>BOPP01000335.1:314274-410920 GCA_017312745.1 Gryllus bimaculatus | reverse complement strand
GCCGGGGGGCTGTAGACGCACCTGGCCGTGGATGTTGGAGCTGACGAAGACGGCGATGGGGTCCGGCCACGGGATGCTCACGTACTGGTTCCACCAGCGCGTCATCACGATGGACACGTAGAAGCCCAGCACGAACGACAGCGGGATGAGGTCGTTGAAGGTCTCGCAGTACTGCGTGATGTCCTCGAACACTCTGCCAACAGAAGAGCAGCGGCGTTGCGCGAAGCGAAGGAAGTGCGACCGCCTGCCCTCAGGCGATTGATCGGTTGATCCATCGATCGATTGATTACTGGTTCCAGATGCCTCAACTGCCAAAGTATTAGTCCCGTAAGTGTGGAGCACGATTTATATCGTGGGAGTCACCTTCCCCCACCCGCTGGACTCCGACATTCGGCACCGACTTACGTGGGCTTGCAGTGTTTTCCCCAACCAGGTATCTCCCACCGCCCCAGCCGGGACACGTTCTACGCTCCGGATTGCTATTCCGGCATGAGAGGTAGTGCAATGCATGTGAGGGTAAGTGTTTGTAAGGAGTGAGGATAGGGCAAGGAGGAGGAAGGAAAGCTTGCCTGCATTCCGTGGGCAGTTTGTTAGGGTACTGCTCCGGCATTCATTTGGTGTTCCGGCATTCGAACGGAGCAATCACGGAAAACCACCCATGAGACCAGCCGGCCGTCAGAATTCTCCAGACAGCGACTGAACTCGACCTAGTGTCAAAAATCCTGCCACCGTCGGAACTCTGGGCCTCCGGGTCCGAGGCACAGCATTGACATCAGTTGATACCCTGAGCCACCATTGCCAGCCTTTCCAAGCCTACTACTGGGCAATGATTACCTAGTAATTCTCCTTAAACGCACTCATAAGTCATTAAGCACGAAGTGATCCTCCTTGCACTATGTCGTTTGCCCATGATGTCACTGACTTTCGTCCTTATCGGCCGGGGGCACGGGGTCGCTATACTTCGATTAAAATACGAGGTCCGTTGACAGTTCGTCAGCGGAGACGCTGTCATCCACGGCGTTCAATCTCGCGATTGGATGACAGCGACACAGCTTGAACTGTCAACGGCCCGCGTGTTTCAATCGAAGTACAGCCTACGGCGCTCCCGTCCTTCTTAACCTCCCGGAGCGCAAGGAGCGTGGTCACGCAGTTCCGCCGAGGAAGCGGCCGCGCTCTCACTTTCTTGAAAGCGACGAGTGAAGATGGTCAACCCGTATCCGTTTAACGCGTTTTATTTTAAACGTGTTTAGCCTTTTCGCAGGACGAGATTTGAAATATAACTCTGCATATATTGCTGTTACACGGCATCAATTACGTACTGCATAACCCTGTTATACTGCAGTATTAATGGTATATTGTGGTACATTTCTGAAGTATCTCGACTTGATTGGAACTAAATTAAATAGTACAAATATTAAATATTTTGATGGCGTCTGGTATACAAGACAGAATGACGCTACGCTTCAATATATATTAACTATTTTTCGGTTTATTTTCTATATTTTCTGGTAAATTTTGATATTAAAATCAATTATTTACTTTAACCGATAATTAGAAAGAGATTTTGTGGTGTTCAAAGCTAAAAAGAAGAAATCAAAATATTGTTTCATAAGAACAAACGAATTTCAACCAGTAAGAGAAATAACGCATTTAAAGTTATCTAATACTATTTCTATTGTGAACAGTTTTATATTAGAGAATGTCTTTAGCGAAAAATATTAAAATTCAAAGTTTCGTCAAGAACGGTGAAACGGAAAAAAAGTTGTGAAATTTGTGGGCATCCAATAGATAAAGAACGGTCATCTAATTATATTCATGTGTTTGAAGCTTAGATATATTACATAAAACATACACATGTGTGCAAATTCTTACAATTACCAACAACTTTAACTCTGGCGCAATACAAAATACGCGCATGTGTCAATTATTTATTAAACTCAAAACAGAATTATATACGAACCACCTGCTGCAGGAATAATGCGTCGCGGTTTATAATCCTATGAACACAAACAACAAATATAATTTATTTTTCTCCAAGCTTTCATTTCACTTTCATTGCTGATGACCGTTTTTCGTAGAATTTTCTGTATTGTGGAAACAAACAAACGTTTCTATTTTTCCGCCGTCTTCCTACACTTTCAGTAGCGAAGATAGGATTTTTTTTGGTTAATGAAATCTGTTCTTCAAAATTAAATCTTCAAATGATGTTATGTACAATTTTTTCAAAATATGAACTTTCCTCGACCAAACTTGTGTAAAATAAACCCAATTAAAAACAAAGAACTTTTGCTTTTTGAGAAAGAGTGAGACAGTAAGTGAGAGTGTGAAAGTGTGTGTGCTGCGGTTTTCATCATGTTCAATCCATTTGCGCAGCATTGCATTCCCTCGCTTCGGCCCTCAATAAGATGGTCGAAACGTCGCCATCACAGCCGACGTGGACTCGCCCGAATAGCCGAAAGCAGTCGCAAGAACGGCCGCAGAAGCCTTCACATCACTTAAGGTTCTAGAGCCCAAGGGAGGACACTGCGGTATTTCGCGCGTTCGTCACCTAAGCCTAAAGTGACCAGACGTCCCATATTATCCGGGTCAGCCTCTTTTTTCAAGTCCCTTGACCCGTATTTTATGAGAGGAAACAGGACGCCAAAAATATCCTGATTTCGGAAAAATTACTAATCGGCATAAATTATCGTCAATAATTTTAAATGTATCATAATTTATTCTGTTGGGTTTGAATTAGTTTATAAAAATAGTAGCACCGTAGATCATACAACTGTACCATGTGACAATAGTTTCACAGACTATTGAAAAGAAGAATGAAGACGTTCTGTGGTGGTTTTAGGGTCGGAAAATGAGCTATCGCCTCTTTTGAGCTTGTATGTGCTTCAACGCTATTGTTATCGCTACCGAGGTATTCATTAATACGAATCTTCTGCATTTGTGAGTTTCTGTTCGATTTAGGAAGCAATCTTAAGTGAGGAATACGGCCAACTTAATAATGAATTAAGAAGTGCAAATAAAATAAATGATTTTTTTGTTTCTTTTTAATCTTTTATTCTAATGTTCTTTTCTGAGATAGTTTCTATTTTCTGATCATTTTTATATTAACATTTTCCTTCCCAAATACGGACGCTAGTAAACACCGTTTCATATAGAGCCAATCCAACAACATTGAAAACTGAAAACACGATTGAATCATTCAACTTGCACGAAAATCATTTGAGTTCTAGACAGCTATGGCCGGAACTTGTGAAATATTGACTTTTCAAAAGACGCTGTATTTCAATATTTTACATGCCACATATATCCCGTTTTGTCTTTTTTTTTTATTTTTTATTTTTTAAGGATGTATAAGAATGTCCGTTTTTCACTTTCCCATATACATAAGTATATTTGGAGTAAGATACGAAATACATGGAAAGTAATATAGACACCGACCCCGAAAAACGAGTTTTTTGAACGTCCGTCCGTCTATCGTATGTTAACAATACTAGCACCTAAACCATGCGTAGGATTTTTTTTTCAAATTGAAGAAACCCCTGTCCATTTGACCTGAGTCGAAGCTCTGCGATTTTGAAAATAATTAAGTAGTTTATGGGAGTACTATACACGAAGCCCCTGGGACATTTTCAAAATTTTCTCAAAAGGGGCTATAAGTTTTTCTTTAAATTTCTTCTAACAATATAGTGAAACACACTTATAAAGTTGGCCTAGGTCCTACCTTCACGGTCTTCTTTAAGAGGTTTGAATTTTTCGGGGCCTTCCTACAACTATAAAATTAAAGATAGAGATTTTTCCTCGAAATAAAATTTGTTCTCCATGGTAAGCACTTTCATGAAAGTCATGTAAAGTTTTTTGTTTTTTTTTTTGAAAATTTTAAGAAGTTTTCGCGCTTGGTAGGGATTTTACAAAATACATTCTATAAGATGACAAACGCCATATTGCACAATACTTTTTTTTGCTTAAAAAATTACAAAAATGTTTGTTGACTTGTCACTTACGTCGTTAATATTTACATTACCGCGAATTTGTTCACATTATTATATTTATGAGTACATGTGCTTTAAATAATGTCAGACAAAGCTTCTCGAAAACTCAACCGTTTTCTGTTGAAACCAGCTCCAAATTCCGCATTTTCAAAAACGCTCAAACGCTATTTTCTCAAAATCGGCTCCAAATTGTTTCGTCAAACGTTTCCAACAGATTGTGCTAATTAACTCTTTAATATGACCAAAGTTCTCTTCGGGGTATCTTTTTTTTTAAACCTACTCAAATGTACTTTTTTTAGTGTCTCTCACGCCAATAACACGCACATTTCCAGGAATTTCTAAACACTATTGTATTTGTGAGTTAAAGGGCTTCAAATTACTTTAGTAGAAAATTTTCGATAACTCAAAAATTTTATGTGAAAAAAATCTTCAAATTTCGAATTTACAGCAACTTTTAAGCGACATTTTCTTAAAAACGGCTCTAAATTCCTCAAAGAAAATTGCCATTTAAGACGACGTTTTACTGTTCTTTAATATTCTTAAAACAATAGTTAAGTTCTACTATTAAGAAGCCAAAAAATCATTTCTTTTTTAAATGAACTTCGGGCGGCAGGCAAAAATTTGTGGCAAGTACAAATAGCTGGCCGAGACTAAAGGAAATAGAAAAATAATACGGGAAAGTCTGTGCTATTCTGTTGTACCACTAGTTAGTTTTAAAGGTCTGGTGAAGTGGCGCCCCAAGGGCTTCCGGTGGAGGGAGGGCGACAGCGGGTGGCTACCACGGGGGGGGGGGTAATTAATACTAGCTGTGACCATTGCCATTTGAAAAATAACAATTGGAAGTTTCATATTCTCTTCAAACGGCATAACTACAGAGATTATGTCTTCCAATAATGAAATGTTAAACGAAGACCATTTATTTCTTTTGCCTTTTTTTGTAACAAAGAAGTTGAAAACATTTTTAATATTAGTTTTACAATAAATAATTGAGTGATACTTTTATAATGACAGTTTCGAACACGTACAGGGGGACTGCAAATCGATTGGACATTTCCAGCGAGCGGATTCCTACATGTATATATTTACATATATTTATTAGAACTAGACACCTTAATTTATTCTGAGACAAATAAGTCTAATAAAGAAAGAGATATTTTAAATATTTCCGTATAAGCGTATTTCCGCCATTTTATAATCTTTATCTATCACTCCATATTTTATACATTAATGAACAACTACAAGGCTAGTTTCAAATATTAAAAAATACGAATCTTAGGGCAGATTCTTGAAATGTACTATTGCAACATCGTGTATGCTTTCGATGGAGAAATGATAACTACTGTTCCTAGCAGAGTGAACTGACCAGCCAGTTCGGTCGCATGTTTGTGCCATATCGTGTACAAGGTAGGTCTACGTTTCACTGATAGCGTGAAGAAAGAAAACATTCGCTCCACTTTCATATTCTTCCCGATACCAATTTGAGGTCAGATTATGAGAGAGAGAGAGGAGAGAGAGAGAGACAGAGAGACAGAGAGAGAGAGAGACAGAGAGAGAGAGACAGCGACACAGAGCGAGACAGCGACACAGAGCGAGACAGAGAGAGAAAGAGAGAGAAAGAGAGAGAGAGAAAGAGAGGAGTAAGGAAAGCAGAGAGAGAAAGAGAGAGAGAGAAAGAGAGGAGAGAAAGAGAAAGAGAGAGAAAGAGAAAGAGAGAGAAAGAGAGAGAAAGAGAAAGAGAGAGAGACAGAGAGAGAGCGAGAGTTAGAATTAAGTCAAAGATAAATTACTCCTTTCAGAAACGCTATTACGTCATTCGGCCGCTACAAAATTATTTAAGGGCCTTAGCAGCCTCTATTATTATTTTAGGAATTAAATTTTTTAAAAATAATTTCAAATACTTTTACAGCTTGATTAATACAAAATTATAAATTAAATATTAATAATGATTTCCTTTTTTACATATTTTGTTTTTAATTATATATATTTTTCGAAAATGAATACCTATAAATGAATATATTACCTTTTTTATTAGATAAAAATCAGCTCACTAGGTATGACTGACAAGAGTATGACAACTGCAAAATGTTGCTTTTTTGAAGTGCCCACTAACGGATGAAAATAGAGTTTTGGAAATTTTTGTTATTAGCCTGTTTTAGTGTTTACAGATTTTTTGCTAAAAATTTATTTACAAGAAAACATTAAATTTGCGATATTCTTATTCAAAATTGTTATATTATTTGCTACGGACAAGATTTCTACATTGGTTAGTCTCATATTCCCAAAGTTGTGATTTGTCCATATTTGTTTTCTATTTTTTTAATACATAGAATTAACGTCTAGTGCTGCTAGTTGCATTACAGCGTCCACTGTTAATGAAGTGTTTTCAATACTGTTTGCAGTTTTCAAAATCGTTGGGTTGGCTGATTCATTTGAAATTCAGTGATTACCAGCCTCCGTATATCATAAGGAAAATGTTTAAAAGAAACAGAAAATAGAGCAAAAACAATACGAAAAAAGAACACAAAGGAACAAAGCAAAGAAAACAACCTACATTGTTTCATTTGCAATTTTATTCACTAGTCAGTATTCCTCAATTAAGATTGCTTGCCAAGTCGCACAGAAACTCATAGAAGCAGAAGGTTCGGATTATTGCATTTTCGGTAACGATATCCATATCGATAGCATATCGATATCGATAGCGAGAAAGCACATACAAGCTCCAATGACGCGATAGCACATTTCCCTTCCTAAAGCTCTCTGTTCTTCATTTCAATAGTCTGTGAAACAATTTTAAGTGGTTCATGGGAGTGTGATCAATGTTACTTTCTTATTAATTGATCCAATTACTACATTATATTTATCATATTATTAATTAATACAACGGTATACATTACGTTTAAATTTAAATTTGTTGACGGTCCTTTATGCGGATTAGTCATTGTCACAAAAACGGGACATTATGACATCCCGTTTTCCTTTTGAAAATTTACGGGACAGAGACTCAAAAAAACTGTCCAGGCTAACACGGGACGTCTGGTCACCTTCACTGAGCACACCGTCAAAACGCATTTCACAAACTAGTTTCACATGTCTCTTTGAGAATTGTTTTGAGTTTTGCCTTCCTCCGATTGCGTTAAACAAAGCAGCGCTTCCTGTGAGGCTTCCAGATGACACAAGCGCATTTGGCGTCGTTCGCGAAGCCCTGCCCTGCTGCGCCGCGCTGCGTCGCCCGCCTCGCGCTACAAACGCAGATAAACTGCATCCGGAGTCGTCTAGGCCGATAAACAATTCCGTTTCGTTCCAAACATACACGCGTCAACTGACTATACTTCGATATCAGGATCAAAAATTTGCTCGCAACGAGACACACTGCAAAATTAAACCAGTGGGGCTCTAACAGCACGTACCTGCTCGCTTCAGTAATGCTTACGGAATAATATTTAAACAGTTTTTTCCCTCCAAATTGAAACATCTCAGTCATTTTTGGTAAAACTCAAACTTTCGAAAATTGTACACGGCCGTATTTCAAAATTCATCTTTAAGGAAGATATTTCATTAAGGAAAAAATCTATATCTTTAATATTTTAGTTCTAAAAAGTTGCCGAAAAAACTAACTTTTGCCATTTTCGAAAAATCTGTTTTTTTAACGAACATGTGACCTGCACCATTCTCTTAAACGACCATCACACTATCCAATAAAAAGGTTTAACCAAAAAAATTGCTCAAGGGGTTTCATGTAGAGTACTCCCCGAAATTAAAGCTTAGGTTTCAAATTCAAAGGGCCGCGATATCAGCCAGATCCATACAGGAATATAAATTTAGGAGAAAATCGGTTGAACGGTTCAGCCGCTCGGGTTGTTGACGGACGGACGTTTTGCCGCCAATCGATTTGCTGTATCAAGGACTCACAAAGCATGGATTCTACGCTACGTGTTAGAGGAGATTTCGTTACCAGGGTCCGGCAATAATAGTTTTTTTGCCGAATATTCGCCTCTTTTCCCGTAGCATTACACAACTTCGTCTTCTTAGAAGTACCTTCTTAAGGACGAGAATGTAACAATACGCTTGTGGGGCTACAACAGCACATACATTCTCGCAGAATTAGTAATAACTTCGCATTATTTTATTACTACATGACCTCACTAAAGTGGCTAACTAAACCAGCGAATTGTTTTTCACGAGCCGAGGCTTCATGAAGTTAACTCGCAATGGTGCTTACCGCTACTCCACGCAGTCGTTCTGCCGTATTCACTTTTAAAAATCTACAAGGGGCAATCAGAAAGTAATGCACCCTATTTTTTTCAACTTAAATAAAATTAGTTAAGTGCAAAATTTGAATTTGGAGCAAATCCTCAAACCTCTTTCTACAATCCCCCGCAGTAAAAACTGTCTTCATCAACATGTGGCAGCACAGCAGTCGTTTGAAAAACGGCTGACATCAATGTCAGTGAAGGTGAAATGCGACAGATGAAGTGAGTCGCATTATCTTCTTCGTAAAAAAGAAGAAGCCTTCGTCTGATCGTGCTTGGCATTCACTATAGCATCGCCGTGCAGATTTTTCAGTCTTTGTTGAATGCGAATGGTCATGTCACCTTCTGCATTCAAGAATTCATCAAACGATGCGGTCTCTTACGAACATCTCTTACCAACATCCATTTTTCAAACGACTGCTGTGCTGCCACATGTCGCAGATAGTTTTTACTGCGGAGGATTGTAGAAGGCGGCTAACGAAAGAGTCCCAAATTCAAATTTTTCACTTAACTAATTTTATTTAGGTAGAAAATATAGGAGGCATTACTTTCTGATTGCCCCTTGTAGATTCTTAAAGAAAAAGTGGATAAATCCTGTTGTTAAATTAAAAAAAAAAACATTACACGTCGTGTAGCCAGAATCCATGATTTGTTGGATATTGATACCAAAAACACGATTGACATTAAAACGTCTGGCTGGCCAACGCTAGCGCCTAAACCGACGAACCAATTTCAAAATTGATACTCCCTTATCGACCTGAATAAAATCGTTGCTTTGACAATTTAAAATGGATATTTTGATTTGACGGTACTCCACATGAAGCCCCAAAAACAGTTTCAACATTTTCTCAAATTTGGCACCAAATTTTCTTATCCAACTTTGCCCCCGGATAGCGTAAAGATCGCTTAAAATTTAAAAAAGCGCAGTTTTTTGGGGACGTCTTCCTACATCTATAATATGAAAAATAGAGATTTTTCTCCTTAATGAAATCTGTTCCAGAGAGACTGATCTTTAAATACGTTCATGTTCAATTTTTCAAAAATATGAGAAGTTTCAGTGTAATTGTGCGCGAAATATAGGCATTTGTTCACAAAAAACGCTCTAATATTTTCTTTAAATTTTCTCATGTGTAATAAGACGCTAAACAATATGACGCTAGTCCCATTTTAGTCTGTTCATCCATTTTTCGAAAATGCCAAAAAGTTAACATTTGAAAACAACAAAATTGGAGATAGATTTTATTTAAAGCAGAAATCCCTGTTGTAAACAAATTTGCTCTTTTGAAAATGCCAGGTACAATTTTTTTTGAAAAAAGAAACAAAAAACACAGTTGATTTTGCCTAGTGTCCTAAAATAATGGAATTTCTAAAAAAAATATTTTCTCAAAACCTGCACGATATTTTCCATTAGTTTCTCCTCGTATGTAACGCTGTATTGTGAATAAATAAACTAATGGAGCTTAGAATGCGTAGCCTCGAAGGCGTAGAGGTTGTTTTTCTTCGAAGGTGAGGGTTATTACTTTCTCTGGATGGGGAGATCCGACGCCGACCTTCCCATCGGCTTATAGATTTTCCCCAACCAGGGATCTCCCACCGCCCCCGCTGGGACATGCTCCAGGTTTCCGACCGGTCTCGCGGCATGTATGGTAGTGTAGTGTATGAGAGTGTGCGTACACTTAAGGTTGAGGATAGGACAAGGAAGTGGAAGGAAAGATCGTGCGCGGTCGGTGGCCCGTTTGTTAGGGTATTGCCCCGAATTTCGCCTGGTGTTGATCGGAGGAACCACGGACAGCGCAGCAGGCCGGCAGACTTCTCCCTCGGACAATAGCTGATTTCGACCTAGCTATCTAACCAGTGTCGAAAATCCTGCCTCCGCCTAGCCTCGAATCCTAGGACCTCTCGGTCAGAAGCACTGCAGACATCAGTTGATGCCCTGAACCACCTACGCCAGTTATCTTATCCGACATTTTTTAAAAATACAATATAGGTTTTATAATTAACTATTGAGTTGTCCTTGAGTTGAAATGATTGTTTTCTTCCACTTTATAGTCTAATTTATGGCTGTATTTTCTTTAGGAAAGTCAGGGCTTAGGTGTTAATTAGGTCACATCAACATGTCACGAAAGCACAACCGGACAGTGACGGTGGGATAAGGAGGCAATTAATGCAGTTTTTAAAGCACCGGACAACTCGTGTGCCAGCACCTCGTGAATTGAATATCCAAATTGATGAGACAGCACTGGCAGAGGCACCTCATGTTGTCACACGCGATGACGTAGATGATTATGTATTGTTCACATGTACTGACAAGCATGTACTGCATCATTTGGGGGAGCAGGGAAAAACAGAATTATGGCACCAGTGTTACAGGTGTAAATCTTCGGCTCGCGCTAAATGTTCGGGCGGGGATGACCATCAAGCCAAGCACAGACTGCAGATTCGAATTTCGTATGTGAATTCCATATCTAATTGTTTCAAATGTTGGTGTGTTGAACCCTACCCTGACATCAGCCACGGCTATTCTTTTGAATTTTGTCAATTAGAAAGCGACTTCCTTCTTCAGGTTTTTTTAAATTTTTTTTAAAGGATGTATTCCATACCTTCATTAATGTCTCCATTCGTCATGTTAATCACTCTGTATCTATTCTAGAACTTTAAAAAAATATATTTTTCAACCCCTCACTGGCGGAAGATCGTTTTTCATTTTTTTCTGAAATTTAGGAAAGTGTTGATAAACGCTCAGATGAAAATTTCAATTTTGTAAACAGCTAGCCAATTCTAGCAAAAACTATTCGAGCCTTAAGTTCATATTACCCTCCCGCACTCTACACTAATAAAAATTGCACAGGTCGAACTTAAGTTAAATTCTCTAAATTTTCGAAAATAGCGAAAGTTTAAAAAAATTCCTGCAATTACCCAACACTCACACTACACGCATAACATAATGTAAGTTTCAGTATAGACTTTTATTAAAAGTAGCTTTAATAAATTTACATGAATTGCTTGTTTTATTATATATTAGTGTTGTGAATTTTGAAAATTACATTTCTGTCATTCGATGGAGTTGCAACCTCCAGATTATCGGGGCCCCAGCCGCCACTGGTCAGGACCGGCGAAACACTCGTAAAGTTTGTTGGCATATCGAGTAAATACAGAATAGGTACTAAATGAAATATACATTGCCCGTGGCCCTGGCATTCACAGCATGCGCTTACCAGAAACTTGTTAAAACAAAGAAACGCCCCACCACATCATATGATATGTATGGCATTTTTTCGAATACCAACTATATATACGACCTTTTGCCACGATCGTATAAAATGTGAGCTTCTACATGCTCTTACATGGGCGTGAAGTTAGTCTTTTCTTGAAACATCTGACAAACGTGTGTGTCGTCGCCACGCATAAAAGACTTTAACGCACTGTACATAAGTTACACGAAAAGTAAGAAAATGAACAATTCACGGCAAAACAACTTTAATTATGACAAAACCAGTAAAGAAAAATAACAAGTATTACGAAAATTAATAACTAATTAATACGAATTACGCAGTAACTAAAACCAATTAGTAACTACTAATGAATTACTAATTAAGAAAACCATTAATAGGGTATATTTTTTCCTGTAAATACATATTTTTATAGAAATAAGTTTCCTGAATTCAATAATATGTTTTGGAGTTCACAAGAAATCCTGAACGAATTAGAACACTTTTTTATTTTACATATTTTGGTATAATTAACACGCGATGGAACGCTGCTACGCTTCTGATTGATTGATAGCGATTCCGGCGCGTCAACTACTAAGATTATTAGTCCCGTAAGTGGTAGTGCACGTTTTTTCCTCGGGAGGTGGCAGTGACTTTCCCCCACTGGATGGCGAGATCCACCGATCTCCCGTCGGGTAGCGGGGTTTTCCCCAACCAGGTATCTCCCACCAGCGGGGCACCGCCCCAGCCGGGACGAGCTTGCTCCCGACCGGTTTCCCATGTGCGTTAGTGTAGTGCATGTTAGTGTAAGTGTGTGTGTGTGTGTGTGGGCGGGGTGAGGATAGGACGACGAAGAAGAAGGAGGAAAGAACGCGTGCGGTCCGAGGCTCGTTTTTTAGGGTTCTGCTCCGGCATTCACCTGGCGTTGATCGGGGAAATCACGATCAGAGCAGCCGACCGCTAGATTTTCCCTCCAGACAGCGACTGAAGTCGACCTAGCTGTGAAGCTAGGGTCGAAAATCCTGCCGCCGTCAGGAATCGAACCTAGGACCTCCCGGTCAGAGGCACTGCAGAGACAGAGACTTCAGATGAAGCTCTGAGCAACCTCTTCCAGCCTCCTACGCTTCTGACTGCCGAATCTTAGCCCTCGCTCTCTTCTTGGAAACTGTGAACTCAGTATATAGGATTAGCGTATGATTGTGGGGCAAAAGTATTTTTAATCAAGTACTTACTCATGAGACCACGCGTAACGCGATCGAAAACCCACAATGTTTTTAACGATACTGTTTTATCTCGTTGGATTGGAGGGGGATGCTTCCTTACCCCCACTTGAGGATCCCTAACATGCTGCACGGTATTACCATTTACTTGAGCACAGGGTCGTCGCAAACAGCAAATTCTACGAACGAATGTAATATTTCGAATAGAGCTTGTTCATTGGCTCGGTGGTCCGATGCGGGCCTTGGCCTTCTAGCGGTGGCCCAGCCTCTCGGCCAAGGGGTTCGTGTGGTTAGCATGAAGACATCCCTCCACCGTACATACTGGTCTTCGTAACATTAGGGTGGGCTTTGTCATCGTCACGCAGCAATAGACACTGGGGCATTTGTAAGGAAAGTGCAGTTATAATTTGCTCCGGCCGCGAATTGAACCCGGGGTTGCGCCGAGTAAACTAACGCTACCCAACGAGCCACCGCGGGCGGTGAATAAAGCTCTTAGTGGTGAAAACTACTGTTCAAATACTTTTGTACCAGAAGAACTGTCTTTCAGCCACTCCGAATCCATGAAAATATCTCATCGGACACGTTTTGTGCTCGGACAATGCTTGTGTCGAGCAGTTTCAAACACTATTAAAACGAATTTTTATTTAACGTATTTTCTGGATTTCTTAATATTTTGAAATAAATACGTACATGTTCATATTTTGATTATTTATAAAAATAAATTCAGTTTCCTACTAATTAATTATAACTTTATTGAAATATGCCAACAAAATATTTTACGTCATCTTCACAATTCCCTTTCCTACACCAGTTTTTCAAGTGACAACGTTTATTCATGATTATCTTTGGATTTTTCCGGTAATAAATTACTTACATGCATCTTTCGCAGATTCTATCAACATGATAATAACCCTTCACTACCATAGTACGTACATATATTTTGTCAATTCCAAAAGTGCTTTATTTCAGGATCTCTTTCACAACTCTTCCCGGACCTAATCCTAAAACAATGTGCACCGCCATTATTCACCCGTCAGCGGGATTCTTACGTAACTACATAGTTTTTGTCTTTCTATATTCAGTATTCAAAACTTGTGATATTTCGGAATCAGGGCAATGTTAACACAATATCCAAATTTTACGTTACGTATTATTACATATTTTGTACTATAATATGTATTTTCCAGATTTTGGAAAACTATTTATTCTGCCTTGAAATTTATTCCCCCAAAACTATTCAATAAATTTTCAAAATAGTCCTATTTTCCAAAATCAGTATCTTGTCCTTACAGGAATTCAGAATTGCGTGCTGAAGTCGCGAGGGACCCAGACGAAAGCGCCGACATGCGCACCGCATGTGCGAGTTAAACTCCGTCCTGTAGAAATGTTGCGACACATGCGCGTGAAATCCGAGATTACCTTCAGAAGAAGAAAGTGTTATCCATGCACGTTTTCTTGAGCCCTCGCTTCGCTACATGCGAGAAGAGTGGGGAGTTTGGTTATTTTGACAAATGGAATTTTACGTCCAATTTGTGGTTCATTTTTCCATAAAAAATAGTTTTTAATACACGGGAGCGAACATTTCTGGTTATCAGATTTTGTCTACAACGCTCACTATCATTTATTCTTAATGCAACTGATGTTGGGAAAGGAGTGAGGGTAGATGTTCCGGGGCTCAAGAAAACGTGAGGATATAATATTAGGGACTTGTGTCCTGATCTTTCACCCCAATTTCCGAGATAAACTGTCTTACCAGACGAGTAGCACTTCGGAGGGAATACTTCAGTAGCTGTCTGACGGTCACAGAGTTCCCTCGTTTCAACGATGGCTACCGTTGCTCGCACAGATAACTAGTGGTGCGACGGAATGGCACAGACTTTCCCGTATTAGTTTTCTATTTCCTTTGGTCTCGGCTAGTTACTCGGACTTGCCACGTACTCTTGCCGCACCTCTATTTTTTCGGTTTCGAAACAGCAAGCCGAAAATATTATTTTCAGAACATCCTCGAAAATTAAACCATGTCCTAAGTAGCAATTTTTTTCAAAAATTTGGAGCCGCTTTCACAAAAAATGGCGTTTAAGCGAAACTGTATAAATTTGGAGCTCTTTTCACAGAAAAGTTTTGAAAAACTTATTGGACTTCATTTGAAGCTCTTTAACTCACAAATACAATAGTGTTTACAAATTGTTGGAAATACTCAAATTTGCAGAGGTGAGAAATCTTTCAAAAAATTAAATTTGTGTAATTTTCGAAAAAATACATCGAAATGAACTTTACGTTATAGTAAAGAGTGCAATTAGCACTATCCATTCGAAAAGTTTGAAGAAAAAATTTTGAGCCAATTTTGAGAAAATGGCGTTGGCGCGTTGTTGAAAAGGCAAACATTTCGATCTAAGTTTTTTACAGAAAACAGTTGAGTTTTTGAGAAACTTTTTAGGACATTATTACTTATAAAAATAATGATGTTAAGAAATCCTTCCTAGTGTAAATATTAACGACGTGAGAATCAAGTAAAAAACATTTTTTGTAATTTTTGAAAAAAACAAAGATTGGAGCAAAATCGCGTTTTTGTCAGCGCGTTTATGTCGCGACTATGTCGTTATATCGTTAAATCCCGTTTACGTTGCGTCTATGTTATAGAGTGAATTTAGCACTATCTCCAAGAAAGGTTTAAAACAAACATTTGGTGCCATTTTTGAGGAAATTTGAATATGTTCGGTGAGCTTCATGAAAAGTACCCTTAAGTAACATGAATGAATGTTTTTCAAAATTACAGAGCTTTGACTCAGGCCAGATCAACAGGGGTTTATTCAGTTTGGAAGAAGAAAAAAATCGCACGCATAGTTTAGGTGCTAGTTTTGTTCACATTCAACGGACGGACATTTTTAAAATAAGACACTTTCTGTATCAGAGGACCAGAAAACGTTTAATTCCGTTGACATCTCGAAATCGATTTTTCGTAGCTTTAAATAACTTTCCCTGAACTACGTGTATTACTTCGTACATATGTATGTGCATAGGAATGTAAAATTGTACTCTTAAAAAAAACCAGTAAGCAAACAAATATATTTTTAAAGTATTTTTTCGTTTAATAAATATTTTATTAAATGTAATTTAAAATTGTCAAAAACATTTACACACAAATTTACAATTTTTAGAATGCTTACAAACAAATTTGTTTTGTTGGAAAATGTTCTAAAACTAAGGGTTTTTTTCGCACTTGCTAGACATTCTCATTGTTTTTATGATATATTTATTCACATTTTTTGCCATTTTATAAGAGATCGCGGTCAGAGAAGATGCGCGGCTAATAGATAGATACGGTAGATATTACCAATTACTAAAAACGGGAAATGTTACCAACAACTGAAAAAGTTAGTAATTGTGTGTTTGACGGTGCACTGATTTCTGAAGGTTTTCAATCTGCGATAAAATACGAAATCGATCGCAAAATGCGAAATCGCAAAGTGTGAAATGATCGTGAACCTGCGAAATAATTTCCGAATTGCATTTTAGGGTTTTCGTCGTGCTTGCTCTCTAACCAGGGATATGACGTCAACAATACATCATTTGAAAGCATACAATTTTGAGTGGCTGTGTTTATAAATGTATAATAAAGATTTAATCGACAAAGTAAAAAAATAAAAATTAATAAAATCTATTTAAAAACGGCTCGTGTAAGCCTAAGCGCTTCGGGTCATCTCAGGGTCTCAGCCTCCTCAGTTAGCCGTTCGGAGAAGGTCACAGGAAGGCCATCCGCCCAACGCGCAGCCATTACCTCTTGGGCTTTTTACGCTTTTGTATTTGTCGAATTATGCAAATGAGTATTGAATTTAAAGTATTGAATTAGTTTCCTTTGTTTCCTGATTTTAATGGGAAAATCTAATAATAATTTTCTCAACAAATGTTACAAAATGCTAAATTGTAATTTTTATTACGCTCTAGCCTGGTTTTCAAAAAGCGATTTTTTTAAATTGGAAGTGCTAACTTTTATCATCCATAGTCATTGTACATGTTTTCACGCCCGTTTCAGCGGTGAAGTACGAGTGGGTGGTTGTCGCGAGTGGGGGTCCCCCTCCCCTTCATCTCCAGCCGAAAACGTACTTGAAGGGAAAAATACAAAACAAACTGTTTCAAATTATCATGTTTATCATCATTTTGTCATCAAGTTGTTCAGATTTGATTAATCAGAGTTCAGCAGAGTTCATTTTTGCAGGGCAAAAACAGCGCAGGGCTTTGAATTTTTTATATAAACTCATTTAACATTTTCGCAAATCGATTTTGTCGGTCACGTCGCTATTAACTTGTAAAATGTCAATGCTGTTGAGACGATGTTGCAACATAGCTGGTGGCATATTAGTTTTTAAGTCGATGCCCAACTGAGAAATTTCGTTCAATTTCTGGAATTCGACGTTTATGGAATAATTCTCGCTGCCACCTGGAATTCCGAGAGGGTATTCTACCCACTGGGAATGTTTCGTGTGGGCCTAGGTCGCGAAGATACCCACATTATCCAGCGGGCCTGCTTGTTTTTCCGCGCTCAAGCGATGGCTGTATAGCCGTGCAGGCCTGTGCGCGGACGGGCATCGCCTTCCCCCTCCCGCTGCCCTTCCGCGAGGAGGCAGGGGGGGGGGCGAGGGGGAGGGGCGAGAGGCCAAGGTCATCGGCGCTTTCCAGGAAGCGCCAAAGCGGCGGCACGCGACACACTAGGCGTCACACACCGGCACACAACATTCGCGCACAGCGCGTAACTGGAGCACATTGTAGCCACTGCACTACGGCCTCAACAGCGGCCACTTTAAGCACATGCTTCGACCTTGCCATCCAGTTGAGACGATTATGATGAAGCTAATGCATTTCTTGCCCCTATTTTCTAGTTCGAGAATAGGCGGAAAACAATGAATATTGCCGTTGCCATAATATATCTCGCACTGAAACGTTTTATTCTCAAACGCATTGAGGAGTAGAATATCGATTAAGGATTCTTGAGTACGTAACCACAACCACACTTTTCCATTTTCAGGAGGTCACTACTGAAAAAAATCGAGCTTTGAAAATAAATTGATAACTAGCTATGCTACAGAATGGCACAAAAACTTTCTCGTACTAGTTTAATGTTCTAATCCCTTTAGTCAGGTCTAGCATTCCAGTATTGTCTCAGCCTATTCCCAGCTCCTATTATAGGTGACTAAAACATTACTTTTTCGTATACAATATATGGAGTAATATACGTAGTTTTGGGGAAGTTATAGAACGCTGGGCAAAATCGATTTCGAGATTTCAACGGAAATACACGCGTTTGGGTTCCCTAATATCGAAAAAGCGTTGTTGTTTTTTGTTATGTCCGTCTGGTGTATTACTAGCGCCTAAACCATTAAACCATGCTTGAGATTTTGCCAAATTGAAGAAACCCCTGTCCATTTGACTCGAGAAAAAAATTTGAGATTTTGAAAATAATTCTTCAAATTATGGAAGACATTTTCAATATTTTCTCAAAAACGGATCATTTTTTTTTTCTTTACATTTCTTGTGAGAATAGAGTAACATACACGTAAAGTGGTATAGGTCCCATTTTCACGGTTAACTCTGAATTTTCGAAAATTTCAAAAGTATAAATTTTTTTCGATGTCTTCCTACAACTACAAAATTGAAGATCAGAGATTTTTCCATCAAATAAAACTTGTTCTCCTTCTTTCATTAAGGCCAGGTAAAGTTTTTTCGAAAATTTTAGTCGTTTTCGAGCAATATTGCATGCAATATGTGCAATTAAAAAAATACATAAAGAAAATTTTCTGAAAAACGGCTCCAATTTTTTTTTTAACGTTAGGAAGGGATAGCGATAAATGTTGAAAAGATGACATAAACACAGTATTGATCTTTTGTTTTTTCAAAAATGACACAAATATACATTTTTTGAAAGATATCTCACGCCGTTGCCTGGCCTTAATGAAAGAAATATGCACATTTCCAGCAATTTGTAAACATTACTGTCTTTGTGAGTTTCAGCACTTAAAATGACTTCATACATAGTTTTTCGAAACCTCAAAAATTTTCGGTGAAAATGAGCTTCAAATTTCGAATTTACAGTAGCTCTTAAATGCCATTTTCTTAAAAACGGTTCCAAATTTTTTAAAGAAAATTGCCATTAGGACGAGATTTTACTGGTCTTAAATATTCTTAAAATAATATTTCCGTTCTACTCTAAGAAAACCAAAAATGTAAGAAAATGTCAACAAAAAAGAAATTGGGTGGCGATAGACGGCAGTTGGCAAGAGAACGTGGCAAGTCCCAGTAGCTAGCGGAGACCAATAGAAATAGAAAACTAATACGCGAAAGTCTGTGCCATTCTGCAGCACCACTAGTCTTTTATGGATACTTTATAGCTCTTTATTGCGTTCTATACGGAGCTTGATATACAAGGCATAACTTGCCGGGATCGAGATGTTGGTTGCGAGGGAAATACATGTCCTCTTACGGAGGGAATTATGAGAGGGGAATGTGAAAAGGCAAAGCGAGTCTCGTTAACAATTTCATTAACGTTTAATCTGATATCTCGTTTTCATCCGTTACTAGGAAGCTTGATATTTATTAACAAACTAGAAACAAGATCCTGCATATCAGATATTTTTAAACTTACTATTTCATTACTTTTTAGAGCTCCGTATATCCCCATAAAGGTTACAACTTTATTATACATGTAAATTTCGTTTGCTTTTTTCCCTTCTACTTTTGCTCCATCTCTTCTGCAATATTTTCGTTTTTTCCATTTCCTCCATTTGATTCTGCCGCGATTGCAAACAAACGCCAACAATGACACGCGAAAATCTCGTTGCCACAGACCAAATCATATTATAAACCGAGTCAATTTAACATCTAATTTGAAAAGAAGTATAAATGCATAATTAAAATTAGGTAAAAAATAAAATCATGTATATACCACGGGCGTTAACTGGTTCTTAAGATTTCGGGCGACTGAAGGCCCTCGGGCATTTTGTCGCCGCTCGATCATTAGAACACTTACAACGCTCTTGGTGCTTAAATATTTATCAATTCCCTAATTTTTCGGTCCTCTAATAGTAGATTTGAAATGTAACTTCAAGAGCTTTATACAAGATTAAAACGTTGTCCATTAGGAAAATTTTTATTGAAAAATTTGGAGCATTTTTTGAGAAAATATGGTTTCGGCTTCTCGAAAATGTCTAAATTAGTTCATTTTAAACAACTTGAGTTTTTACGTTTTGTAAGAAATCGATTTACGCACAAGCGCAAATGCAATAATGTATCAAAACACTCGTAATGTAAATACAATCGTCAGAAAATAAAAAGGAACATTTGTGAAATTTCTGAAAAAATTGAAAAACTATTGAGTAACGGATTCAGTCGGATTGATTTTCCATAAACCGGCTAACGTGAAAGTATCACATCAACTGTGTTAGGAATCACACAGTTGATGTCTGTGTTATTATGTAGAAATACCTCTACCACCGTAGTAGGAAGATTAAAGTTACATTCAAGCAAGCACAAGAAACGTAGAGTGTGTTGACCTTTGTACTGCACAATCCAAACGAAAAAACTGTCGCCGCGTCAGCCATTCACTCTGCATCGACCTAATGAAAATAACTACAGAGCGATTTTGGGGGGGGGGGGGCGCTAAGACCTCGCTCGAAGCTCGCCCGCGCCGCCATCGATTCCATTTCGCCCGCGATGAGATCGATGACGCACCACCGTCCACGCCGCCGCACGCGGAGAACCCCCGGCGGCGGCGCCGGACACGTGCTCGCCCGCAACACAAATACTGCACTAGGGTTTATTTAACCGTGCACTTGACGTCCAATCAGCTGTTCACGGTTTCATCCAATCGGGAGCTGGAACGTCTTCATAGTGACGTCACTGTACCGACATACACGCTCGCGATTGGATGAAATCGCAATGGCTGATTTACGTCAAGTGCACGACTAAATAAATCGTTCTATACACACTTCGATTTTTCTATAGTGGCCGATGACATTAGGACATTGTCACACCCCCTGACTTATAAAACGATTATTTTTAATTAATTCGCGAACGTCCTTCTCAACGGGGCTCGTGGCCTCACAAATGTACTTACCGCTGTTAACAAAACTCATTTTATAAGGCAGGGGGTGTAACAATGACCCTTCGTCATCGGCCAATATTGAAAAATCGAAGTGTAGAGACAATACAAGACACTTGAAACTTTTTCATACTTTTCATGGGTGATAACAGCTTACTATAGTGAAACTAGTGACGTAAACTGGAAAATCGCCGACAAATTCAAATTTCAATACGTATACAAAACTTTTTGAATCACTTCGCAAAACGCAAGTAACTACAAATCTTTCAAACGGACACGTACTTGCAATCACAACTGTTAAGACAGGTCGGGCCAATAGATTCAAATCTCCCGTTATAACGCAGAGTGTCGTGTGTAGTCTCTATGGTATTTGTTCAAGCTTCGTCTCCACGATATTTTAAAAATTTTGGTTCCATATTTTCAATATGTTCCAGAGAAACATTTGGAAAATGTTAGGAGGTATTTCATTGCATCACATTATAGATATAACAGATATACTTACGTTATGTGAACGAGTTACGTATTACCAAACATGGAATATATACAACCTTTGGGAATTAGATGAGAAACAGTGAATTTAGGGTGTCGTGTCTTTTTAACCTGCAGCTAAAATCAGTTGTCCATAAGTTGTACTACCAGGTAATTGGGATGATAATCAAGTTTTATTTGATAATGGGTGCTATTTCTTGATATACTAATGTCGTATATTACTAGAATATTGAGGTCGCGATGAATAGTTGAATTTGAGATCGTTTAAACTTGTTGCCGAGTGAAAACGTACTCGTCTGCATGAATTTGAAAATTTACAACTGGATTCTTTGAACTCCAAGGTATTTTTAAACGTTGTTCATAGGACCTGGTATTTCAGAAATTCATTTCGTATACAATTGACAGTCAAAAGGCATTCATTTTCAATAGAATAGGCATACACTTAGTTCCCTTATGTGACCGGATTTACCCCCCCCCCTTGCATGTCAGGATGAAGCAGGGGCGTGGACGGTGAGCAAACGAGAAACAATTAGCCTTCACGTCGCAAACGTTTGCTAACTTGTGCCGGGGCTGATCAACTCGTTATTTGGAGCCCACTTGAAGATATTTGCATGATATTTATCTATTTATGGAACTAGAATAAAAGAGAATATCAGCTCAAAACTCCCTTTTTAAGAAGCATTATTTTCATATAATTTTCGTTATTCAAATTTCGTCCATTGGGAACTTAGTTAACAGCGAGATTAAAGTAAAAGAAGAAACTCTCGCGGGCTCTTTGACATAAATATCTGCTTTTCGGCATGAATCGTATCAATTCGTGCAATATTATTTTTAGTCACGATGTCGGTTCAATGTATATCATCCGTAAAAGCGATCTCTAACCCACAACTGCGCGCACTGAACCGACTCTTCGAGAGATCAAAAGCTGGCTCGAGCGCCGGAAGAACACTCTTCGCGGAGCAGTGGCTTCGGCGTGATCCCGCTCAACTGTTTTAAAACATATCAAATTATAATAATAATAATAATAATGTCTTAAATACAAGTGTTTGGAAATTGTAGTCAGCTAAATGTGGGGCGTAAAATTAAAGCTCGGGGAGTTCTGGCACTTGTCCCGCAAAATTTGCGTAAAAACGTGGTTGAACTCCCAGGTCATTCAAAAGACTGGGAAGTGTAAGACATTGCTTTATTGGAAACAGTCCACATTTTGCCAAGCATTGTGGAGGCGCTTCGAGTCCCTAGATCTGCTCCCTAGAAAGCTTGTTGGAACCTGGTGTAGATTTTATATTTAACCGACTTATAACATCTTTAGTAGTACAGGAATAATAATAAAAATAAAATAAAAACCATAACAATAATAAGCCCCCCCTGGCGCACATGGTTGCGGCAGCCGTCGTCTGCACCAGGGAGGCTGCAGGTTCGAGTCCTGGGTAGACATGGCCGTATTTGTGCTTGTCCCTTCACCCTTCATCATCCTATCATCTCATAATTCAATGCGTAACAACCTTGATTTACCCACGGATAAGCCGAAAAACTAATTCCCATAATCATACACGTAATTCTCCCTCCATGATAGAGCACGACAACGCCTAGGAAGAGAACGTGGTCAGAAATGACCGATATAATAATAATAATAATAATAATAATAGACACAGATATACATTTCCAAACCTCTCCATGGTAATTTCCCCATGCTCTTGAAAGTGCCGACTACGACTCTTTAGTACGGTGGCTCACAGATTTAGCTGAACTTGGTAAATTGCTGGAAAGAAGTCTCCAGTCTCTCCAAGTTATTGCAACTAATAACTAGAAAAGAACGTTACAAAAACTGAATATTAATTGGATTGTTGGTGAAGTAGATACCTTTTTTTTATTTTGATATTACCTGACAATATCTCTATTTATTTATAAAAAAAAAAACAACTGAATATTCATAACAACTGCACCGTATGTCATTGACCCTCAGAGACACTGTAACACCTCATCACTTCAGTGCTCAAATCTCGCCAACAACACTATCAACACTAGCGCAATCTATAAATTGTACACTAAGCACTGGCAACTAAATATGGGCTTCTGGCAAACAAGGAAACCATCCCTTATTATGAATAAAACGGCAAATCCATAGTAGATTATAAACATATAAAAATGTATTACGACGGTATAGTATATACTCATAAATCAATTCCGGCTAATAAACCAGTATATAAACCATACATTCTACTACATAACGTACAGGAAAAGAAATCATTATTTATTGATGCTATGTACCGTGCGAATCATATCAATAGAGTAGAAACAGAATTAAATTCGAAATATATTCCTCTCTCAATAGAATATAAAGAAATATACAAAATTGGAATAACACCAGTTGTAAGAACAGCAACTGGTCTTTTAATCAAAAATCTAAAGTATTATTTGAAAAAATAACGTCTTCCTCCTAACACAATTATTCCAAAAGTTGAGACGTCAGTCATTCTTGAAACCAGCCGGAATCTTCGCACAGTTCTAAATATGTGAAGGTAGGAATGTGGTATGTCTTTAGATCTCTCAAACCACGAGAAGAAATAACACAACAACAACAACAACAATATAATAATAATGTTGATCCGGAAGGCTGCGATGCTGAGGCGATCACAGACGGAAGGATGGCGGGTTCGAGCTCCGCCTCAGGAACGGGTAGGTTGCGTACATGTATGGCTGTATGTATGCATTTGTCGTCCACTCATCCTTCATTATCATCATTCCATCTCCCCCGCACAGGACTAGCAACCCTGGGCGTTAAAAATCGTATTCAGCGGCAATGCTGATCCCCCCGAAAAAGGAGTCACATACACTTTCCACGAAATAAATGTTACTGAGCCTTAGAAAATGCAGGTTGTCTCCAAAAGGGCCTAGAAGGCCAATTCGAGACAATAATATTAATAATAATAATATTAATAATATTAATAATAATAATATTAATATTAATAATATTAATAATAATAATATTAATAACAATAATATTAATAACAATATTAATAATAATAATAATACTAATAATTACATTATTTATATTTATTATTATTGATATTATTCCAGTGACCTGGATAAAGCGTCGACAGTCCTTCATTCTGTCCAAAATGCGGATGCGAAAAGGCATGAAACAGATGACAAATGAGCATTCCAAGTGGATGCATAGTCAACAAGTATAAAGGAATTAAAGGTAGTTTGGAACATGAGAGAACTCCTCGTGGTTGAAGAAAGCCTGTCAGCAGCAATAAATGAAGTCCAAGAATTTTCATCATCGAACCGCCATCCGGCAGCGGCTTTGACCTCTTCCTGAATTCAGAGCTGGAGATCAAATTTCCCTACCCGACTTCGCGCCCCCGCTTGGAGGGGAAAACAAAACACAAAGCGCCCACGTACGATCAGATCTGTCTCGTGAAGAATGCACACAGGTTGATCGAAAAAAAAACGGAAATAATGAAGCAAAAGGAAGAAATTTCTAAATAAATTAAGTCGGAGGGTTTATGCTTCTCTGTAATCCCATACACGAGACCATATATTCTTATTTATTAGCATAGATGCTTATTTAGATGATATAAAAACCAAATCAATTGTTTTAAAGATTTTTATTTGTTACTAGAAAAGACGACGCGGTTTTCGTTGAAAGGTAGAATGTTTAATGGAACTTAAAGTTAAGCTATTTGTTTTTCAAATTATATTCTATTGTATAAGAAACAATATTAATTTGTTGTATTTTTGTATTCAAATTACGATTATTACGATCTCCATGAAATTTTGAACGCTTGGCCAACAAAGCAAGAGAAAAGCTACTGTCGATTTCGGAAAGCTATCCGCGTTGCCGCTACTCCTTAAATGCAAATTTCAGTGTTTCTGTTTCTTGCAAATATCCCGAAAACGCTTCAGAAATTCCCCAAGATGAATCAGACATTTATAGCCCCTAACATTTCCAATCCGTAGTTTATTTTATTCATTCAGATAATGCAATTACTATTTGAGTAATTAAATATCGAAATTGTTACTGGAAGTTTGCCGGGAGTGTGCATCAACGTCACCCACAGCCATGACGCTGTAAGCACGCTAATAGTAGAGATGGGTGCGCGTGGGGCGGGGTGGGGCAAGGACAACGGAGGGGAAGCGGAGAACTCACCGAGACGGGGCAAGGGCAGGGAGAGCACTGCGAGGGCCGGTGCGGGTCAGGCTAGGGGAAGACGGGCGTACATTGTTTACAGTGACATTCTATGAACCCGCATTCTATGTATGCTACATAGAATACATAAAATCGTTTCTCATTCATACGGATACATAGAATCTATTCTCTACCTATCTAATAGAGAATTAAATGATTCATAAATACCCGGCCAACGCGGAGTCATTCAGCTAGTATTAAAAATAAGACAAAGTTCTTGAAATAGGCAAAAGGAGCTAAAATAGACAATGTGCAAATATTCCAAAAGAAATCCAGAGAGTACGTTCAAATGATTTCTATTGGTTAAAGTCTTTAAAAGGCATTTTGCTTCACTTACGGGCCCTCATTTTGCAAATGTATTCCCTGCCGTCTGCCGCCTCTTAAGGCTACTGAGACTTGCGAAGCATTGCGCTTCTGCCGCGCAGGGAAGTCCACAGCGAAGTGCTTCAGGTCCAAGTCTCAGTTGACAGTTCACATCGCCCACATCGGCGTTGAATCACACAAGTCAATATTAGTTCATGTTTGCGGGCGCGTCAACTACTTTGGACGTTAGTCCTGGCAGTGTAGTCCATGTTATTCCCCGGGAGGCAGCGATTCGCCTGGTCCGAGAGATTCGACGTCCAATTACATGTCGGCTTGCGTGGTTTCTCGCCTCCAGGTATCTCCCCCAGCGCGGCACCGCCTGATCTCTCGGTATAAGAAGTACATGTAAGTGTAAGGCGTTAGGATAGGACAAGGCGGAGGAGGAGGAGGAGGAGGAGGAGGAGGAGGAGGAAGGAAAGATCGTGTGCGGTCCATGGTCCTTTTGTTAGGGTACTGTTCCGGCGTTCGCTGGCAGTGTTCGGAGAAACCAGCTAAACTACCGATTAGAGCAGCCGACCGCAGGAATTCTCCGACAAAGGCCTGTGGTTCAATCCGACCCAGCTATATGGCTTATCTCGACAATCAGTCAACCGTCGGGATTCCAATCCTAATAGGCGCTGTCGGTCAGAGATGCTTTAGTGACAACGGTTGTAACACTGGCCCAACAGCGGCGTCCCTTTTGTACGCTCACTTCGCATTCGATTTGACACGGAATCGATCCCTGAAGAAAAGAGGAAGATCAAGTCAATGCAATGTAAACCTTGCCGTTTCTCCATTTTATAAATTAAGCCTTTGGCGACGCAAGTATGTAACCCACCTATACGAGAAAAAAATGTTTATTTGCGCAGCTAAATCCAATCGAGAAACACTGACGCGTGCAATCATGTCTCCCTTGCGATGCTCTTTACCGAACTTCTAATCAACTGTTGGTGGAAACATTAGCGGATAGATGCAGGGATGCAAAAATCGATATTTTGAAGAAACACTGGTGATGCCAACATCGATGTTTTATGCTCGATATTTTTTCCGTTCCCGACGATCCGCACTAACTCCGACCGCAATGTGCCGATGCTGACGCCAAGAGGAGCTTCAGCAGAGAGGATGCGAACAGATCGCAGGCCCCTCTGGTCGCCTGCCAAGCCGAGGTTTCGAGGACGACTGGTTCACAAGCGTTCCCCGAATCCCATACATCCATAAAGCCTACTTTGTAAAGTCATAAGGCAAATGCTTCTTAGTATTATTCGAAATCACACGATTATTTTATGGTTCCCTTTTATCTCTTGTAAAAGTAACATTCAACAGAAGGGGGTACGACATCGATGGCCATGTTTTAAACATCAAGTAATTTAAACCATTGCAATGGTCGACCAATGCATTGGTCCAAATCGATTCTCCTTGTGTTCTTTTTTCTTCATCACTGGTTTTGTGTTTTTTTTGAATGTTTGAATAATTTTTGAATAATTATTCTCTGATCTTTGACAGTTATCTTTTCGCTTTTCGTGATAGTCACAAAATATTAAAAATAATTTTACTCTTCAGGAAGCTTCGTGACTGACGCTGACTTGAAAGTTTCACCAACTCACTATTGATAACTAAAATACTGGTTCAGGTAAAACACAAACCAAAAATAACAAGACGCGTCTTCATTATTTCATGTATACCCACATCCCTTCATAATTAGGTACACAGCACTTGTAAACCTCGACAAAAATGTTTTTACTACACACACAAGAAACAATCATCAGAATCAGGCAACTATTAATAGTACTTCTAGTTGTTGCTTCCAGTGCGAATCTTGAATGAATAATCATGCAAATAAACCTCGTCAGTCTGTGCAAACCACGGAGTACACAGAATGGTATAAAATAGAGGAATATAAGCCTACTAAGCGTGACGTCACAAAGATGACCACAATCACCAGGGGTTGAAATGTAGGTGGCATTGACAATATCGATAAGTGCCGAATTTTAATAGAATGACCAAGAATAACTCATCCTATAGATTAGTTTTTAAGGCGCTAGAACGCTTCGTTTAGAAGTTACTTAAAGCTATAGCTGACAGTGATAAAGGTTGCCATGAATATTTGCATGCGTTTTTTAAACAAATCCGTAATATTTTTAAAATCAAACTGCAATTCGACACTTCACCGCGCAATTATCTTTCTTTAGTGACCTCATTTATGAAGATCGGTTGCATGTGAGATCCGCAGTGATTCTCGAATGGCGGCATAGACAACGCGTCCGAAATATCCGCGAAACTAACTCCGCCGCGAAACGCCGGTCTGCGGACCGCCGCACAACATCCGCAGCGGGCGCAGCCACGAAATTCGCGTGGCCGTTCACCGCAGTGTCAATTGTGAGCCAGTGTTGGGTAACTTGTTTCCTCGTCCGATAAAGGGGCGCTTGCTATTATTCATGCACGAGATAGAAAATACCACGTTACTCGTAGTACTACATTTTCGGAGCACATGCGGCACGGTGCTTTTACTTTCACATACGAGTTTCCAATGAACTGTTAATATCGCTTTAGGAAACGAAGACAATGGGTCTATTATATTGACCTAGAAAGGAAACTTGTGGTGCTACTGAATGACAGAGACTTTCCCGTATTAGTTTTCTATTTCCTTTGGTCTCGCCTAGCTATACGAACTTGCCACATGCTCTTGCCAACTGCCATCTATCGCAGCCCGAAACACATATTTTTTTAAATAGTTTTCGGTTTCCTAATAGTAGAACGAAAATATTATTTTAAGATTCTCAAAGAACAGTAAAACCTCCTCCTAAATGGCAATTTTCTTTGAAAAATTTGGAGCAGTTTTTAGGAAAATGGCGTTTAAGCGCAACTGTAAATTCGAAATTTGAAGCTCTTTTTACAGAACATTTTTGAGCCTTCGAATAATTTCATTAGAAGTCATTTGAAGCATTTTAACTCACATATACAGTAGTGTTTACAATTCGTTGGAAATGTGTGTATTAAAGGCTTGAGAGATAATTAAAAAAAATTACATTTGTCTAATTACTGAAAAACAGTGCAATTAGAACAAGATGTTGGAAATGTTTCAAGAAAAAATGTGAAGCAATTTTTAAGAAAATGCCGTTTCAATGATACTGAAAATGCGGAATTTTGAAATAGTTTCACAGAAAACTGTTGAGTCCTCAGGAAACATTATTTGACATTATTTAAAGCACATGTACTCATAAATACATACATGTAAACAAATTGCCGCTAGTCAAAATATTAACGTGAAAGAAAAGTTAAAAAATTACATTTTCGTAATTTTTGAAAAAACAAAAGATTAGAGCAATATAGCGTTATGTCATCTTAGAGAGTACGTTTAGTTTTTTTCCCTACCAAAAGTTAAAAAAAATTTGGAGCAGTTTTAAAAAATCTGTTTTTGAAATTTTTAAAATTTTTTTTAAAATTGCAAATATTGCAGGCAACATTGCTCGAAAACTATTAAAATTTTCAAAAAAATTTGAATGACCTCAATGAAAGAGCTATAATTATGGGCATTAATTTTATATGAAATTTAATTATTAATTTTATTGAAATCTTTACTTGAACTTTGGTTCGCACAATTTAACTATTTCACTGCCATCGACTAAAATTGAGCCACGCGCCATCACAGACAACAACCCACTTTTGAGCCGCACTGCTGTGACTGATTTCTATATTCACTATTAGGCTCCACTGGACATATTTGTAGAGACATGAAACGGGTTTGGAAGTCGCTAGACTTCAAAAAACACGGCATTTAGAAGCCATGAACTATTTTCCCCCTCTGTTTCGGTGCGTGGAAGTGTCCATGTCGCGCCCACTGAAGGAGACACGCTCGTTAATGCGTTAAAGCAATAACCTGTGCCAAAAGTCACCCTTCTTAGTCGCGAAATTACGCAGTCAATTTCAATGGTCAACTAATTGTACTACTTCTCGAAAGTGCTACTCCTTCAACAAGGGAGACCATAGTGAGACCTTCCTTCTCGCTTATGTTATCGCACCAAATAATCTCGTTCAGAGAACTGTCAGCAGAGTGTTTAGTAAAGCCTCAAAAAAGAGATCGCGCCATATCCAGGCCAAAGATGAAATATACAAAGACGCAACACTCAAAATTATGTTCCGTATTGATCATATTATGTGTTTTGTCCGAATAATATTTCTGACGACTTGACAGCTAGAAGGTGACAGGGGGAAGGCTTCAAATTTTGATGTCACTGCATTTTTGCTAATACGTATTAAATAAATGAAATATAACAGCGAGAAGAACCTGAAAATTGAAAAGCGTCATTACTTCGTTGATTACACGTCACGTGGGCGATTACTGTTGTATGCTTTTATTGCGACTTCTTTCTTTCTATTGCTGCTGCTGCTGTTGCTATCTGGTGCGAGAACGACCACGTAACTGCCGCCTAATTAAGTGGCAAACATCATAATACCCCAACCGAGTTGTCAAGTAGACAGAAATGTTATTCGGACAATAGTTTGTCCTGTACGCCAGGCCTGAAGGGCATACAATAACTTAACTTTATATACACAACTTAATACTATTTTAAACATACTTATTAAGTTTGTAACAAAAGAAATATATATTTCATCGAAATTGAAGCAATACTAAGATGAAAAACTGGTTTGAAAATGTTAGTTTTATAAATCTGCGGGGCCCTGAGCTGTTTACTTTTTTGGTTACGAGATGCTTGCACATGGGAATGTCAATAAGCCATTAACTGAGGGTTTGAAATGCGAAAAAAAAATCTTAAAAAGGAAAGGTTGGCTTTTCAGAATGTATTAATGAGTGGGCTTTCAAATGTCGTTCAAAGTTTTTAAAGTCTAGCAACATCCGAACCCGTGTTAAGTCTCTAAAAAAAGTCCAATACAGCCTAATAGTGAATAAAGAAATCAGAGACAGCAGTGCGCCTCAAAAGGGGTTGTTATCTGTGATGACTCACGGGGCATTTTAGTTGAAATAGTTAAATTGTGCGGAGCAAAATTTTCAAGTAGAAATTTTTACCTCTAGTCTAATCTGAATTAACAGTAATTTCGATCGAAACTTACGTAGCAAAGGCCATTTGAAAAGTGGCTCTTCTGTGATTTTAACATAAAACTGACCATATTAGGGCTAATTAGACCCGCTGTTTGAATCAAATAACTAATGTTTGATGGTCATAAAATTGTTCCGGGATAACGTGGCCAATACTTCAACCAAACTACGTAGGTAAAAATAACATTAAATAATATTTATTGTCACTTTCTAAAAAGAAGCGAAAAAGCCGAAAATGGTTGGAGTTTATGGCACACCTAAACCAATTTTAAAAACTTTCATCGATGCCGATGTTCTTGCATTGAAAATTAACTTTTTTTCACTAAACCATTGACTTCAATTTTTTTCGATACCCCCTCATATATATATATATATATATATATATATATATATGAGGGTATTCGATTTTTTCTTGAAACATGCTGAGAAATTATTAATAAAAAATCAGTTACTCTATGTACGTTTAATAAAAGCCGCAGGGCAATTTTGAGTGGGGCGGGGTGAGTTACTCACTTGCGCTGGGGCCTCGTCCACGCACGTGCGGTAGATGATGTTGAGCAGTAGTAGAGTGTAGGAAGGCCATGACGGTCAGGCCACCCAGTTGTATGATGCTGCCGCGCCACCTGACAACACACAACACACACCGCGTTAGGGCTTCCCACGGCGCGGCCGAGCGCGGCGCGTAGCAGAGCATTGGTTTGAATGGAGGCCTTCGGCCACGTGCAGCGAGTGGCGGCTGCTGCGCGCTGCCGACGCCGAACCTCCAGCTACGCGAAGCGGAGGAGGCCACGCGCCACCTCTAGCAGAACAACAGCTCTAATGGGAGCGTTCCCACTGCGCGCGGGCGCAGCGTTCTACCTGCTCCGGTCTCTTTGTTCGTCGTCGCCGGAGGGTCGGCGAAACCTACCCGTCCAGACCCCACCCCCTGGACTGTGGCGGCGGTGCGGCCGTGGCTCCGGCGGTGGCTGCGTCGGAAGAGCTCTGCTCCTTGAAGGAAGCGCGCGCCGTGGGAAGCCGCCCTTAGAGCAGGCGTCTCAAGGGCCACAACTAAAACCTTTGATATGGTTGTCGGCAAATTTTCTTTTTTTTTTATTCTGTCGATTTGCACATTACTTCCCTGTATTGTTGATCCCCACCCGTCTCTCTAAAGCGGGGGGCGGGGTATGGGCCCATTTGTGACCATGCATAACGCTGCGAAACACATTTGAATTATTCTGAATTTACTAGAAACAAGTTGAGAACAACGGTTTAGCCGCTAGCGTTGTTCACAGACGGACGGTCAGACGTTTTTCCTTCAGTCGATTTTTCGGTATCCAGGACCCACAAAACATGGATTCTGGCTGCACCACGTATTAGAGGATTTTTTTCTAAATCTACCGATTGGATTTATCCACTTTTTCGTTACCAGGGCCCAGTATGAAGAGTTTTTCTGCCAACAATTTGCCGCGTTTTTGCGCACCATTACATAACTTAAATCCTTAAATCTAAATTTAACCTATTTTTACATTGAATAAAGCGTTGAGTCTCACAATGTTCTCGCCTAATGTGGATGAAAAGGAATTTCACTTTTGACTAATAACCTTTCGCGGGCCACAGTGAAATGGCACCGCGGGCCGCCAGTTGGACAACCCTGGCCACAGCAACAGCCGAAGGAGATACTGCAGTTCATGTAAGCGTGTTTAAATAGTTTGAATAGGAAGAGGAAGGAAAGATCGCGAAGGGCCCGTTTGTCAGGATTCTGCTCTGGCATTCAGCTGGCGTTGATCAGAGAGACCTAGGAAAACTACCCATCAGAGAAACAGGCTGCTCCAGATCGCGGCTCAACAATACTCGTAAATTAATTAAATCCTCAAGAAGAAAGGAACCCTTCGAAGTACAAGATAAGCAGCGGTTCAACACAATGCGCACTTAGCTCTTTAATTAAGTGTACAGATGGTACCAGTGCGCCCCGCATAAGTCATTATATTCCTGGCGAACGGCCTCTCCTGAGCGCGAGGGCGCCGCACCTCTTCGCACGAGCGCCTGGCGGTGCCTCCCTGAAGCGGGCAAGCCACCAATGGCGGACCAAAAAAACTACATGCCATCGTTTACTACTAATTAATTACTTATTAATAATCTTAATTTTAAATTAATTACGTCAGCCACTTTTTAAAAACTCCAGGATCAGCTAGCTTCAACCTGTAGGCAGCTAGCAACCTGTAGGTAGCCACAAAACCAAATACAGCAGAAAAAATCAAAAAAATTAACAAGAATGAATAAATTAATTACTATTTATTTACTCCATTTCGCCATTATTATAAAACTTAATTGTTTAAATAATTTCAAAATATCTACGAAAACAAAATTTATGTACGAAAGGTATGTAATAATTCTTAAAACTATATTTTACTGGCTAACCCCTAAATTACTAACATAATATTGTTGCTATCACTTTATATTTATTGGATAGTTAGGTCCAAAATAAATAACGGTTGGCAATTGTTTATAAAGAAACGCAAAACTTTACACAGGCTATATGAAGTACCATCACTAAAAACTAAAAAACTCTCACTAAAAGAACTAACCGGCGTAATTCTGAAATACTTCACAAGTTCTTGCGTAACACACCCATTGATTTATTAACAGATTATTTAAATTAATTACACGGGCCAGTTTTGTTTAAAATCAGCCAACGTTTCATAAATACATAACATATCACGCAAACAAATTTAAAAATCTTAATATTCTTTTTTCCTGACAAAACAAAATTACATCTATTGTTTTGTCACTACCACTCCATATATATTTAAAAAATTACTCTAGATTTAATAACTGTAGGCAATTGTTTATAAATAAGCGCAAACCTCTACACAGGCTATACAGGTACCATATATTAGGCAAAAAATTCGTAGTAAATAAACTAACTAGCGATATCCACAAATGCTTAACTAGTACTACCACAAGACACAAATTGAATTAATATTAGGTTGTTTAAATTAATTACGCCGGTCAGTATAGTTTAACATTAGCCAACGATTCATAAGTACAACATAACATATCACGCAAACATATTTAAAAATTATAAAATTCTACTTTTACAAATACGCGTGAAACAAATGTTGAGCTAAACTTGAGAAATTTAGTGAAAAATTGAAAAAACCTTCATTTTATCGCTTCCTTCTGAAATCACGTATGTGAGTACAACCCTTGACCAGAAATTCAATGGTGCAGACCCGACCAATTTAGTGGAAAATTGAAAAAAAAAACAATAATTTATCGCTTCCTTGTGAAATTACGTATGTGAGTACAACTTTCGAAGAGAAATTCAATGGTGCAAACCAGACTTCAATCCGCATATTAGCATCGGAAATACGCGTGAAACAAATATTGAGCTTCACTTCTGAAATGAAGTGAAAAATCTAAAAAAACGTGATTTCATAGCTTCCTTCTGAAATCGCGTATGTGAGTACAACCATTTACCGGAAATTCAATGGTACAGACCAGACTTCAATCCGCCTATTAGTTTCGGAAATACGCGGGAATTAAATATTGAGCCAAACGTGAGCAATGTAGTGAAAAAACTGAAAGATCTTAATTTCATCGCTTCCTTCTGAAATCACGTATGTGTGTACAACTCTTGACGAGAAATTCAATGGTGCAAACCAGACTTTAATGCGCCTATAAGTTTCGGAAATACGCGTGAAACAAATATGAGCAAAAATATAGAAATTTTGGGGGGAAATTAGAAAAATCTTAGTAATTTAGGGGTACGCCGGTAAAATGTAGTTTTAAGAATTTTTCCATACCTTTCTTACACAAATTTTGTTTTTGTAGATATTTTAAAATTATTAAAACAATTAAGTTTTATAATCATAGCGAAATGTAGTTAAATAAATAGTAATTAATTTATCCATTCTTGTTAAAATTTTCTTATTTTTTCTGTTGTATTTGGTTTTGTAGCTAGCTACCTACAGGTTGAAGCTAGCTGACCCTCGATTTTCTAAAAAGTGGCAGGCGTAATTAATTTAAAATTACGATTATTAATAAGTAATTAATAAGTAGTAAACGATGGCATGTAGTTTTTTTTTTGGTCCGCTGAAGGTGGCTAGCCAGCTTCAGAGAGGTCGTGGCGGTGGCGGTGGCGGAAGGGCGCCCTCGCGCATGGCGCAGAGCGCCCATACGAGGACATACTGTGGCGTCGTATCAGTCGCATTGTACAAACGTGACAAAACGTGCACTTCATGCTCATGGTCAGCGCTGGCGGGAAGAGACGCCGGGCTGAACAATGGCAAACCTAGGGAGCGCAAGGGATGGGGTGCCGTGTCGTGGTGGCCACTTGGGAACCCCGTAGACAGGCTAGCTGTGCGTCGGCGGAAACAGCGAGATGACGCAGTTCCGTCAGCCGACCCAGAAGGTAATAAAAACGGACCCCGGACCTAAAATCCTCCGAGAGATATGCTTCAATAGGCGAGACGCCAATACTTGCATTAAAATTGCGGTAAACAACGCCAAGAGCGCGCCGAACGGCTATTGTCTTTCCTAACCATGTTCTTTTCACCATTTTCAGATCAGCCATAGATGTCCGAAAGGATAGGGATGGCTCCACAGCAGGGAAGCGTGGCGGCATTGCACAACTGCGTCCACACGGAACTGCGCTGTAAAGCGTTGGGGTCCTAAAATCCTTCTTCTGATTATTGGGCGCGTCGGTAGAAAGTCGTGTGGGTTGTGCGCGGCGCCGCATTTCAATGCATAGGCTACTGAGGCAGGGAACTGAAGCCGGCGTGCTACGTCGAGACGGGAGGTGCGGCATACTCGCTTGCATGCTCACGTAGGCTACTGGTGCATCACACCGAATAAGATATCTAATTATCAGACCAGCGGTGGTGGTGACCAGGTACATTGCTTCTAGTAACGGTTCAATATTGTTTATTGTAATTATTATACATAGTATTCAGGTGTTGGAGCTTATTTCAAATAAATAATCAATAAATTACAAACAGTTGACATCTGTGATTTATTGCCCCGGCAAAGACGCCACAATTCAACGTCCTCGCGCGAAATACTCCTAGGAGAGGCCTCTGTTACGATCCCTATACATCTACATTTATACATATCATTAGAGAGACAAGTGCGTTGAGTAACAGCGCGATAATCTCGGAATGTGCTAAACCAATATCGATAAAACTTCTATGCTAGCTTCCTTTCAACGGCAAGAGGACTACAAGCAATGACTTACAACCTTATGATATACCATTCAAAGAATTATAAACACTTAAAAGTATTTTATATAACTAAACCCAAGGTCAAAAAATTACTGGATGCTACAACAATGTATACAGGGGTATAAAAATACTGAAATAAATGGACAGATCCGTTGCATTCATTTTCGAAGTGAATTTAAAAGCCGTAAGTTATTTAAACGCGGAAAAGGGTAAACTTTTTTTTTTAAACTACAAACCACCAATTGAAAAACGAATCTGGGAAGGGAATAAAAACGCGCACGCACACGCGCATTGGTGTTTTCAGAAGAAGTTTTGAGATTTCTTTTCCTGCCTGCTCCAGAGTTCTAATACTAAAGTTATCTTTTTTCATTTGCATTTCAATTGACCGTCGGGAATATATAAAAAAATATTTTTTCTGATAGAATAAATAATTTTCGTATTTCTGATATATCTTGCAATCAGTAAAAATAACTAAGTAGACGAAAACAATTCAAAAATCATGTTTTTCGCTGTAGACGGGCGATGGCGGGGGGGGGGGCGAAAAACTATTCAAAAATATGTATTGCTCCCATAGTGAAACCACTCATAAGTCATTTGGGTTTAGGGTACTTTTTACCATTTAATACGGAGGTACTGGGGTAGGGGATTGATTGTTGAGGATTTTTTAATCATGAATTGCTTTAACTTCTAAAAGAAAATATGCCAAAACTACTAGATGTTTTCAAAAATGTGTACATAATCTTTTTAAAAGATTTCATTTTTAAAATTTTATTTAGGAAAATATCTGTCATCCACATTGTGCTTCCGCAATGTGTAACAGTACCTCGATCCACGCGGGCGCCAGAAGCCGCCTTTCACCGCCCCCGCCCCCCCCCCCTTGCGCCGCCCTTTGTCGCCAGGCTTTACACCACCTTCCAGGAAAAGAACGCCCTTTCGCCCTGGCTCGCGATTCCGGAATTTATGGCTGGGGAAATTTGGAGAGGATTGTGGCGTGGTTCTGAAAACTGAACCACTCGGCGCAGCCGTTACCAGACGCCTGGATCTTTCTGACAAGAAAGAAATTACATCTAAATTATTATTTCAGAAAACCTAGCCTCAGCTTCACAAACCCTTTCAAAACGCAGGTGCCGAGATTTGACTGAGCACAGCGAGTCCCCACTCCGATATCATTCGTTCGAATAGAGCCCCTTCACGCCAGCGCTCAGTGGGATCAAGTACCCAAAACGTGGTTAAAATGCAACGAGTTCGCCGAAAATAGAACCAGCACCTATTTTCACTCCGTTCTTTGCGAGGAAGAAAAATTAAGAAATAATAGAGCAGGTTTTGGGAAAACAATTTTTTTTAATACCCTTTATTTCGCGCTAAATTTCGAGTGAACGTCTCGTGTTTCGAAAAATTGGTCTTGACATTATTTGAAGATCGTCTTTGAAGAACATATTCTATTAATTCAATAAATAAAAGATGTCCAGTTTCAAATATATATGACATCTTTGTTTGGTTAATTATTAGGTATGTACCCCGCCAACGATCTTATTAAATATTTTGTTACAGGGAAAATCTCTATCTCACATATTGTTGTTCCAAAAGATGCCGAAAATATTGTGACTTTTACAAGTTTAGAAAAATGAAACATGCCAACGAAAATTAGACAAATTCAAAACATTTGGAGCCATTTTTGAGATAATTTCGGAAACGAGACATATCCCCCCGTCTAAATATCCGTTTCGAACTAGCAGGGCCGCGGGTTCTTCCAGATCGAAGCCGTGGATATATATACGTATATACACGTTCCATAAAACATTAAGTACTCATCAATTATTAACTCAATTATACTTAATTTTATTCAAAAATATGTACAATTTTTGAAAATAAATTATACTTATTATACCATATACATTTTACCCTGGGTTACCTGAAAAAAAAGAAGAAAAAAACGGCAATTTTCGCGAGCCTACAGGCAACAAAGTTGTTACGCTTCTGATAGCATTGGAGATTTATCAAATCTTAGGAGAAATGTTTCGTAGTCATTCAGCATCCCAGAGATTACAGCACTGAAGTTATTGTGACCGTTCCGTCGTACGTCTTTCAGTATTATAATAATTCTTGCATCTATTACCTGATATTCTAAATCCCTGTTTAAATTTTAATCTAATCTTTCCGGCACGAGCGGCATTGGCACTGGAATATTTAGATTAGGATCGTGGGCTGAAGTCCCTCCTGTTCAGGATAGGGAAATAATATTTATCATTATCTTTTGGTAATGGGAGGGAAAATTACCTTTCCTTATCTGAAAAAAAAAGCACATCATTCAAATATATTCGGCACAGTGATCAATAGTTCCGTTAATTTATTCTAATGAATATCAAATTTATTTTTGTCTCCTCTAATTTAATTTTTTTTCACTAACTTTGTATTATGATTATAAATTATGATTATGGCTGTCGAAACTGCATAAAACTTAATTTTTTTTATAATCTTGCTTTTCTTAATTTTACTTATTAACTAAACATTCTTGGCCTTGAACACTTTACTTCTGTACGGTCTCTTTTTTTATACGTAATTTCGAAACTTGTCTGATGGTGAGGAAGCGATCTTGGTGCTAAGAAGAATCACTTGGCCCTTAGCGTGGTCTTTCCACCATTTCTGGGATTCCACGTTTGCACACGTACCGTCCGCGTCATACTTCCATTTGCTGTCTAGGTTTGCGCCTCAAAATTGGCATCTACAATCACGGCATATCCTAACGTATTAATGTTTATACAGTTCGCGGATGTGCATCTTCTGTCTACCTAATCACACGAAATTTTCTCAAAATATTTTTATGCCAATCACAGTGCCATGTTACACCATATTGTCGGCTCGACATCTATCATCCCTTTGTGTCTTCTGCAGTGAGTAGAGTTTTTCGAATTTTTTTCCAACAATTTAATACGTCAGTTTTTTTTAAGTTATTATGAGTCCGAGTCCGAAAGGACCGTCATATTATTGACTGACAGATCTCTGAACGTGTGATACTGGCACTCATTCTGGTCGAGAAAGACTGAACTATACAGAATATTATATTTTGGAAGAACAAAGTGCTTAGTCACGTTCACGAAAGAGGTCGTAATCCATGACGAACTGCATTTAGCGGAGATAACTAAACCGTTAGATAACCGTGGAGATAACTGAATCGTTGCGTTGACTAATACATCGAGAAATATTTACTAAAGAAATCGTTGCGTTTCATACATTACTAAACGTTGCTGAGTAAGGCGTATTAAAGTGAAACGTTAACAGGAATATTTCCTTTCTATCCGTCCAGGCAGGTAGCAGCCGAGGTTCCCAAGAGGTCACCCAGCGAATGACCCCGTGGGCTCGGATGCCAGGCAGACCCTATCCAACTGGAACAGTTACGGACGCAAGCCTCACTCTTTCGGCTACCGGCTGTATTTCTACCATTCATTTACAATACAACACATTAGTTAAAGTCAAACATGAGCTCTGTAACTATTAGAATTGGTCAGATTTCGGAGAACGCGCGCTTACTAAGCAGTGGTTTAGCAAGAGTGACGGCGTGAAACTTACACCTCACTGAATGAATTATCTTGTGAAATAAGTATAGTAAAACTGACAACTTTTTTCGTTCATTCACTTACGATTTTCAATAGTCGGATTTACTAAACGAAACTAAATCTTGTTTAGTGAATCTTACCACATGAATAATTGGATTTGCTATATGATCGCGTACTAAACAAGTTCAGTACATTGTTCTCAACACTTCTCTCACGGTAATTTTAACTGATTTTCTTCTCATTTGGGTGGCAACGTTATCTCCAGTCTCCGAGGTTAACTTGTGAGTTCTTTATAGTTCGTTATTTCATGAATAAATGTTCGGGGCGTCGGCCTGGAGAGCCAAAATGGTTTTTTAATTTATTATTTTATTTTATTTTATTTTACGTCAAAACGTTAAAAACTGTTTGGAGTGCTGTGGAGAGTAGTGTATTCTGTGCAGGTTTTGTGAATTCTGGGATCCATACCTTAAACCATATACAAGTTGAATTCTAAATAAAAAAAAGAAATGAGTGCTTTTGGCAGGAATTGTGAACAAACTATTCGATCCGATGCAAAAACTTTCGGTTCTTATCCTTCATGTCCTCCGTGAAGACAGTAAAACGCGATGAATTTATTTCTGTAAATCAAAATATATTATTTAAAAATTAATTGATCTCCCGTATACATAAATACATATATATGTAAAATAATATACACTCTTTGAATTTTCTTGATTTAAATATTTCTATTTAAAACACTAAATCCTCTTTTTTTAATTTTCAGGAAACCTATTCGTACAGACAAGGACACCCATTCCAATCACCATAAATTTGCTGTCTTTCACTCTTGGATCTCGCGACTATTCCAGGTTCCTACGTCAGAACCTGATTTTAATAATGAACTTAATATCATTCTAACAATCGCGTTAAATAATGGTTGTGATTCTCTTTCCATCAATAAACGTATTAGAGAAAAAGAAGTAAAGATTATTAGTAATAAAGTGATTCCTCGTGATGGCCCTTTAAAACAAGAAATTTATTTGCATCCTATACATACATTGTAAGTCACATATCTAAACGCATAGTACGTTAAAAAAATACAAAACGCGTGTATCTTACAAAACTTTAAACTCCTTCCAATCTTTATTACCCAGTGCCAAATCCTCTATACCCCACATCACAAGATCTCAAAACCAAAACTTAGGGAGTATGGCAACTTATTTTTCTTATTTTACTCACCAACAGAAAAATGCGGTTTACATCGTTAGGACACGATCCCTTTTGACCAGTGTTGAAAAAACAATATAAAGAACAAGAACGGTGCTTTAAAATCACGTACTTTCTCGCATTATTTCTAAATGAAGGAAAAAATTCGAATCGGGTTTTGAGAAACTGTTTTTGTTTTGTTTTTTTGTTACAAACTGAATTAACTTTATGCATAAATTACGCGAAAACTAGGTTCTCGTACTACTGCACGACAAGCAGTCAATGACTGTCGATTTCTGCGTAGCCCGAATTAGTGCAAATGGTGAATTCTACTCGCGCTCTAAAGTAATAACAGTGCTACGTAGTTCTCAAATTCAAAGCTCTGGGAGTGGGGGGACCTTCCCACATGTCTACGTAGCGCATCAACATCAATTCTTCCACCAGACAGCAGCACGCTCCAGCAGTCATCTCCATCAGGCTGTTCGTCCAGTTTCCCTCATCCTTTGAGCAAATGCTGAGATGGCCCCCTGTTTTGCATCTGAACATGAACTATCTGCGCACGTCTTCCAGTCTTCAGTGGGAAATGTAGTTATTCAAATCATCGTTCTGCATTTTGCAGTGGCAGAAGTACGTGGCGGAGAAACATTTCTCTCCGTGCATCCTCAATATTAAAAAAAACAACAACAACAGTTTCTCAACCCGAATGAGTGCCAGTATTACACGTTGAGGGGCCCATCAGTCAATAACTTCAGTGCTGTAATCCGTGGGGTGCTGATTGACTACGAAGAAGGCGAAATCGCTGATGAACTCAAAAATGGTAAAATACATAATGCCAAAGAAACATTTCTCCTAAGATTTGATAAATCTCCAATGCTATCAGAAGCGTAACAACTTTGTTGCCTGTAGGCTCGCGAAAATTGCCGCTTTTTTCTTTTTTTTTTTTCAGGTAACCCAGGGTAAAATGTATATGGTATAATAAGTATAATTTATTTTCAAAAATTGTACATATTTTTGAATAAAATTAAATATAACTGAATTAATAATTAACGCGTGTTTAATGCATTCTACGGGAAATCAGTTAATTTTTAAATAATATTGTTTTATGATTGTCAGGCGGCGTTTCTACTCGTAAAAGAGTTTCTTCTGAAAGGAGGTGATAGCGAAAACAAGGACATAGTGGATGTGGAGAGTGGATTTAAATTTTCTATTTCTGGTGTTAATATAACAGAAGGTGAAAATAGCGAGTGGAGTCTCTCATTCGAATCTTGAAAAGAAATATTCCTTTCTGGGTAAAGTGAAAACGCGTTGGTAAATTGCGCTACACCGTAACGTTCGTATTAACTGAATACTGAGTCGCACTCATATCCTTTTGAATAATGTTTGTGTGGACAATGCAGAAATAATTAATGCTTCTGCTAAAATGAAGTTTCTGCATCATATAATTGGTAATGAATACAATTATTTATGCACTTATTCATAAAATTACAACGTAGTCGGAGAGAAAAGCTTCAAAGAAGTGTGATTTTTCAAGGAACCGGGTATGCTCTGTGAAAATTCCACTAAAATGTTAGTTAGAATTTGTACATTATTTCATAATTCTTTCTTCGTTTGTTCTTCGAGCTTATATTAGTTTTAAAATTAATCTTATACAAATGATTTAAAACGTATTTTAAATTGCGTCCTTTAATTGAGTTAAATGTGAAAACAAATAGATACTTTCGCTTTCCTTAATAAGATGTGGGAATGAAAAGTAATGCATGTAAAAACAGCAAATTTAATGGATATAAAATATTCTATTCTATCAATTTTCATTTTCTTGCTACCGGTGTCAACAATACTAAATTGAAAATTGTATATCCCGTACGAATTAACCGCCCCAATTGCTTGTAACTCTCTGTTGTAATGCCGCACTGATATCAGAAATGCGATAATGACTGATGCCTTAATATAAAAGATGCCTTAGTATAATATTTCGCGTTAATATAAACTAATAATTTTATTTACGGCCAATGCATCGTGCATCGTTGATATGTTTATGTAGAACATGAACACACTGAATTCAATGGGAGAAAGCTCTTTTCGTTTAAGTATTTGAATTTAAAAATAAATATTTTTCACACTTCGTTTGTGAAGAATTTTTCAAATGGTTGTTGAAGTGTAAGACAGACATTGTTACAATAGAACATAACCATTAACAATATCGAGAGAAAGTACGTGCTATTGTAGTTTCACTAGTTTTTTGTAATTATGTTTATTATTCTATCAATATTCTGCCTTAAAATTACCTAAATGTTTACATTTAACACTAGAAAATACTTACGAAATACGTTTTCACACATATTAACATAATGGCATATTTAAATATGTATAATTTTCAAAAGTATAATATGTATAATTTTCTCGCTATAACAAGACTTCTTTTAGGTAATAATAATTAAATCTTAAATGTATGACGTCTGAAAATGTCAATATTGCTCATTTTTACTTATCAAAAGCCATATAGCACAAGCTCTCCAATTTTTGCCGCCTCTAAAATGTCGCCGTAAGCACGAGCCTCCTGTGCCAAAGCATAAATCCGCCCCTCACTGCTATTGTGTCGTTTTAATAAATGACAAATCCACCTTTGAAAAACATTTTAACGTCAATAGTCTTTTCAGTGCCGTCATGACAGTGGAACTGAAGACGCCGTAATGTATTGTGAGATGCAAAAGATGTCATACGAAACAATACTGTACAAAGCTCCCAAATGTGCGAGATGCGCTCAACGCCAAGAACAGGGTAAATGCAACTTAACCCCGCCTGTGTAAATGGTAATGAAGCTCACTTAGCGTCCTCACGCAATTGTAGATTCAGGGCGGGTTTCACCACGTCCGCTTAACATTGTTATGCACTATTTTTTAGCAGGAATAAGCGCGCTTCGGTCAAAATACCGTTTCACCATCGCTTAAGGGACTTAAGCCGGCTTAAGGAGAGTAAAGAAACATGGCAGAGAGGTTACGTGCAATTGCATTTGGCGACGGCGGCCATGTTTTTGAAGATAGATTCTCTCCACCTACGCAAACTAGATGGATTCGCTAGAGGGCAAATTTCTTCGAAGATTCCGATGAAATTGAGTTTCGAACTCGCTATCGCCTTTCGAAGAGATCGACATTGGTGTTCGAGCAGATCGAAGAAAAACTAGAACTTATATCTGACAGATATATAGTGTAGCCTAGTTGTAACTACATAACGGAGAGCTGAAAGCTTACACCTTTAATCAACAGTAATTTTCCCGGTATATCTTGCAATAGTAAAAAGAAAACATTTGTAACTCAGGTTAAGGTTATGATAGAAATACTATACTATACAAGCCTATTTTAAATATATTATTTTGAATTGAATTAATGCCTTATTTTACGTGGCGAGACTCGGGCCATCAGGCCCGCTCTTTCGTCTGACCACGAAATTTCGCTATGCTCCTTACCAACAGCGAGAAAGGAGGTATTTCTTGGGCGAGAAACAGGCGATTTTTGAATTTAGCTCAGAGCGTCATTTAGGCTTGAGGATCTTTTACATGCAAGTAAATCTACTAACATGGGACAGCCCGGCTTTACTTCCCCTCCGAAGGAATTTTTTCGCCCTTAAAAAATCCACGGCCTTGCGGTACAACAGCCCGATACGCTAACCGGTTACACCATCGCCGCCGCGAAAAGTAGTACGAATTTGAACACAATGAACTTCTAGTCATTACCCAGTTAATTTGATGTTCATAGTTACTGACATGTCCAAAATTGGCATATTAGTATATTATATAATATATATAATATATATATATATATATATATATATATAAATTCATTGCGTGCGTAATGCCTACGAAAATTTAGACTTTGCACAGAACTTTGTAAGACTACATTATTTAATTTGCTAGTGTTTTAATTTATTATCCAACTTGCAGGGCTGTTGTACAATTAGCTATTTTGAAATGTAATATGATTCTTTTTATAAATAATAAATATATGAAATTCCTTTTAACAACCGTGTTATTGTTTGCACCGTGTAATAAAAATTAATAACGATCGTAAATTAATATGACAGAATAAACAATCAACAAAAATACAAAATTCACGCACTATCAGCAAACTTTAGGACTGAACAAAATGGTGGTGGTCCACGAAATAGTTTAAACAACTTCAAAGCATGGAGACAACTGTGTCAAAGAACGTGTTTACTTGCTAGCGTTGCCAACATTAGCGCTTGACGCACGAAACTCTCTTAGCTAAGCCGCGCCGCTTGATCCCCTCGACGGGACTGGTGAAACGCGTTTGCCGTAAGCTCGGTTAAATTCAGAACTTAAATTTTGAACGAGCTTAATAAAGCAGCGCTTAACGAAATATTGGTGAAATCGGCCCTAAGTCGCTTATTGTCATATTCGGTCACTCTACCAACTTGAATTTACCTATTGTATTCACATGATAGGAAGGCCAAAGAATAACAATTGATGCCCAAAACAAAAGTTTGTTATTGTAGAAAAGAATGTACAAAATGACACAAAAATTGTCTCAACAAAATCATAAACTAGGGATACAACATCATATACTCTCTCTCATTATTTGCAACTGCTCACATTATTTCCAGTAAATCGTACAGACAAGCAAGGATAATTTCACATGCTATAAATTGAACATCCGGGTCTAAAGCATACAGTATATCGCATTATGAATGCATTCTAAACCACGATATCATTACCTTATGCATATTTGTATATTTATTCTTCCCGGCTTTACTAAAGTTGAATAAACCATTTTATTAAACGCAAAGAACATTGTAACATTAACTTTATGTAAATCAAGCCGCCTTCTCCTATCCCTCCTATTATGTCGCTGTTCAACAATCAATTTCTCAAACATCGCTGCACGGAGTGGCAACATGCCGCAAAATTTTTCCACAATTTTCGAAAAAACAGTTAGCCAAAAATGGGACTTTTACCGTTCTTTGATACATAGTGAAAAAAATTCAAACAAAAAACCTGCAGTAGATTCTGAGAAAATAATTCTTTTAACTTTTTTCATTTGATCATTTTTTCGAAAAATTTAACATCACCTTATTTGACGATCTGTTTATGAAGAAGGAATTTTATTCAGAAAAAATATCATTATTGTAATTTTAGGAGGTTGGCGAAAAAATTTCATTTTTCGCAATTTTCGAAAAATTAGAGTTTTAAAAGAAAATGACACTTCCACCATTCTCTTAAGCGTCCTTTACGCTTAGGACAAAATTTAATCATAAAATTTGGACCTATTTTTTTTTAAAAAAATACTTAAAATGTCCCAAGACTTCATGTAAAGAACCCCCAAAATTAAAATTTCGATTTCAAATTCAAAGGCCCGCGACATTAGCCAGATCGATCGGGGAATATCAATTTTAGAAAAAACCGGCATTGTTGTTCAGCCACGAGCCTCTAGAGTTGTCTACAGACAGACGTTTTGACGTCAATCGACCTTTCGGTCTCAAAGAAACAAAACATTGATTCCGGTTACACCATGTGTTAGAGGATTTTTTCTAAATTTAGGAACTGAATTTATCCACTCTTTCGTTACCAGGGCATAAGAGTTTTTCTACCGAACTTTAGCCGTTTTTCACGCAGCATTACATTACTTTTTCTTCTTAAGGGCGAGAAAGTAAACTAGTGGTGTTACAACAGCACATACTTTCTCGAGTGTTTGGAAACAGCTACGTAATATTGAAAAATTGTGTTTTCTGCACCACTAACACCTTCGCTGTCAAACAAAGCGCCTATGATGCGTATCTGCATTCATTTCGATAGTCAGGTGCGGCAATCAAAAACTTATCTTGTACTTAATAAATAATATGCCCTCCTTTATTGTAAAGTTCATTTATCTCTTAGACATTGACTGTACTATAGTTAAACACTGTTGTCTGAATTCGTCACGAAACAAAACACCGGCAAGTAAAGTGGTTTTTTTTGTTGAAAAAAAAAACTAAAGTTTTTTTGGAAGCAAAAGTCTTTCCACGTAATGAAAATATTACGATGATTATCTCTTATTTGTTTTTTCACTGTAATTTCCTTTTATGTGCGTCTTTATATTTTTCTTTAAAATATTTGTAGTTATTGGACACTAGTACTTCACGCACTGAAAAAGTTTAAAATATTCATGCAACCATGCTCTTAAAATAGCCAATGTGTCCGCTTAACCCTTTGCGGTTGGTGTCCCACCGGTCGGAGGGCATCTGTGAGATGACACGCCCAAGATGGCTTCCAGCTCGGAGGGTGGTCGGAGGAGGCAAGTCCTACAGGTCGGAGGGCTTCTCTCAGATGACGTTTCCCGTTAATTTTTCTATACATGATCTGTATCAATAATGTGACTGCGCTTGGAGCCGAAAATACAATAGATGAACTATTTTAAACAATGCCATCGCTATCTTATCTCAATCATTTTTGTTGTTTAGTTAGTGCGTACTTCTAGTGCTATATTTCAGAGGTGCAGAGAGCCGATAGTTGTTGCTCGCACGTGAAAATGGATATTTTGAGCAAAGAAGAAGAAAGAAATAATTTTTTTCAGGAGCTAGACGAAGCTGTCTGACTGATGATTTTCTATGTAATGAAGCAGAGGAAAATTCTTCAGGTAAACTGGACTCTAATGCAGACGGGGGTGAGAACAGCAATGACATTGTACATGGCAATGATATGTGGACTGCTAGGAGTGATGGAGACAACAAGTCTAATTAAATTACATTTCTTTTGAAACCAGGGTATCGACCAAGAGTTAATCAGCCTAAAATAACATTCGAATTTTTTAAATTACTTTTTTCTGATGACGTGTCGAAGGCGTTGTAAATGAAACCAACGGGTACGGTGACGACAAAGTAAAGTAAAATATGGCTTTTACAAAACGCAGTATATGGTCAAACAACAACTCAGCAGCGAAGCGCTCTTCTTCTAATTTAGATGATTTATTGGACATCACCGGGCTTAACGGCATATTTAATGCCATTTACTGTAAAAAGGAAATAGACTGCAGAATCTGCAGCGACAGAAAGAGCGGAAGGAAAACATTTTTTTACTGCCAGACGTCTGGCAATCCAGCCTTCCACCCTGGAGAATGCTTTTGTCTATTCCACACGAAAAAAGTTCAAAGCCAATTAAAATGTATGTATGTATTATAATTTGTGCTAAAAATAATATAATTGTTATTTTCTCATTGTATTGAGTTGTTTATTCCATATATTTTACAGTCAATAAATTTAAAAGTAAATGCAGGCGTATTTAATACGTTATTTTCCATGCTTATAAGAACATTCTGTCCTTTTTAGAAACAAATATTGAAATATTTGGTTCACGATGAGAATATTACTAAATAAATCACGAACGAATACAAAATTGTGTAAAACAAGATGCATTCAACTGAATGAACTGCTACGCGTCTCCTTCCCAGACCGCGAAACAATGGCCGAGCTGCGGGAGGCGCGCAGCGCTCCAATCCTCCTCCTCGTCATCAGAGATGCTTCCGAGGGCAAAGGGTTACGACTAAGAATATGCATAAAACAATTGTATTTAGCAACAGTTAACAATTCTTTACAAGTAATCCTCATTTTACACTGCAGTACAAAACAGTTCTCGCGCGACGTCAGGAGCGAGTTTTTAAATTTGTACGAATGTAATAAAGCAACATTATAAATGTGTTGCATACTATATTTTTTGTATAACAGAATTATACATGTATAAGAGAATCAATGACATGAATTTTGCGAAACAACTTCCCTGTGACGACTCGGGTATTTGACACTGTGCGAGTAAACGGTGGTCGGCTGTTCCGTTTAGCTCTACCTCCCCCCGATTTTCTCGCTACGATTGGTTGAATGTATGATGACGCAATCATTTGTGACATAAAATCTAATACGTCATCATTTGTGCCGTAAAATGTCCGAATTTGAACGATTTCTTGCAATAGAAAAGGTTCTTTTATAATACTGGAATAAAAAAAAGGTTATATGAAGTACATTGATTCAAGCGAAAACAAATCTTATCAGAAGACTATCGGAAATATAATGTTGGTATTGTAGCATTTGCATGGTTTAATTCACTTTTCTTTTGAAAGGGAAATGTGTTTTAAATACTTTCTAAAAGATTCATGTGTAAAAGCATAACAAAAGGTAAAATGTAAGAAACGAACAAAGAAATATGAATATACAAATTCTAACGCAATAAATTCGCAGTGGCCATTTCATTTTGTCGCTAAATTACACAAAAAAGAGTAATTTATAAAAAATGTTTGTTAAATTGACTTAGTATCAAAAGCAACCACCAATTTCGCTGATTCTTTCATAATATAGGGGGGAATGCCATCTTATTAGAGGAATACCATACAACATTACAACCTGGCAACATTGAGATCAAGACAGGTTCGAATTGCATTGAAATTATTGAAAACTTATTTGTAATATGACATAAATATTGCTAATAATTTTAAAAAAAAGTGTCGAACACAAACAAATGAAATTTCCTTTTAAAACTAATGATTTTTCAAACAAATCATTGGGCAAAAAATCCTTTAGTTGTCGAATAAACTATAAAACCTACAACGGAAAATAGTCATGCAAAGTAGTTTTATAACAAACACTTTTATTCTTCCTCTTCGTCTGTAGTTGAAATATTTTAAGTACTCTTTTTTTTCAATACAACTACTTCATGTATTTAAATATATGTCGAAAATATGCGCCACAAAACATCCAAAATACAGTTTTTTAAATACAAAATGTATTTAAAATCTTAATTTTCAAAAAACCGAGCAATAACAGAAAAAATTACTAGCTCCATATTTTTTACTGTCTTTTATTATATAAGTGAAGAAAATGTAACAAAAAAATTTGGAGCGGTTTTTGAGATTTTTTGTTTTTAAATTTCAATCGCAAAATACGCAAAATACTCGTTTTTCAAAAATTGTACATGAACTTTGTTAAAGAACAAATTTCATACAATAACCTAGGACAAAAATTTCGATCTCCAATTTTGAAGTTTTAAATTCCCCCTCCCATTTTCGAAAAATCGGGGATGTCAACAAAAGTGAATCTTGCACCATTCTCTTAAACGTCCTTTACACTATTCAACAACAAAAGTTAATCAACAAATTTGGAGCAATTTTTTTGAAAACTTAACAGGGTGTCACGTAAAGTACCCCCTAAAATTAATTTTTTTTTGAAATTCCAGGGTCCGCAACATTAGCTAGAACGACTGGGAAATATCAATTCTGGAGAAAATTGGCTGGATGGTTTTTTGCGCTAGTGTTGTGTACAGACTGACGACGGACAAACGTTTTGCCCTCATTGGAGTTTTCGGTATCAAGAACCCACAAAACATGGATTCTGGCTACACCACGTGTTAGAGGATTTTTCTCTCTCTATATTTAGCAACTGGATTTATTCACGTTTTCCTTACCAGAGCCCGGCAATAAGAGTTTGTCGAAAATTCGCCGTCTTCCGGCGATTACAATACTTTCTCTTCTTACATTAGTAAGTGCCAGAAAGTAAAAGGGTCTGAAAACTTGAAGACAAGAACCCTGGTCCCTCTCCACTTCCCTCTAGGGTCAACAATCAACGGGGAAACCCTGTCCAACAATGCTTTACCCCTCCGCTTCCTCGAAACCCTCCAACAATGCATTGTTCCAACTTATCCATAAAACTTAATTTAAATTCTAATTTCGTTTCCCCCTCCTTCTAGAGCAAATTAACTCTCCTGAACTGGAATATAAACGGAATCATTCCAAAAATTAATTATATAATATCTCTTAAATAACCACAATATAGACGTCGCAGAAATGCACCTTACATCCAAAGATTAACTTGTCTCGGATTACCTGACTTACAGATTTGTCAGACCTTCTCGTACTGTGACGGAGTAATAATGTTCAATAATAATAATAATAATAATAATAATAATAATAATAATAATAATAATAATAATAATAATGTCATACAAAATATTCGACATGAGTCTCTGCTACCGTAAACCACCCCCGCTCATGAAAAGATAGTAAGAGCGCTCTATCAATCACGTGGTATCATATTAATCGCGGAATGTAAGCCTCCTAACATTCCCCTGAAACAAAGTCAACGAAACACATTGTTCTCAAACTGGACTCCTACAATAGCCATAAGCGACTTCAATCAAAACTTTTACTGCAATGAATACCAACCAATACCTATTGCTTCAACGCCAAACAGACCTCATGAGGATGCAGATACTGCACACCCGAAAGGAAAAACACTTCTCAAATATGCTAACAACAATAATCCAGACCTGCGATGGAAAAAAAAGTACAAGGAAATTGGTTGCTGAACGTCATGTATGACGATTTCAAAAAATAAATAAAATTTTAAAAAAGTAAATAAATGAAAAGAATTCTATCACGTCACGCTTTCATGTAAAAATCAATTTTACTTAGATTTGTATGTATATTTACAATTTTTTCCAGCATCGAATTTCTTCCCTCCCTGCCTTACCATCATTCGTGATGGAACCTACAGAAAACCCCTGTGACATCTGCCCAATGCCGTCCCTCCCTCCCCATCGCAATATCTACCAATCGCGTCGCGGGAATATCTCGGATCCGAATCGGCAGTCGGTTCGTCTCAATTTTTCTTTCATGTAATGTCGTGTCTGCGCTGATATAGTGAGAAGTGGGTACTCCATCCTGGAAATATTCTAATGGTTGCTTTTCACTGTGCGTTTCGTGAAACATGGCTTCGAGTGTGAGACGTGAAAATTTGCCAGATGACTTGTAACATGTGCGGCGAATTTAGTTATATTCAAAATTGCATAAGGAACATTACAGACCATGTAATACAACTTTATCTTGCGAATTTTGGCACGAAATTCTGAGTCCAGAACTTATCGTAGGCTCATAAAGTTGGTGTACAGTGTGTCAATGAACAACAGTTCTGGTTCAAAGAAAAAAAAAAAGTTTCCTTTACGATTTGAAATTCCTATGAAATGGAGAGAGACGAAAAAACACTCTCGTTACTGTTGTTCCTACCTTATCCGCGAGTATAACAGCAAAGATCAACAGCTGATCTCTTATACTGATAACATTCCATCGACCATATGTTCCTCAGGACATGATATGGTCTAGTGCTTTTGACAGGCAACTGGATTGACAGGCATTTCTTCCGAGTCTTTAGACCCGGACCATCATGAAGTTCAAGTCTCCGGCACCGAATACACGTCCTCCGACGGCGATTCACACTTCTCTCAGGTTGAACTTCGATCCAACTGGAGATCTGGGCCTTTTGAAAGACGCAACTCGATTATTGGAAATTAATAGGGGGGGGGGTACTGGACAAAGGGACCTCTTCTGATTGATATAGGAAGCGAGAAGAAGAAATTGTTAAATACGTTGACGAAGAGTATTCTCGTAACCTGATCTATTATTCTGATGTTTCCGGATTAATTAACAAATTTAATATCACTTACTATGAACATGAATGGATGCTGTTTATAGATTCAACGAAAAGGAGCCTTAAAGCTGTCCTACATTACGGAATACAGGATGCATCTATACCAATTGCACACTAGACACATTTAAAAGAACGCTATGAAAACTTGAAGTCATAGGCTCCTGCGGCCAGAGTCGACATCTTGGGTGTCAGCGCTTCATCACCCGGATAGCCAAGCTATGAAAACCTGGCTCTAGTCCTCACCAAAAAATGCCGACCACAGTTGGACCATTGACGGTGATTTGGTGATCTCCAACAAGTCGAATGTACAGAGTTCCCATGTTTCATTTGTGAATGGGACAGCCTTGATAAGACGCAACATAGGGGCAAGAAAGAGGGGCCGAAAAGACAAAATCGTGAGCCAGACACCAATAATGTGATTCGGAACATCTTAGCCAAAAAAAGGATTGTTACCTCCTCTGCATATACAATTAGGTATACTGAGGCACTTTGCCGCCAGCGCAAATAGAATTTGACCACAAATATCGATTTTACAAAAAACCCGGACGCGATGGGAGACAACGGAGGTACCAAATAACAGAAATCAGCGAAAAATGTTTTTCAAAAATTCCAATTTTACAGGCCTATGTTATAGATGACCGCTAAGCGATATTAAGTTGCGAAACATCATTTCGGCATCAGAGGAACTCTCTCAATCATGCATCAACCTAGCCATGCGCACAGGTGCGTGGGGCAGGGGGCCATGACCCCATATTTATTTTGAAAGGGACGCTATACATTTTTCTAATAAAAAAAATGTATTTACGTAAATATGTTTATTTTATTTCTTCCTCCTCTAACCCTATAATTTGAGGAGTGTTTATACATTCGGGGGAAGAGGTCAGAGGAAACAAACCACTTGCCACCACGTAAATGGTTCAACATAAAAGCAATTGTATTAAGAGTAATTATTTAAGTTATCATTTGTCCCCCTTTTTCTTATTAATTTCGTAGTAAGACGAGTAATATTTAAGTCGGGGGCCGATCCACAGACAAATTTGGAGAGAGAAAATTAAAAATGTTTGGTCGACTGTGCCATTACATATTTTGTAAACTGTAGCAGGCTACACGCAGCTCATGCTGCATTATGATTTTACTAGTTTGAATGATTATCCGAAAATAATAGTGCTTGAAAGTTTCGTGACAAGTTAAAATTAATAGCTATTGAAAATGTTGGGGGGGGGCGGGGGTCCCTCATTTCTTTCCCCCTGGATCCGCGCCTGTTTAAAAAAGTGAAAAAAGTGACAAAAGTGTCCAGTAATGTAATTGTCCCTTCCCCCGCTTTATACTCAACTGATCATACATATGTGCACATCCAATCATATGTGTATTACTATCTTCAGGTCAGGAAAATGCCATTACTTCAGTGTATTCTGTAAAAATTAATCTAGAATTTCATCGCCTCTCCTCTCACCAGACGAGTTTGTTAGGTGTTTAATTTGAAAATAAGTTTGTTTCGATGTCACACCAAGTTAAAAATGACATAATAGTACGGTTGGACAAATACCATCCAAAATTGAAATGAAAGTAAATAATGTAGAACGTATGTGCAAGACTACAACATACAGACTGTTTTAAGTCCATTTTTCTATTTCTCCAGGAGCCACTTCCAAGTTTTTGTACGTATTGGATAAGTATGGAATGGATTAGTATAGAATGAGTTTTCTTCATTCTAAGGGAGTGGAATACTAACAATTTTGTTTGATGCATACTGTAGATGGGGAGAAACACTATGAAACAGAAATCTCCTTTTGTTGCAAAATGGGGCTTAGAACAGTCAGATTATCAGCCAACGGTAATACGAAATTTGACGTCGCTCACGCCACAACCCAGTAATACACGATTGAAGTTTCGGTAGCATCAACATATTCTGGTGGGCTGCCAAAACCAGTGTGGGCGGTGCAGATCGAAAGGCTGTGTCGACGACACGGTGTCGGGTCGGGACGGGGCGTATCGATCGCCGCCCGCCGCGGAGCCAGCCGCCTTGCCACGTGCGTCGCCCATGCCGCGCGTCAAAACAGCCTGTTTGGGGCGCGTCAAAGGGCCGCCGCTCTGTGATCGAGGCGGCCTTGGCGCGGCGCCCCGCCTCTCCCCGCCAGGGCTCCAAGCAGGCGGTGGCATCGTCGCGCCGCGCCGCGCACGTGTCGTGCTCTACACCGACGGCCAGGCAGCCCATGCAACGTTCCTCCCTAGCACGACTCGCACATGCCAGCCTCACCAATTATAAGGAACACGAACTACGTAAGTGCAGCTGGCTTCAACGGCGTCGTCGCTCGTAAACAACTCTTATACTTTTCCCCCCAGTTACCCCAAACCAATACAATAACCACCACTCTAAACAAACAAATACTACTCACCGAAACAGCAACTTCATAAAACATCCAAATCCTCGACATGTTGCAACTTCGGCTGTGTATGTGACAGTCATCTTGGTGGTTTTGGTTTCGCAATAAATTCAAAAGAGGGTATTGGAAATCCGCCGAGCGGTCCTTTTCTAGAGGTTTCCGCTGCCGCTAGCCTAAGCACGGCCGCGCGCTGGCACCGCCGCACTGGCTGTCACTGCACGGTGAGGTTATGTGGCGGCGCTCCGGAGCCCGTTGCGGATCCCTCGGGCCAAATGCGCTTGGCTCGGACAGTGTGGGCGGATGATACATCATTTGCGAGTCAGGAACTATACGTTACGGCACTGACACTCACGTCCAACGCTTCTAATGCCAACATGTTTTCAAATTGTTCCCCTTAATCCAAAGTAAAAGAGCACACGTAAAGACGGACGCACGACGGCACTTCCTTTGTTTCGAATCGGTCTCTAGCCCTGACCTCGCTTCACGCGCTGCACGCTTGAACTTCACCAACACGCACTGTCCCCACTCCTTCGTAATGGCCAACCACTCGCCGAATGCTCGGCGTGGCGCGGCGATCTATTGTGATGAGTGAAGGCGGCGGCGGCGACGACGAGCGCGCCATCTACCGGTATATTGCGGAACCGCTCTACCCTTCCCGGTCGCAGTTTTGGATAGAATTTTCCCATGAACGTCTATACTGTCGGGGCTATTTTATATTCTAACTTGAAATATTATAGTTTTCTCCCTTCAGGGGTAATAAATTTGACACAATGTATTGGCAGGCAAACAATACTCTTATTGCATCACAAACTTCCTACAGAATTATTTATACAAATACACTTTTGTTTTACAGTACATAATATCGGAAGCACTTCCAACAGCCACAAGAAAACGGCAATCACCAGTAGAAATTGTAAAAACATGAATAGTATGGCATTAGGTTACTATTTACATTAAAAATAACATTTCCTCAACATTTCAATGTATAGTTCCTATAAAATACAGTCATGCTTACCCTGAGAGGTAATAGCTAAAGCACACTGTACTATCGTGCAAACAAATATTGTAACAATTTAACATCTACTCCTCCAAACACGGCATCAATTGACAAATCCACATCACACGCCTAGTAGGGATGCAAAATACTTTCATGTACTGAATTTCAAACATTCTGAAGGAAAGATTCTGTAAGCAGTAGACTGAATAAGCAAACATGTCCTGCTAATCTAAAACATTTGTCTTTCCATAACATACAGATCTTTAAACAGCAGCATCCTGAAACTCACAAAGGCCTACTACACACTTCTAACAAGGAATGCAATCACCTGCCAGCAGATATCCTGAGAGGCAATGGAATAAGCAGGAAAGGTCAATAAGGCAAACCACAAATTAAACCTGTTGCAACGTTTTTATTGGAAGATTCTGGCCTCAAAATTCATAAACTAAATATAAATTTCTGTCAATTTGGACAGGAAATGTTTGGAATTGAAGATGAATGTTCACGTAACACTAGATATGATTAAAATTCGCAATACAAGGGAGTGAATTATGCAGTACAGCAAATATCACACTTGGAGTCAATGGACCACTCAACACAAAATTTAAGAAAATTATATGTAATCAAAGAAATGTCCTGTACTTTGTAAGCTTATGGGTAAATGTCACTTATTGTATATTTTTGGTTACTTTTTTTACATGTTCTCTTTTTTTGTTGTTTTTGTAGTAAAATTATATATAATGTATCCACTTTGTCTTATAGTTGTTGCCCTGTGAAAACTGCCTTCTGACGTTTTCATTAATACTTGGAAACTGTTAAGAGCTTGTGGATTTTCACATTCTGTTCCTAACTCACTTGCGGAACCTGTGCAGCCTCATCCCACTCAACTGATCAATAGTTTCCACTTAATGAAGTTCAGGGAGTCTACCGAGAACATAGCACAAAAAAAATACAAACTCCTGCTTACATCCACCTTCAATTGTCATGAAGGTTACTTGCCTCATACATACATTTTACTTTTTTACAGTTCTAAATAAAGATGTACATATTTCCGTGGTGAGACTGGCTTCTCATTTCACACGAACATCAGTCTACCCAGTCATATATACACCACTGAAGTTCAACTTCCATTAAAACACAGCATTCAATTGTTGGAACAAAGAGTGCATGAGTGACGAATTGCAGAATAAGATTACTTGAATCAACTTATTTCTTCTACTGTTGCTTGTTGCCTCCTCCACGAGCGAAATTTCCTGAGCGGTTGCCCCGAGGATTGTTGCCACCACGACCTCCACCAGCACGCAACCCTGCAAAAGGATCTGTTCTCAAACAAGACACAGAAACATAATAGCAACCTTACAACTTGGTCTTGAGATACCTACCTCCTCGGTCCATGCCCCCTCTGGAATTACCACCACCCCTTTCCATTCCACCCCGGGGGTTGCCACCTCCCCCTCTGCCTCCACGCTTAAATCCTCCACTGAAATTATCCCGCTGGTAGCCGTTCTGATAGTAATTATTGCTTCTGTCATCATTGCGATATCCATAACCTACACAAGAACATAAATTTATAAAAGGTTTTCAAATTATTTACAGAACTAAGTTGCATAAAAATTCCTCAAACTGACCTCCGCCGCCACCTCCCCCACCACCACTGCCACCACGACCATTCTGGTAATTTCCACGACCTCGTCCTGAATAGCCGTTTGATGATCCCCTTCCACCTCGAGATCCTCGCCCACGTCCACCGTAGTTGCGGTTTCCTCCTTGAACAGTGTAACCTGCAAGCATTCATTATTTAATAATGTGACAATCAACAACACAAAAACTCTGGAAGGATTCGATTTAAAAAATTCAATCACTTCCTTACCATCATTCTGGCTGTTGCCAGAGTTCCAGTCATCATTACTAACTGCCTGACCCCACTCTCCACCACCAGTTTCTGTCTGGGTGCTCCAGTCACCTCCCTGAGGTACTTCAGTGGAATTAACCCACTCATCCATGGTGTCTTCAGCTCCAGGAGCTGCAGGAGCTTCAGATGTTTGGACTGATTCAGGCTATAGCAAAGAATTGACAAAAATGTTACTTTTCATTTCTCTTACTAATTTTTTCCATTGCAATTCTTGCAAATGATTGATAAACAGATTGATTGTATTCTAAGTTCTCTTCCGGGCTGAAGGGCCGTGGTCTATTGGAAGACCACGGCCCTTCAGCCCGGAAGAGAACTTAGAATATAACGCCGGCCGTGAAAGCCTACAGTGTTTTAGATTGATTATAATTCTTTTCAAAAGCAATGTCAATCACCCATCTACAGAAACAATAAAACAAAAAAATTTACTGAATTACAGAAACTACATCAATGCAACAACAAATGCAAACTAAAACACCAGAAGTGGAAATTAAATAAGAATGGCATTGATGACTTTAAAGTGGTTAGAGCAAGCTATTACCTAATAGATAGAGAGTGCATATTACGTTCAAAAATATTTATTTGCGGGATAAGTGGGTATTGTGAGATCTACATAAACAAAATAGGGACTTTTATAATGAGTTTTATTTAATTATTCGAATTAATTTTGTTTTATGGATGAAAAATAAAAATATTTTCAGACCACAAAGAGCTACTGTTGACTAGTTTCTTAACTAGTACCAACAGATCGCTTGGCCACGAAATGAAAAAATTTAAGCAGATTAAACATATAAAAGCACTATTACACAATTAGTACGAGTGAAATCATAAAAAGTAACATTCTAGACACATATCTATATTTTTGCACAGTGATAGCTAATAATGGCATAACTTTCCATGTTTGAGTGGGTCAAGAAGTCTTTAGTAAATTGGGTAACGCCGTACTGTCCTTGAGATTGGCACGACTGCTCAGGGCTCATGCTTCTTCTCAAGTTTCGTTGTTTTGAATCACTTTGAATACTGTTCGTTGCCCGGTCGACACGCGGTAAATATCACAATATGAACTAATTGGCGGAAGGTTTATTTCCAAAGCGGAATTTGAGAGGTAACGAAATAATTCCCCCAATATCACGAGAACAGTGACATAATACAAAGTTTTCAAATATTTTTTTCAATTTTTGGTTCTAATTTTTATTTCTTGAATAACCTAAGCCAATGGCATGGCAAACCTTATATTATCTGATTGCTTAACAACAAGATCAACAGTGGTTCTCTCCAACATTGTATAAAAGCTTTATATTTAACTTGACAGAAATCGTAAATATTGGCTCATTATCCTTCTTATCACAATATTTTTTTCTTGTTTTTTTTTCTTTTTATTTTATTTTTACTTAGTTAATTAAACTGCATGATAAATTTTTAATTTTTCAATAGTTTTGATTGAAATTTTAAAACTATTTTTGCTACTGCAATATGCCATAATATTTCCAGCGGTGTGATTATATAATTCATAGAAAGTATTTGCTGGTTTTCAGAGGAATTTTATATCATGTTATGATTGATTTAGATGGAGATTACTGTGTAAAGTACATCTCAAACTAAGGCTGATAAAATGAAGTTACTGCATCATATAATTCTGAGAGCTGAATTATTGAGACCTTCAATTACAAAATTATAACATTGTTGGAGATAAAATCTTCAAAAGAGATTTCCAAGTGGCATAATCTATTGTAATCGTTTGCCTTGATGTTGCACTCAAAATGAAAAGAGGTTTAAATGTTTTAATAATGAGACATGGGAACCATTCAAAATGCATTACTACTGTTCACAAAATGCAAACAATTAGAATATTGTCCTAAAGAGAAAAGGGTTTTCTATTAAAATATTAAAATACCAAGGCTAAATATATCTTCCTCTTACAAATTCAATAAAATTTAATTATTAATTACAAATGCAATTATTAAATTTGCCCAAGCACGGAATTAGATACTGTAGGTCTTCAAGCACAACAGTATACAGGGTACTCCTTCAGAAAAATCTTTAAAAATAATTATGAATAAATTTAAAGAACACTAATTATGATAGAATAAATCCTTGTTCAAGTACAGATGTAAATTAACAAATTGTTTACAAAATAGAAATTGCTTTTTAAATTTCTGATTTACAAATACATGTTTGGTTTCTTATTGTTCCATTAAATTTAGCTTTAAAATCAAACATTGCAGTAGAGTAAACTATTTGATTCATGATTATTCAGATTAAAACATTTTAAAAAGTTTTTAATATTTATTTTAAAAAATCCGGGCACGGTGATGGAAGTCCCAAGACTAGGAGGAAATCCAGCTCTGCATTCACCTATACCTTGAATGGTTTATATTAACATCAGCAAACAGTATTTTATCATTGCAACACATCTGAAGCCACTAAAAAGTCTATATCTTTCTGAATTGAATGCATACTTACTAGCTCTACAGATTGAGGTGCTGATCTATGCTAAAGATTGCTGCTTTGAGTCCTGTGTAAGCAACTGTGGTGCAAAAGGCAATGACAATCCACTGTTTCTCTCCATAATAAAAAAGAGAATATGAATAATTTTTGAATAATTGAGTAAATAATCATTGTTCAGGAACAAACACAGACATACAGCACAATACAAAATAATATTACTGTACTGAATGTTTAAAAAATTCTATAAACGCTCAAGATCACCCATTTTCTCATAGAGACATCAAAGTGAGTCATTGAGAGTATTAATCGAATGAATATTTTCAATGAAATCGCACTAATTATAATAATATTTATAATAATAATATTTATAATAATATTAATAATTATAATAATATTAATTATTATAATAATAATAATAATAATAATAATAATAATAATTATTATTATTATTATTATTATTACCCTCAAATTACAGCTTTTCTGAATTTCTGGTTACTATCAAACGCAATGTTCTCCAGGAGTGAGGATATTGTAATTGCTGCCAGAAGATCCAGCGGAATGTACAAACTCTTGCAGAGGTCTTGTCACTCGATTTGAATAAAGAGCATAGCATGCACGATGATGCCGAGTTGCACGTCACAGTCCCGACCCTCTAGAAGCACATGAAACTTTCCCTTTGGACCGATTTAAGCTCTTAACTTCACAAAAGTCTCCCATTTGGAACGGTAGATTTCCTTCAAATTGGGCATATTAATTCTTCGAGACGCTAGCCACCAAAATAAGAGTTTTTAAAAACATGTTTAACAGTTAATTTACTCACAATTTTTCAAATTTTCATTTACTTTCAATATTCAATTTTCATTTTTGGAGCTAGTTTTCACAGAAAATGGTTGAGTTTTTGAGAAACTATATCTGACATTATTTAAAGCACATATACTCATAAATGCAAAAAAGTTAACAAATTGCAGCTATTATAAATATTAACAACATGAAAGATAGGTCAAAATATTTGAATATTTAAAAAACAACAACAAAGGAATAGAGCAATATGGCATTTGTCATCTTATAGACTACATTTAGCGCTATCCATACCAATAGTTAAAAGAAAAATTTTGGAGCTGTTTTGGCAAAAATCTTTTATAATTTTTTAAAATTGCACATATTGCATGGAAACTTAAAATTTTCAAAAAAAAATGTACACGACCTTAATGAAAGAACTCACTATGGAAAACAAATTATATTTAATTTTGTAGTTGTAGGAAGACCTCGACGAAAATCATACTTTTGAAGTTTTCGAAAATTTAGAGTTAACCGTGAAAAATCAGACCTATGCCACATTTATAAGTGTGTTATTCCATTCTTACAAGAAATTTAAAAAAATAAAAATTGGAACAGTTTTTGAGAAAATTTTGAAAATGCCCGTAGGGTTTCATGTAAAGTACACCCAAATTTTGAAGAATGTTTTTCAAAATCTCAATGTTTGAACTCGAGCCGGATGGATAGCGGTTTCGGAAAAAATCCTACTTATGGTTTAGGCGTTAGTGGTGTACACAGACAGATAATACATTTTGAAATAAAAATAATTATAATAACAATAATAATAATAATAACAATAATAATAATAAAATAAAAAACAACACTTTTTAGGTATCTGGGGACACCAAAACGTGAATTTCCATTGAAATATCGAAATCCATCTTCTGCAGCATTACATAACTTTGGCTTACTATGTATATTACTCCATATATACATACGTATACAGGGAAGTAAAAAGCTGCGGTATAATTGAATTAAAATCAGAAAATTCTTTAAAAATACTAGACACCAAGTTTGATTATGATGTGAAACCCAGAATTCCTTAATTTTCTAAATGTTGCACTTTGTAAACAAATTATAGTGAGGAGCACTGTAACTCCATACATAGAACATTAAGAATGAAAATCATACAACTAAACTTATCTCAAACACTTTGTGGGATTAAAATTATTACATTATCTCATATTTTTTGCACTGATATTGCTACACTATTACTTGTATTACGCCAAGAATAATGGAAAAGAATTATTGACAAAGTTTAATTTTTTAAATTCTCCTTTAGATAAAAAATGAGCTTTCTTAGGTACACATCTTCCTCACAAGAAAATTAATAGTTTCAAAACATTTTGAAAGATATGTATCACTTGATACACAACATGAAATGTTTAAAACGGAGAGAGAGGGAGAAGAAAAATGAACACCCTCTTTAGATTAGAAGTTTTACATTAAAAGAACTATATGAAAGCAGCATATTCAAGTCCGTCATTTCTAAATAAAAATAAGAGGGAGAGTGGCTCCGCAGTTTGAAAGAGCTGCAACTGCTGCTATGCGCAAATATCTGACTAATTTCACCTACGTCTCTTATTGATTGGATGCATTTGAATGAATGAGGGAAAATTACTTTCTCATGCACTCAACTTGTATTTTGTACGAGTAAAAAAGCTAGGATTGAGGATAAATTTTGTTACATGTCTTCACTAAGTTAAGAACCACAAATTTGTGAATTACGAAAAACATTCACCATGGGTTCTGGTTTAAGCGCTGAGAAACCAGCCGAGGGCAAGGACTGAGGCTGAGCAGCAACCGGCTGAGTTGGCACGGGTGGGGCCTGCACGGGCTGGGCGGGGGCTGGCTGCACAGGGGTCGTGGGGGCCTGCGGCTGCGCCACCACCTGTGGCTGTACCTGTGAAGGCGGAGGCACCTGCTGAGGCGCCTGCTGCTGGACCACGTGCGGAGGCACCTGCTGCGGAGGAGGAGGCTGCGCCACCTGAGGATGCTGCTGGGCCTGCAACAAAGCCAGAGCAATCTCACAACTAAGCACTGCAATTCTCTACAATAGCAAATATCACTCTAAAGTATAACAAGTCTTAAAATCATTTGCAATTGACAATTCATTTTGCAACCCAAATAATATTAACTGAAAGCAATTTCAGCTGCAAAAGTCTCATTTACAAACACTACTTAAGGCATTAAGACCCCTTTAAGATAAAACCTCAATAAGCACTCGTGCTAATGATGCAGTTTCACACCATTGACCATTACAAAAAAATTCTATTGCAAGCTTATTATTTTCTGGACACTTAGAAACAGAACAAAATTTAAGATATTTGCATTGGTTCATAGATACTTATAAATGAATTATTACATCTAAAATTTGGGACAGCATACCTAACATATAAACAATTTATTACTCTTCACACCTAACTACATTGTTTACACAAAACATCATAATCATCTTTGCAGACTTGTTTTCTACATTTAGCACCAAAAAAAAGTTATTTTTCTGTTCTTATTTTTAGGGCATGCAAGACACCATTTTATTTTTTGAGAGATTGTAACTAAAGAGAAAGCAGAAGTAGAAAAGAGTTGTTTGATTTTTGAAATCAGGTGCTTTGGTAATTAACTAATTTGTGATCTTTTTTGCATGCATTTGTAAACAAGGCTCACAGGAAGACTCTTCAAGTACTGTTGCCTTGGTCTCATAGACACATTGCTTGCTTGCACAATGAGGTATAGAGGTGACATTCCCTTTCATACCTCAAATAATTCATAATCAATACATTCAAGCAATGTGCCAGCAAGACTGAAGCACTGCTGCAAGCCCCTGCTGCTGCCGACGGAAGTGGTGGTGCGGTGACAGATCATTTTGCACAACTGCTTGACTGTTATCACTCTTCCAGGGTCCCGTTGTGCTGTTGTGAATGGCTTATATCATTCAGACAACAGATAGTATGTGGTAAAAGGTAAATGAAACAAATTTCCACACTGATTTTTTTACAGAGTACTCATTCTTTATACACATACTGAAATAAGAAATTTTTAAAAACGGTTTTGTTCAATGGAGAGAAAAGAAAAGAAAAAAGAAAAAAAAAGAAAAAAAACACGTTGATGAGAGAATGAATTAATTAATTTCCCAGGTTTTCATGTAAATTCGTTCTAACAAAATCCAAAGAACATTCTATTTTGTAAATATGGTTATTTCCCTACTTATAGGACATTTTATTTCAAACACCTACAAAGTTTAAATTATATACGATGAAAAGTCTATCAGAAAATGTCCAATGAAAAAAATGAACTTTCAAGAAAACAGGTTTGAATAGTAACTTCCTAGTGCCTGCCATAGAAAACAGATGGCATCATCTTCATTTTCTTCCCTTTCTACATTCTTCTGTTTTGTCTTGCTTTTCTGTATATTTCTATCTCTGCATTTCTGCTCTTTTCTCATTGCAAGTGTATGCATTCTATACACTGTTACTTCTATTTTGGCATCTACATCTAAGTTGGGCATTGAAGAACTTCACATTTTATAATTTCCCTTAACTGAATGATGCAATAATCTCGAGCACACCAAAAGCTTATTAATACGAACAAACAATGTTTTAGAGTTGCAATTCCATATCAGACAATTCACAAGTCCATTAGAGTTGTGTGTGACAGAAGACACTTCTTCCACATTGATGTCTGCAAGATCTCTGAAGATGTTTCTTTTATCCATGACAGCACTTGCTACACTTAACATGGTCATATTTCTCTTCAGTTGCGTTTCCTCAATTGAATTTGCATCAGCTGCCAACACGTTCAAGCATCAAGTTGTTCCAGTGGTAGAAGTTGTGAGCAAATGGAGTGCGTATGTGTTGCTTTAAGAGAGCAATTATCATTTGTTGCCACTGTCATAGCAATCTGATTTAAGTTTCATTTTAAACAGGAAAGATTAGGGAAAATAAAAACACAATAAAACCAAACTTAATTTTTTGGTCCCATTATTGATTTGCACTCCTCTTAAAGAAAGAGATTCTGCTTAAAACTTACTTGATTGTGAAATCGCTTACCTGCTCTTTGCGTCTCAGTGGTTTAATTTCAGAGAAGTATACAAAAACTATTCTTTCTCAATCTACTCCTTTGTTTTCAGTAGAAAAAGAACATTGGGGAGGGGGAGATAGAAAGAACAAAGAAGAAAATAAAGAAAAAATAAGCCAATACTTCATAAGCAATATCTAGGATAGCTTTACAAATCGGCCAAAGCAGCAAGCATTAAATAAGCATTCAAACTAAAGAAAAAATATTGCAAACTTTACCAAAGTCCAACAATTTTACAAAGTTATATAATCGACTTTAAACATATTGTTCTCGGTAAATATTCACTTCTCTGCACTATACTCTTCTTGCAATCCCTACTCCCTTTTTCTGTTCCACTTCCCTTCTGCCCCTCACCACGACACTTCATATAATTACCATGCTATCTTTGGCCACTTCCTTGTCAGCATTGCTCTGACTGGAGTCTACCAGGAGGATATGAAATTCCATTCACACACAAATTATTTTGTAGATCCCATTTTTTCCTAGACGCAGACCTCATTTTCTTCCCAGCCTGCATTGGAGATTAAGTGTTTTTATCAAAAACACTGAATTATGAAAATTTCCGTTTTGCTAAATTAATTTTAGATCACCAATAAATTATTTATGGGATAAATATAAAAGAATGTCACTATAATCAAATTTTAACTTTCACTATAAAAAATTAAAGCATCACCGTTTTGGTGGTTTTTATCTTTTTAACTTTTCATTCAGGATTGTTATTGGTTGTTTTGGGAGCCAGCGATTTCAGAAAGTAAAGCCATTGGTTGCGTTGGACACCAACTCCTTTTACATTTGAGAATGATTAATTTCACCAGGTGTTTTTCGCATACACAATATTTATAAAGGAAAGTGAAAAATTATCAAAAATAAAGAACATATGAATATTTACGTTGATGCTGCAATTGACACATTGATAATTTTTGTACGGAAGTACGCTTGACCGTTTTGGCATGATGCAATAAGCTCTACAAAATTTATGGACATGAGTAAAGGTATTTAACTTTTAGTATATATTTTATAATTATTTTAGTTGTAAATTAAGTAAAGAAGACCACGGTTTTAGAGTATAAGGACAGTGCTCGATCATGTGGGAGTGGGAATGCACTATAAGAGACACAAGTGGATGAACAGAGCAAGAATACACAGAATTTCATTTAATAGATGGTGAAAAATGAATACCAGAGCTTTGCAGGGCACATCAGTTTGATTCAAATTAAAATAAGAAACGTAATAATTACAATAAAAATTGTAAATTTGACTATCCTTTTTGTTGTTTTTTTTTCACCTAATCACCCAAAGAACTGCACTTGTGGATGTTAATTGATGAATTCTTTATTGATAACCTGAGCACCCCCCTCCCTCAGAAGGGCACCTTCCTAATAGATAATTGTAAAAACTGCCTAAGCAAAGGAGGTTTTCCTAGGTTGGTTTATTAATAATTATATGAATACTGCTGTTAATAATAATAATAATAATAATAATAATGTTTATTATTATTATTATTATTATTATTATTATTATTATTACACTACAAAAATCCAAGAAAGAAAATTAAACTCTCAAAGGAAGACAAAAAATCTAACAAGTAACTCAATAGCAACAGCAAACAAAAGATCTTAAAAATTGTACAAATTTAGCAAGACGTGTTTGGTGACAAGTAGAGTTTTGAGTCAAGCAACAGATATCCAAGCAAAGCAAGGTAAGGCTAGTTCTCCAATTTTCATTACAAAAACACACACACACACAAACACACACACAAACACACACACACACACAAACAAACACACACACACACAAACACAAACACACACACAGAGCAAAGGGGTAACAGCAATTACAATCGTAAGTGTTCTATCCATTTCCAACTTTCGCAAGTTTCCAAAATTTAGAGAGTTCAATGAAAATAAGACCAAAACAATTTTTTAAAGCTACCTTTGCTCTCCCCTTTGGGATAAATTTGGAGCCAAATTTGAGAAAGAAAATTATAAATTCTATTAATTTCAAGCAGAAATTACACAAAAACTACTTACTTTTTCAAAAATTGTATGAAACATTTTCTTAAAGATCTGATTTTATACAACACATTTTGTTGAAGACAAAAATCTTTCTCCAATTTTGTAGTTTTGAAATGTTAACACCACTTTTTACCATACTTGATACATGAAAGCAGAAAATTTAAAAGAAAAAATTCGAATCTATTTTGAGAAAAAAGTTTAGACATTGCCAATATTTCATGTTAAGTGGGCAAAATCAACTCACATTTTCAAAAAATTGTATATGTATACATTCAGATGTCTTTTAAAAACAGATTTCATGAAGGAAATAATCTCTAATCTTTGTTTCATTATTGAGGTTAAAGGAAGGAGCCAAAAAAATTTTCAAAATATTGCGATTTTCAAAAAATCAAGGGTTTTAACAAAAATATATCACTGATTATAATGCTCCATTCTTTTAAGCATCCTTTAAGCTGCCCGACGCTGGCTTTACACTTGCAAAAAAATGGCGAGAAATGTTATTACACAAGAAAGTTGCTAATGTAAACATTGCGGCAATAAATATTTCTTGTGTTGGCAATATTTCTTGCTAAATATTCCAATCGTAATGTAAACTCGTGTTTTCATTCTCGGAACGATATTGCCGGCTGTTGCTAGGACTAGAATTGGAAGTCTGAGCAAGATATTGTTATATCTTGCCCAGATCTTTCTGACAATATATTGCCCTTCCATGCTCTTGCTAGTGCTATAGATGTGTTGTCCATCAATAAATCATACGTAAGTACCAAGAGAATGTGGATTCCAAGTACACAACGTATTACAGGAAGAAAATTACTATATTAAGCATTCAGTATAATATTCATCCACTTTTCCAGGGCCTAAGAATATAAATTTTACTGCTGAAAAATCATTTGTATCTACTGCAGTATTAGAATTCTTTCCCTTGACTGTTTAAATACATAGTGATGTAAAACAGTAAAAAAGTTTTCTAATAAAACTTTCAAAAGTTCATCATCACTTGACGAAATTTTCTTCAATTGAACGAAACTAGAAGATGATTTCTCTAAAATGAAATACTTCAAAATTATTATTCAGCAAAAGCTTCATCAACTTTAAATAAAATCAGGAAATTTTTACAACCGCATAAGAGTATATGCAATCTTTCTTATGCAACTGCATATGTAATCTAACTTAAAAAGAATTTACGGGCTTCATCAAAGTAGTTCAAAGAGTATATGGAACCATTGTTTGTGAGTTTATCTCTTTGACGGTCATTAGACATAGTTAAAAACAAATTGTTAAGCAAATGGAACTTCGTCACAAAAATAAAGGACCTCAAAGCAATTTACTAAAGAACAAGATTTGTAAAAATTTGAAAAAAGAATAGTCAGACTCCTGTTTTTTGCAAAACAAAGGGTAACTTTCCCCTTGGGTCGTGCCACTCCAACAGGAATCACCTTAAAAAGCTGTGGCTTTGTCACACAAAGCACTTCACTAAAAATCAAGATTTGAACAAATAAAAAATAAGGATCAATAGAGACTCCTGTCGTTGCAAACCAAAGAGCAACTTGCCCCCTGAATTGTGCCAACAGGAATCTCCTTAAAACGCTGTGGCCCAGCCTGAAGAGGCTCACCTGAGCAGCGTAGGTGTGAGATGGAACGGCTGCTGTCGGGGCACCATAGCTAGCTGCAGGGGTCAAAGGTGGCCTGTGCTGGGGAAGAGCTGCCGTTGGGGGTGTTGGCTGCGAGACGGGAGGCATCTGATGCACTGCCACAGGACGTTGGCCAGCGCCGGGCACCTGATGGCTTGGAGGCATCGGTATGGGTGGTGGAGGGTTAGGTGTGGTGGTTGCAAAGCCAGGTATGTGATGGGCCATGTCACCTGGAGGCTGGAACACAACCTGTGCCGTAAGGCTCTGTCAGACTGTGCTTCTGAAAGAGCTTCGTGTCACTTTTTGGCTTACTCATATACACTTCTATGTTGCGTTTCAAGCTGGTGTCATGTATAAAATTACATAATTTTAATTTAATCATTGTATTTTTTCTATTTGAAATATATATACATGAAACATTGAAAATACTGCATTACTTTTTCAATACTGGATCAATTTTATTTTATTTTTTTTATTTTTTTTTTTTTTTTTCACACACATTTTTAAGTCTTTTCTTACTGAATGTTACCTGATATTAAAATACTTTTACATCTGATAATGTAAAGCTTAGTTAACCTGAGAATTACAATGGAAATTCAAAAATGAATTTGGAAGTTATACGAGTATGCAAGAAAGTGTATCTGCACTGACAAGCAAAGACAGTGAAACTGCTGATACAGAGATGGGAAATCAGTAAAACTTTCAATTTGTTTTATCATTGCATAGGTGTACCAAGATTGCTTTGTCAGCTACATGTGAAACAGGAATGAACTTTTCTAAGTTAGTATTATGTCAAATGAAAAATTGTAATTTTATATCCTGACTATCTAACTTTTCAAAATACAAAATTTGCATGACACACAAATGTGCTCAAAGCCAATTTTTTAGAAAGAGAAAAAGAAAGAAAGAGAAAAAGATAGCAAGGAATGAAATTTCATTTGTTCGCACACTTCCTCTGTCTTTGTAGCAGTAAGAAAACAGAACATGCAAGTATAATTTTCTACAGAAGAAATCTAGCAGGAATTATAAATACAGGAGGGCAATAATAATGAATTGCATATAAGGTATTGATTTTAAAAAATGAATTACAAACGTGTATTCAAAGAGCAAAAAAGATAGGCACCATTCAAAAAATAAGTTTGCATTATTTAGCCTTGAGAGTTTTTGTTGTTGTTGTTGTTCGTTGTTTGTTCCCCAATTCATGAATTGCTTTTGCTGCCAATAGCCCCTAGTTTTAGAAAATCACTAATTCCAAGATTAAATTATTTATGTGATATGCTGATCATCAAGTTACACCAAGTTTTGAACGTGTATTCAAACAACCACCATTCAAAAATAATAATGGTAACTTGACAAGGTTTTCAATTATTAAGCCTATTTTACACCATTCTTTTTTCTTAATCTTTCTGTTCAGGAAATGTATTGAAAAGGAAAATTGGTTTTTATGTGGTATTGTTTCAGTATCAAAAATGAAGGAACAAGAATAGCATTTTACACATCTACTCTTAATACTACTTCCAATATTTCCTTCAGATATTGCAAAAACTGTTGAAGATGAAACAGTTAAACATCACATCTACGATAGCTTAGGTCTGAGCATGGAACAAGATAACATTAGAACCAAGTATGCGAGACAATTTTACTTCACAATACAATTTAACACATTATATGTTCTCAAACTGAACATAAGGAACACAGTTGACCACACACTTAGTAACCAAGAAAAATATCCAGAAAGACACCAGGAGTGCAGTCGTCAAATACAATGCAATCTATACAAAAAAAGATGCATGCTTCATTTTTCTTGAGATTGCATCCAGTCTAGTGTGTCACTTTATACCATTAAAAACGGGTTTTAAAAAAAATGAATGCGTAAAATGGGCTTTACATGCACAATAAAAGAATAATATTAGTGTATATTGCCAATTTTTGTTACTGGTTACCTTTGAACATACCAAATTAACACAAATATCACGGGAATGTTCCTTTTTGAACAATCCCCTACCCATCCATCATTGTTCTCTGTTGTGGGAGGATCCCTTCCATCCCAAACTGCACAAAATATTATTAATGTCCCTTTGGGACATGAAAATGAATTTTTTGGGTCATGGGGATATCATATCATACACGTCACATTGGGACATCACATTGAAGCAGTAAATTGATCGAGCTTTCAATTAAAAGGCAGCAGAACCATTTTAAAATGTTCAAGGCTTGCATTTTTATGAATATGTGAGGAAAAACATTAAAAAGGAAAAAGCAGCAAAACAAGCAATTTGGTACCTACATTAAATGTTTAGTTCTAGAAAAATTCCAGCTATATATTTTCTTCAGTATAGGATTCTTTAGTGAGCAACACAGAGCTGCAAAATTTGAAATTCACTGATCTGAATCAGCACAAATTTCCTGTACACAGCCTTTTATTATCACTCTTTGAAACTACTTTTAGCCACAAAACAACATTTAAGGCTAGTAAAGAGATTGTGCAAGTAACAGATTGAGAAGTAAATGCAAATTCACATTTTTGGGGCCCTATCTCAAATCCTGATGGGAGGATTTGTCGAAAGTGGCAACAAACATAAATGAAATTTTTATGCTTGCAAAGACTTCAGTATGGAGTTTGAACTGCGGTAGGCTTCCATGACATTAGTTTGAAATATACAGGGTAAGTAATGTAACTTTACCACCTATAACATTTGAAAGGTTAAAGTTATTGCAATGCAGTTTTTACACAAATGCATGGGGGAATGGGGCTAAATGATATGTGAATTCATTTCCATTTTATCACTTGTCTTTAACGAGATATTTGAGGTACCTTTTTTTCCTATACATATTTTTTTAGTCTATCATGACAAGTGTAAAATGACGAATCCAATGATATAAATAGACATTATAGATAAGCATTTTTTGAGTAAATTTGTGTTTCATGGATATTTTGATTGTTACAGTTCGCCACACTAGGCCACGCAGCGCACCTCCCTGCTAGCACATGCTCGGGGAAGGGAAGGGATTTCAGTATTTAAAGAAATGAAACATATCCCAAATATTCACAAAACAGTTGCAGTGTGGTAAGTATCAAGATCCCATTAATATCCTGAGGTATGACACACGTTTAAATGAAGATGAAATAACAATCTTATTTCAATACATAATACATATGACAAATCCATATTTTCCAACCTTCAGTAATACAAAAAACATGAAAATGCAAAAGGAGGGAAAGTAGAGTTCAGAAAAATAAACTGCAACAGCTCTGAATATTTTGAGTATGTTTCGCATCATCAAAGACTAAGAGCCCTTCCCTCCCTCAAGCACACGCTAGCAGGTGGAGTGCTATGTGACCTTGTATGGCAGACTTATATTCAAAATATCTAATAAACCTTAGTCACAAAAAATCAAAATTATTGAAATAATGCTAATCTAACATATAATAATATGTATATCATTGTATTTGTCTTTTTTTACTGCTTATGACACCAAGAAATATATATACTTCCATTAGAAAAATAAAGTTACCTCAAATATCTCATAAAATACATGTGATAAAATAGAAATGAATACATGCATCAATTAGCCCCATTCTCACAAGCCCTTGCAATGCAATAACTTAAACAGTTCAAAAGTTACAGGAGATGCTAAGGTACGTGACTCACACTGTATAGAAATGCTACAGTATTATTTCTGTCATTGGATTGGCTGGATCATAGTTTGGCATTCTCTTACAATATCTACGGGAAAAAATGGGTAATTGCTGGGGACGACCTAAGACACTGGAAAGACACCTTTATTACTGACTTCCTAATAAAATAAAAGGAACATTAATGAAACTAAGTAATTGTTATAAATAATTTGTTAACAATTACTAATACATCTATCAGAATGCAAAAGAAAGAAATTACTTTAACATGCAACTGTGAAACAAGGCAATGCCATACCTTAGGTTGTACAGCAGCAGTAGATACTGCTACAAAGTTCTGGTTTGTGAATGTCTGACTGGGAATGGGTGGAACTGCAACAGGATTGGATGGTGGGGGAGTAGGCACAACATGCTGTGCAGCAGTTGGGCCTGGTGTCCCAGAGAGCATGACAGACAAGTCTGGAGAATCAAGTTCCGAGTCCTAATGAAAAACAAAGACGGAAGAATATTAGTCTGAATTCAATAAGCATGAACACACAAAACTGAAGGAACACTAACAAAAATATCCTGACCATTGGGTTATCACTTGCAATGAAAATGGAAAAAGCGAGTTTACAGTTTGTGTTACCTTCCGAGCACTATCAGCATCTTTCTAATCATACTGAACAAATCAACTCACAGGACCTAATTTTTTCACATTTGAAGCTATGGAATACTTATTTGTTTCAAAGGAAACAAGCTCAACATTTGAACAAAAAGGAAATATTTACAGCAAGAATTGTATACCACTGTGGTTTAGTCATCTTACCAGTATAATTAATTAAAGAGATTACACATTTCAAAAACTTTGTCACGTACACATTACAGAAAATATACAAAGTATATTTTATAAAATACATCAGATATATATATAAAAAAATTAATGAATATATGAAGTTTAAGAACTACTCTCCGAATAATTATTATGGATGACTTTCTGAAGACCTTTTTCTTTCCATTTCAACATTTACTCTAAATTACCTGCAGAAAATTGAAATTTCCTGTCCCAATGACTTCATTCAATGGTCTGCTCTGAGGAAGGGTTGGCTGAGCCGGGACAAACGCAGGAGCAGCAGTGCTGAAAAAGGAACTCTCCACTGCCTGGACAGGAGTTGGCACAGGCGCCATGGGTGGGGGTTGCACGAGCTGCTGTGTTGCCTGAGGAGGTGCATTCAAAACAGGAGGCTGCGAGACGGGAGCCAGCACTCCCTGAGGGCCTGCTGGAGGGCCAGGCTGTGATGGAACCACAGGAGCTCCAGGGCCTGTAAAGCAACAATTCATTTGTTTCACACTCTCTGGCCTACCCCATCTGCCCCTTCCTTTGTGACACATGTCACTTAGCTCTATCACTTGCTAAACTATGATGGAAAATTAGGGCCCAGATAATTATATACTAAAAATTGGGAAAATATGAACATTTATATGAATTATAATATACAGAAATATGTTCAAAAAGTAAGAAATATGTCTTATTAATTCAATTCTTTTTTTATTAAAATACATTTATCTTAGGGTATATTGTTCTGTTTCATAACAAAGACCAAAATTAAACAATATACTTTCCCTAGTCCTATTATTTACAATTTCCGTAACAATAAGAAATTAATATGTTTCAGATTTTCAGCAATGAAATTTTTTCTATAATCTTGCACTAACTAAAAGAGTCATGTACATCGCATGAGTCACTTGTGCATATTTAAACTTGCACAGATCCCCTGACATGTGGACAATATCTAGTGTAACGAAACTGTCCCCTCATTGCATTGCACTAATAGCACAAATTGTTTCAAATCCAGGGTTTTCTCCAGAACAGAAGACCTCTTTTTCTTTACTAGATCCCCTATTGATCTGCAAATGGTAAATGGACAGTTCTTGTACAAGCGACTGCTGATTGGGCAATTTCAAGGCTGTCGGAATGTTTCAAGGAAGACTTATCCAATGATTTAATTGTAGTTCTTGCTGAAAAATAATTTTTCACCTTTTCAGCATCACACAATTGTTTAGATCAGCCTATAGATGCTACAGTATCAGAATCAAATTTTTGTATAACTAGTATGTATAAAATCAACATTTTCAGCATTGAAGCTCATATAATTAGCCAGTGCTCCATCTTGTTCATCCTTTATGTACTAGAAATAAAATATTCAACTTTATCAACCTGAGATCTAATCAGCTCTACAATGCAATGAATGCACAGGATAGTGGAAATTTTGCATACACCTGCCGGGCTTCTGCCCCCTTGCTAATGTACGGTGCTGCTTGAATACCTGCAGAAGACATTTCTGCATTTAACTCCATGACAACACAAAAATACCATTGTATTAATAACACTTTTGCAATAGTTTGGTAGTTTCATTTGGATAACACTTCACAAGTTAACAAGAGACTTGCCCTTTTGAACTCAAATAATTTACGCACAATGTTAGCTTCCAAAACTTTTTCCTATGAAATTTTCAAAATGATTGGTAAATTAAAATGAGAATTGGGGAAATGAAAAATGTGAGCAGTGCTTCCTGACCTGGACGAATAATTTCTGGTGAAGTGTATCAAATTCAAGGGAGACCCCTCAGAGATGCAAAGTGGGTGTACGATATTGCTGACTAAACATATCATTTTCACGAATCTAATTTCCTTTGAATTTTCTGTGATACTCAAACTATAAACCAACACACCAGAACCAGGAAATGCATCATTGATTTGCCCTCTTATTTGCAATAACATCTGTATTTATGGACAGACTCAGTCCAATGCGAAGCAATAGTGACAGGCAATTTAAGAGGCTACAGAAAAAAAATGTTTGACAAACCTGAAGCGTTTGTCTGGGAGATACCTTATCAAAAACATACAATAAAGTGAAAAAATTCGACAACAAAATTTCAGAAAAAATTCATAAGTAAAAATATGTTCTTTTGTGTAAAATATGTAAATATACGTACTTTCGGGCAAACTATGTTCTGAAAAGTAAGCGTTTTTGGCACTAATCGAATTGAAATGTGAAGATATCATTGATTCGACCTGAGAGTTACATTAGGCAAATATGGCATTACATAATTATCCAGGCCTTACTAATAACAGTAACCACTGTTGTGTTGTTGTAGCCACTGTTTTTAAACTGATACTCAAATCCAGAACAAAAATACATGAAACAAACAAGGAACCATGTTAGTTACAGCGTTTATAACTCAAAAACAGCTGGACCAATTTTAATTACCTCTGATTTGTTGGATTAATCTCCACACAGAATAGCTGAATAACTATAAAAATATCAGAAAAATTCACTAGATGATAGCAGTACTTGCTTTGCTTGTTCTAAAGCTTTGCCAGTATATGCAATAGTTAAAAAGAGTTTTGTACTAACAGGGGGTTGATTAATGCATAAGCCATGCTTAGAGCACACAATAATTTGTAAAATACACATTTTAATTAATTGGAAAGGTTTCAAAATGTTTTAAATGCACAGGTCATGGTTTACAGAGAAGCCTCTTTCACAATTTTTAAGGATACCAGAAAAATGGTGTGAATTTTAGGAAAGTGTAGATGATTGGAAGTTACTTTTGCTGGTATAATACAATAAAGTATGTTAATTCTTTCCCGGCAACGCATGCTGGTGGACCGAGAGACCTGGGAAGTCTTTACTCTAATATTGCATTTGGCGGCTCCTGACCACTGCTTCCAGGTATCTTCTCCTTCAACAGATGGGAACCACATCTCTCCCGAGAAAGCGGGTATAGTTAACCTTTCTAGTGGTGAAACACTTCAAAATGTTACACGGGCCTCAGAGACAACCTACCCGTCCTCATGAAACAGCTTTCATTCAGTACTTTACGTGACATTACCAAAAGTATGTGCCAAATATGCAAAAAGTTAATTTGTTTGGAGCATTCACCAACTGTTTGTGAAACATAGAACAAAGAAAAGTTGTCATATACGTAAAATATATCAAATATAATGCAAATAATATTTCATTTTTTCAGTATTGTTAATTTACATACAATCTACTAAATACCGTAACTAATTATTTTAAAATAAAAATAATTTTAAAAAATAATATCCATCTTTTTCTGATATATTCTTTTGATTGAAATTATGAGGGGAAATTTATTTAAGGGAACTGGAAGCAGACTGGTCTGAAGACCAGATGCATGCACTGACAACAGAAAGAGGCATGTATGCTGCCGGTTTAATACTACTACTAATCATTGAACTACTTAGGCCTCTCACTTTTAAAAATGCACTTACACTACTATCTTGAAATATTTTTTCTAGAACACACACACTAACAAACTATTTTCTCATCAAATTAACACCAACCTTTTTTCTAAACTGTACACAAAAAAATCTTCATTCAATCAAGGAAAAATAGTTGAATATAAGTAAGCATACTTGGGAGACAAAGAAAAATTGCAAGGAACTAATGGAATTCACTCTCGCAACATCTATGATCGTTGTCTGATGAAGAAACAACGCAAATAAGATAATTGTTCACAAAAAGTTGAATCACTAGTTGGTGCAGAATTACTAGAGAACAGAATTTGTTGTAATAAATAAATAAAAAAGTAAAATGTATATACAACTGTATTTTTTTTTTTACAAAACCTAGGAAAAAATAAAAATGTGTAAAGAAAATATTCAATAGCATTTAAAATTGCCCTATATAAGCATTTTTAAATTTCTGAGCCCAAAATGTCACCACTCAGACCAAAAAATGTATTTGTAGACGCTAACAGAAAGTTCTCCTCAAAATTCAACATATAGTATACATACACAGTATAGAATTATCTACGAGGAGCTGGTGCACAAATGAAGCAATACAGGCAGCTAGTGATGGATCCCAGAGTGAGCGAGTAAGTGTGTGTGTGTGGGGGGTTGCAAGTATGAAGTAAAAGGTAAAGAGAATATGTAAAAAGCATTGTCAGATTTGGATTGAATTATGTACAGCCTCATGGAAATTTTTAGAAAAAAACATTTTCATAAATCATGGAATCATTAACAAGTGCCTAGTAGGAATAATTTCAGCTTCACCAACATTCATGCATCCTCAATACAGAGTACATTGTTTACAAAAAGTGCGAGCGGGGGAGGAAGAGGGTCACATATTACATTGCTTTCCGTTTCGATTTATATTTATGAATTTACAGACTTCCATCGAAGATACAAATATAAGAATAAAGAAATATGTTAAAATGTAAGAAGCCACAAAGAATTAGTCAGGAGGGAAAGTGTAGAGGAAATTTTAATTTTGAAAGTGTAAAAGCGGGGACAATTTTACATGAACATGGAATTAAAGGAAATGGTAAAATATGCATAGATGATTGTGAACTTAAATTCCAGGAATCTAAAAGTGGGGTTTTACTATATTTTAATTTTCATTACATATGCTCCTTATCACATAACAGTTTGGTCATGCTTAGGGCTTTGTACTAACCTAGCCCTGTTTGTTAGTGTAACAAGCAACTAACCTTCGTTATATTATTTCAGATATTCTGATTTTCTGTAAGGCACAGTTATCATTGAATTGTGCTCTTAACATTGAAAAATTCAATGTCACTAACCCTGAGGGTATGGCTGAGGTTCTGATGGCAATACTGTTTGAGACTCGACCAAGAAATTCTCCTCCTCTTCGCCCAATTCCTCAGATCCTACAGCAGCGACAACAGTAGCAGCAACAATGGGAACAGCAACTACTGCTGCTGATGCAGTGGCAGCAGCAACAGGAGGAGAAGGGACAGCAGTACCAGCTGCGCTAGGGGCAACCTGCACACAAAAGCACTCCTGAAAAAACTAACCTACTCTACCACAAAAATAGAATGTTTACTCGATATAGCAACACCCCATTCTTCAAGTATTTTATTACATAGTAAAATCTCATCATCTGCACAATATCACTCAAACACTGAATGTTTCATTATTTGGCAGCAAAAATTCATTGAAATTATTTACATCAGTTTAGATTATATAATCTAATTCTTCGATACATTTTACTTCTTTATATCTGAACTTTCAAAAAAGTTTCTGCCATTGCTGGAAAAATTGAACAATTTCTCAAAATTCTACATTAAAAATTCTTATGATTTTGAATGACATTTCATAAACCATATCTTATTTCAAATCTTAGTAATACAAATTATGGCAAATAAGGATTTTATGTACATGAACATTTGGTTAATGTGCCAATACGATTTGCACACACTAAAGATGCTGAGTGGTATTCCCATAACGTTTCGACAAATTACAATCCACAGTTAATGCTAATCCCAAGAGAACAAAGTAACTGGTATTTACTAGGCTGTCCGGGTGCTGACACCATGGACAGCCTAGTAAATACAGGCACCAGCCACAGATGCCTAAGCTCTCAAAATAATCGGTGTTCATGTGATAAATATTCATGACTCCCTTTGTCATATGTATCAGTGTCCTCAAAATGACCCACACTTTATTAGGGTTTCAGCATATTTAAAGTTATGAGAGAGAGAGCGCTAATGAGGGTTCACTTGTGCTAAAATTTCCCACAACCCAAAATTCAAATTAAATATTTTTAAACAGGCAAAAGGGTACAAGCTTATGCCTTTTGTATTAAGAGTTTAAAAAGAAACTACTCTCCCAGTACAAATCAAAGTGTCATAAAATGGGAAATTAACACAAAGGACATAAGGAGATGACTTCAATGGGTTCAAAACAACTTTTCAACAGAAATGCTTATACTAACAAATTAAATTCAATAAGTTATAGAAACACAAACTCTATGAAAAAAAATTTCAGTAAATTATAGCTTTGAAAAAGAAAAGGAAAAAATTAATTAAAGACATTTTCAAAGTTCATTATCAAAACCTTGTAATACATCAAAAGATTTGCAAAATCAGTTCAGATAATTGTACAAAAATAGAACAACAAAAAGGCCCAGATGATTCAGTTAAGCATTCTACATGCAAGAAGAATTCGCCATTATTACTCCGCCATCACCTCATCTACAGCTTCTTCTGCAGCCTCCTCCACATTCTGATCGAAGTACCCACAACCATGGATGGACTGCACTAATTCCTTCAACTTGCTGTATGTTGTGCCCACTACATCTTTTGGCTTGCCATCCACAATAGAAAGCAAATGTTCAGCAGACGTTTGTACTTGATCCTGAAAGCAGGCCATTTATTTTAAATCAATTGTACTTAACACTTACCATTTCTTTGAATTCATAAACCAATCATAAGCAGAATGTCAAGGGAAAAAAATAAAACTAAGGTACATTAATAATGATGACTCAAACTACATAACTTGCAATTTGGGTTTGATACCATTATTTCTTCTGAAAAATATCTGATTTAGCCCAAGAACAACCCTGATATTGTATGTAAATGTTTAAGTTTAAAGGTCATACATAAGTCAGCAAAACCTAATAAGAGTAACTTATTTAAAGTTTAAAATCCTAGTAACATAACAAATAAAGACAGTCATTGATTGATTTGATTCCTTGTTAGCAGTTTCTATCTTAAAATTGCAGTCTCATACTTCAGAATCTCCCACAGAAAAATGCTGAGTTGGAACTTTTTCTTCTCACTTTCAACTCTTCCTCAAAAAGCCTAACATATTTCTTGACACCTTCACTATCCGTACTACCTACATTTCTTAAAAACTAAAAAAAAATTCCTGAATTCCTTGAACATTTGGGGTATGGGATTACCAACATTTTCAGTTTCCCATTGGACAAAAACTTCTTTAAGGAAAACCAAGAAGTCCTTTCACAAAAATGCTTAAAAACCTTCAATAATTCAGTTTCAAATGTTTCCTATTGTAGAGCAGATTTCCCCCTTTCCAATAAATGCTTTTCTACAGTATTTTGAAAGAAGTGTTTTTATTCAAATTCCAACTACAAAATTAACGATTCACTGAAATATCTTCATTTTTAATTTTGTAACAACATATCCGAACTGACACTGAATACACTAATGAATTCTCTATAACTTTTTCTTCAAAATTTACCAAAATTTGAAGGCGATTTCAATATAAACCACAATAATAACTCGAGGACACTAAAACAAAAGTTGCCTAAATGCCATGTTAAAAGCGTTTGCAAGCCTCCAGGTAATTTTGCCACAACTCATTTGTTAAACATAACAGACATTTAGAACGAACTATTGAGGAACAAAAATATATTTACACTATGAAATCCATTCTTTCTTACAAAGCAACTAACATGCTTGAAAATTATGCTTGAGTACCCACTTCAAATACATGCCAACAAAAGTGGTCTAACAAATTTGAGGATTGCTGAAATGTTTGTACCACATCATTCAAAATAATGAAGACAGTTTTATACAACTTTCACACAAAAGGAAGTTTCTTGGTGCACTGAAAACTGACAGATTTTAGTAGTGTTGTATATTTCTTTGTCAAAACAAAATTTTCTGTCAAAAGTTTGCTGCTATTTCACACAGCAATACATAACTTTCTCTGTACTGCAATAGTGAGAAATTAAAAAAATACATTTGACATAAATTGTATTTTTTCCATGGTTTCAGATCCATGACTGCAATGAACTAAATTGAAGGAAACATTTAGGTTCTGAAGGTATTACTAACCGCAAATGGGGGTAGTCCTTCTTCATTGCCTCGTTTGGGAAATACTTCTACATAAATGTCATCCAAATATTTGAGATCCTCTTCTGTGAGTTGTGCAGCTCCATTGCGACCTTGCAGAAAGTCTTCACGGGCTGATTCAGTTCCAATGTTCTGTAATACATCCTACAAAACCAAAAATTTTATGTTGCTTGTAAAGAATCACAAAAATTCTCTTAAGACCGAAAACTATTATGACTTTATTCAATATACCATGAGTGTGTGCATAGCAAAACCATCAACATTCAAAAACTTAGTTCTGAACACTTGGTAACTTGGAAGTGTGTAATACTTAGGTTTACATCTAGTTTTAAACATTACTCAGCAGTTGGATGACAAAAAGGAAAGATTTCAAGGTATTAGAAATACACTATTACAGGTTACTGATAACTAAAAGCGGAAAACCAAATGCTGGGTTAAAAAACAAACCAGACAACTTTCCTTAAGTTATCTTTGATTACATTGGTCTAACAGCTTGACAGACTCATTAAATGAAACAACAACAAAACTAAAATAAGCTATATTTTTAAAACAGATTTCAAGCAAATAAGATTCAAAACTTAGCACATTACAATCATAGGCTTTCATGGCCGGAGTCATTTTCTCTTATATTAGCACACTAGGTTTAACACACTGCTCCAAGTGGCAGAATTAAGCAAGCAAAGTGTGTACAAATTATGTCTATTTTTATGTCATTTTTGTATCACCAGCATACCTAGGTCAACACTTATGCAGGAAGAAAAGACTCAGACTTGTAGCAAAGCAAACAAGGAAAGAAAGTCAGAGGTTTTGCAGTATAGTGCGAAGGACATGTCAGTAGAGGTAAGTCATCATGTTTGCTAGGATTTAAAATAAATACAAAGAATTATTCTGTAACAAGTAGTTATTTATAAAGGGAGAGGAAGGTTATTTTGAGGAAAGTCCAGTTACTTTCTATTTGTTCAAACATTCCACTTACTAAACCATACAGTTTGGAACAAAATAGCATGATACACAGAATTTTACATGACTATTAGCTAAACTAGAAACACTCTGTAACTGAATGTATGTAAAACTATCACACAAACTCAATTTACTACTGGAGTTCTGGTTTTAACTGAACAATTGACAACCGCACAATATATTTTCAACCAAACATTTCACATGAATACTAAGATAACACTGTCAATCACTATGAACAAATATCCAAAACACTTGCAAATTTGTTTAAGAACAAAGAAATGCTGTTTTATGAGGATCACATCTTATGACCACACAAAATAATTTGGTTGATCTTAACAAAAACACACAGTATGTTGCAACTCTCCACAAAACTCAAATGGAATAACCAAAGTTATAATAAAGTTCTGCCAATTATTATCTGATATCATTAACAAAAATTCATTTGTATCATGCCTATGTGTAGTTTAGCATCTGTAGTTTCAAAACCCAAAATGGCTTCCAGAGTTTAGTTTCCAAATGCTTCCTTAATACTTTAACACGAATCTAACTTTGTGGGCAAACACGTAAGGACAATAATAGGGGGTTTAAAAACATTCAATGTTCATATCTTTTAGCATTGAAAGAACAAACAATTATCAGAAACTAGTAAAAGTTCCAATTCCTACAAAAGATGCCTCATTACATGAAAAACCTTCCATGCCTTTGCAATACCTGAATAAGAAGAATTTCCTTGATTTTAGCGAGTTCTTGCTGAGTCCTTTCCTGAGCTTCTTTTCTTGCCTGCTTCTTCTGTTGTTTGGCAGCATCCAGGGAAATGCCATTGAACTGCTTGCTTAAGTCTCGGGCAAAATCAAGGGTCAAAATAACTTCATCAAACTTTGACACGGCATTTAACTGATCGGCATTTAATTCTTTTCCATTCTTCTGCTCTTCACGGTACGACTCTATTTTCCTCTACAAAAAAGATCATCATGTACCATTTCATGTAAATAGTTTATTAAGCACATTTTTAATAGTTCGGGTCAATAAACTGTACAAAACATGCAAGTAAAATACAAAGAAGTACGTAAAACTTTATTTTATCATACTATGGGATTTACTTCCTGAAATCACAAAGAATGAAAACTTAGGGTTAATCGCATATCGGTTTCAACGGCCATGATTTCCAATGGCAAACAATGAAGTTAGGCCACGCAATCGAATAGTTTCCCAAATGCAAGGATTTACTAAACGTACATAATTATATAATTAATCAGAAAAAACAGGAGATTTTTTGATATGCTCCACGAAAACAATATTAATAACTGTAAAGCACATGGTAAAATCCGACATGGCGGCTCATCGAGGATCGAAATGTCAGTTACCTACAACACGTAATACGTTATACAAATATTACATTTTGCTACTTTAAACGTACCTTCCTCTTCTCCAAATTCCTTATTTTGTGTTCAATAATAACAATAGCCTGTTTAATTGGATCAACAGCCTCCGTAGAGGCCTGTTTTTCTAGTTTGGCTGCAGCTGCAGAAGGCATCCTTCACCTGGGCAACAACTCGAATAAGTGGTAGAGTAGTTACTTACACCCTCCGGTAGAGCACAGTCGAAGTCAGTACGATTCTGCGAACAAAGGCTGAACGTTGTGCGTATCTGTACCTATCCACCAGACAGCGCTAGTTTGTTCACCGTGTACCAACAAAACCAAAATTTTGTACCGATAAAAAGAAACACATACATAACAATACTCTTGCCATATTTCTCGTAATTAAGTACCTTACTTTACCTTTCACGTGCGTTTTGTGAAAAATAATCATTGATTTGTAAACATAAAATCCTGTTTGAATCAGTGCAAACGCCAACAGTTAAGGACCTCTCATATATAAAAATAATTACATCGAATTTGCTCTCGTTTAATTGGTACAATATATGATTACGTTAAGAAGATGCCCTCTTGCATTAACTTTTAACGAAATAATTTTCAGATCAAAAATCACATATCTAAATATAAATTGTTTAAATACTTCGAAGCTTTATAAAATGAATTACGGTTCACAGACTTACCACGAAGAGATTAACCCTAAAAAGGATATATGAAATACACTTAAGCATACATGGTAACCGTGACTAATCCTTTCCAAAAACTACTTGTCAACAAAACAAAACATTAAATAAACTATAAAATATTTTCAATTATTTATTGATCATTTCTCATCATTTGGCACATAAAATAAAAAGTGTCTTTGAGATGTTCAGAATACAGGTTGATTATAGAACCACCTTCCTTTCCTCTAAATCTTATATAACTTACCTATTGCACTAACAAAAACAGTTTTTGTTTTACGATCCTTTTTTTCTGATACATAAGATACATCTCGACTGCTTTGCAAGGTTTGGTGAGGATGTTACGCGTTGTTCTCAAAGAATCCCATCTGTTCATCTTCATGTTCTAGAGAGTTTAGAATGTAATTTTAAAGATTTTTGCCGTTTTTGGAATGACGTCTTTCAATGTGCTGTAGAGTCAAATATAGTCCTAATTCCATAAGATAATTTATTCTTTTAGACATTTGGAATAAAAAAAAGAGAAGCCAGTTAGAGCACCCTCAAAGAAGAACCGTAGCAATCATCTAGATTTTTCTTGCAACTTTCGACGCCTCCTTATGTAGTTATAAAACATTATAAACTTGTTTGTTGTAGCAAACAGTGTTTGTTGTAGCATATAGTGTTTTTGTGGAAAGCATCATTGATAAAAGCAATATTTTTTTCCCCTTTCGAACTGTAAGACAGTAATTCCATTTGTCTCTGAAAAGCGAATTGAGATGACATCTCTTTCGCTTTATAAGGAAACAACCGAGGAAGAATTTGCCCTTTAATGTCTGCGTGTGCTCAGTTGACAATTGTCAGTTTATAATTCTTTAGCAATTTTTTCTGCCAATAGTATTGGCATGAACCAATTGCCCATAGTAATATTTCTATTTATTTAGTGAATCGATTCTTTGAGTTTCTTCCACGATGTAAGAAATATCTTGCACCGTGGATTCTTCATATACTGTATTGATAATGGTTCTGTTGTGTCTCTCGATTCTTCTCCTGTATAAGGAATGACACTGATCATGTAATAGGTTCTAACATAGTACACATTGTAACTATTTTACATTGCACCCAAAAGCGTAACGAATTAAGGGCGAATCTGCCCGCAAAACTTCTACCCGGGCCTGCTTTATTCAAATGTGTAGCAAATACAAGTGATGTTAGTACATCAAATAATAAATATATCCCAAAAAAACCCTTTTACCCGGGCCCGCCCGCATTGCGGGCCCGAACGTTACGCCACTGATCTGTCAGACTTTGAACACAAAACAAACCAGAGAGTTTAGTCTTCCCGAAAATTGAATAAGTAGGCTACCTACTATTAGTTGCTCGTCTACTGTACAAAATTTTTGTGCGTGTAGCTAGAAGTGCGATTTGAAACGAAACATGTCCAAAGTCACAAATTAGGGCAAACTTTATCATATCCATTTCTCAAAGTTTTGTCGTCAAAGCGCAAGCAATTTACTAAAAATTTGAATCTAGTTTCACTCATGATACACCGGTAAATGCACGATCCTGTTTTATGTAACAGCTCCCATCTTTGCGGGATCCAGTGATGTACAACCAACCAACAAGAGCCAAAATTTTGACGAGTCCGTAGTATCATATAGTACCTGCATCTGCATTGTTTTCAGATGCTTCGTTACGTTTTCTGGTGCAGTGGCGGATCCAGGGAAGAATGGGGGCCATGCCCCCTCCCCCCAAAAAGGCCTAGTTTTCGTTTGGTACAGTCTTTTATTTGACAAAATTGATATAAATATTCATGTTCGAATTAAGTAATTATTTAAAAAATAATATCGGGCCCTGGTGCAGAAAGTGCAATTGAGACCCATCATTGCTATAGCCATATTTATTGGGAGTCGGCAAGCGTCCTCATTTGGGGCCACGAACTTTTGTTCCCCCTCCCCCCGCACATTTTTTGAGAAGGCGGGAGGTAGGCCGCGCGCACATGCAGTACCATCTACCTACGCTCTTGGTAGTTTTCTCTGTCTTTCTTTATTTTTTGGTTTGGTTAATTCCGATATCATTGAATAAAAAGTTTCCTGCTCCAGTTCTGAAGGAACACTTTTTGCGGCTCCTTTTCCACCAGGAACTCTAAGAAAAATATTTCTTTGTGCAGTTCGAGATTGTCTTGGCTCACTTAAACTCCAAACGAAACCACTTAACCTCTTTTGTGACATCAAGGGAAGAAGGTAATACATACAAAAGCGAATCCGGAGGGGGGGGGGGCAAGGGGGCCATGCCCCTCCTCAAAAGGCCTAGAGTTTTTGTTTACCTGCCTTTCTTTGGTAAAATTGATTTAAATATTTGTTAATGTTAGGATAATGTAATTATTTAAAAATGATATTGCACAGTATCATATGCACATACACTACAAAAATAATATATAATGTGATTTCAAATGTTTATTATTTAACAAATATCTATCTATAATGGACCACATCCAAAATGATCAGCTGGATCCACCACTGTGTGATGATGTGTCATCGTCAGGGAGCTCACCCTCTGATCTTACACTGTTGTTTTCACTTTGTACAGTCGTCGCATTTGGTAAAATCCCTTTCACTACCTTCGCCATTGGTTTCACTAATCCACTGATCGATGTGGCCCTCAAATTTAGACGCATTCACATTTCTGTTTCATGAAGCCATTATAAAAGTCATAACGTAAACAATATACTAGGGTTACTAACCATACCCAACGATTTGTATGAATGGGCAGATCCAGAAATTGTATGAGGGGAAAGGGCAATTACATTTTTTCCCCGACAAGATTATAACTTAATGGTTTATTGTAAAATTAAAAACAGATGATTTTAGTTAAATAAAATACATAAAATATATGCAAAATTTACATCAATTTTAAAGTATATGACATAAATAAATCCAAATTTTGCATAAATTATGTTTAAATCTATTTATCTGGAGTTGGACAGTAAAGTAAATTGAAATAAAATGATAACATAAAATAAAAATAAAGACATATTCACAATTGATTTTTAGTTTCATTTAATGTTCTGCCAGAAAGATAAATTTACCACTATTTTGTTTTCTTTCTACAGTCAAATGAAATCATGAAACATATAAATTCCGAACTACAAAAACTAAGCAGGTGGGGGGGGGGCATCACCCCCTCTCATCCCCCACCCATGTTTGTATGAACATGTCTGTGTGAACAACTGAAACTATTTAAGAAACTATAAGCAACCTCCTCATTGTTTAAGTATACACCACATTTCATGTTTATCAATTACCATGTAACATTTTGAAAGCTTTACATTGTTGGAGAGTATGTGACAAGTAACCCTAGTATGCGTTCTATAACTGATAAGAAGAAAGAGCTTTATGTAGATGGACTGACCACAAGTATGTAAACTTATCTACTTGCGCAACTTATAGATATATAATTGCAGAATCCAGAGATTGGTTTCATGCCCTTATTGCGGAAAAGGAATATTTCAAACAGCGCATTGAATTTCAGTATTAAATTACCTATTTGAAGAAAGGTATGTTTTGTTTGCTAAAATTGTATCAGAATAAACAACCTATTTGACATTTTCCCTAGAATAGATAGAATTTAGATAATTATCATGATACTTATAGCATTAATCAATAGAAACAGGCTGCAAAGCCTAATTTCTGGTTAGTTCATGATGATGATGAAAATAATTGTTAATTATTATTAATATTACATGGTCATATTTATACCAATTAATTGATATTTCATTGCAATTTAATAAGATAAGTTGAAAAATTTGTGTTGTATTGTATAATAAAATATGTGTTGTGAAGTATCAAGAGATGAAGATTGGAAATAAAGGTCAGTTAATTTGTACATGAGGGATAAAAACTTGGATTCATTGATCACATCTGCCATATCCTTTTTATTCATAGTAATCTGTGTCATTGTCAATGCTAATTTTCTCAATTCATACATATCATCAAAATATTATCTACATAGTATATTCTCAAGGCACTTGCATGCAATAAAATATAAAACGTATTAGCTTTAAATTTTGTGATTGATGTCGCCTTTGAATGTAAACTTTAAATATGTACATAAGATAAAGATTGTCAAGTATCTTCATTACAATAACATCTGTGATATACTTCCTTATCACTTCCTGGGAAGAATAGGATTAACCTCTTGTCAAACATAAAAACAGTTAAAATTGGACATTAAATCCTATACTTGAATTAATATTATAAAACCACTTGCACTTTGCTCACAATTAAAACCACGCAATTCATTTAGGAAACAAAAATACTTTCAATCAGGGTTGACTTCTAGACCTAGGGTTCCCAGCCAATCAAAATTTTTAGGCCCCTTCTTATTAATAGGCTCCGAGACTGAATTTGTTTTCCTTCGATACATGAGCGTGTTGATGCAAGAGACCAGATCCCTCTGCATATTTTGCCAGGTCTCCAAACGTCTGGTGGAAGCAATATTATTATTATTATTTGTTATATCATTTTTTATAATTTTCACTTATTTATAATGACTATTCCAGTATTCCAAATATTTTAAAATCCCAATTATGTAAATATATTTGCAAAGCTGTACAACTAGTAAAATAATACAAAATTGCCTTTCATATTTATACTCTAAAACATTTTTTATTTGCAAATTTATTGGGGCCACTATTATATTTTACCTGGGACCTCCACTCTGAAGTTGCGTCTGACACAGCTAGTTTGCCTAGGCTGAAGTCTGCCCTTGCTCTCAACACAGACATAAATACACATAAATCAGATATGGTGAACTCATTTCAACAATACTTATATTAGACTTGGCATACAATGTATGATAGATACACATCAAAATACTGGAGTAGATTAATTTTTAATGAGTATGAAGTGGATATCGATCTAAAAATATCAAATGGACTTTTATTTTCTGGGTTAATCATCAGAGTGTAACTGATACACACATAAAATCTTCTCTCCCATACTTTACAAACTAAATGTAAGAAAATGGAATAATAATACAAATAATAATAATTTTTTAAAAGATTATTCTGCCTTTCTGAAAACAACAATACTTAAATGCAACATTTTTGTAAATATCTTTAATATTCCTGGTCCACCTTTATTTTTATAAACAGTAATTTTTCATTTTTGAGAGGTTTTACTCTGTTTCCTGAACTTCCTTGCATCTGTATGTATATAATGTATATACATATTTACACTCCTATTTTTAATACACTTATTTAATTTTATGTGTGTAATTAACATTATTCTTGTTATTGACGAAAGCAGAGAAACAGGTACCACATCCCTACCACTTCAGTTTGCAACTGGCGACAAGCAACAACGTATAACAAGCCAATAGTACACATAAGCGAGGATAGGACACGCCATTTCTTCTCTGAACCACATTTTCTATGCACAAAAGTAATTTTTTATGAAAACTCAGGATTTGCTAAGTAAACACACATACAAATTGTTCAAAGGGAAATATTCCTTGTGCAAATAAAATCAGGACAGGCACACCACACGCAGTAACATACCAGTCGATTGGCTGCCACTGACACAAGAGACCAGGCCAGAAAGCCGTTTAAGAGCAATACTGAACATGACTAAAAATATCATAAGTAGTTATTTCAGTCTTTAAGCAATTATTTAAATTTTGGTAGAGAGCATTCACTTAACAAAAATATTAAGTACCAGATTTTAACCTCCTAATATTTGAAGGTGTTAAAGTTCAAAGAAAATTCTTAAGTGAAATAAATCTTTGCAACAATACTTGTAATGCAAACCACACGGTTCTGTCTGTAAGAGTAATATTAAGTACAAAATGCAAGATAATGAAACATATAATTACCAAAAATTATTTACTTTCCCTTCCAAGATCTACTAGACATTCTCACCAATTACTGTTCTCACTGAAGAATTTGTTTCTAATAGAATTAATTTATGGCACTTTGCACCTGAATGTGCATAAGTGTTTGAGAAGTTAAAGTACATTAGAGATATTAAGTGAAAAAAAAGCATTTTTATTACCATATCACAGTTTCAAAAAATATATACTTGTCCTCATATACAAGAAACCAAATTTTTGTGAATACTTTTTCATCAGTAATGATATACATTAATGTACTTGTGTATTTGTTGGAATGAAAATTACAAGCCTTATGTAGCATAAACAATATGGAATAACAACATTTGATTTATCAGAAATATATTGCATCGCTGCAAAATATGACTTTGTGAATGGTAAAAACAGTATTTATATATGATAATCAAAAACATTAGCAAATCAAATTACTGACAGGAAAGCATGACAACATTGGTAACAAAACACAAGAAATCTCATTTCTCAATTTACAATAATATCACATCTCATCAGACATAATGTGATTTGAAGATCTGGACATACTAAATTCATTTCACTGAATACCATTTTTTTTTGTAACACAGTAAAGTTATTTTATTACGCAAATGAGGCTATTCAGCAAATCCTCCACAATTCATCAGTACAATAACGAATAGGTAATGGTAGTCAGATCTTCTGACAATCAAATTATCTACAATATATTAAACTTTATAATGAGTTAAAAGAATCTTTAAACATTTACAGAAATAAATATGCATAATTTCATTACATTAATGTAATTTAAAACATGTAAAAGAAAAACACAGCTCAAGTTTTTATATTTAATAACACATTCTGCACCAAACTAGAACCTACTGCTACACAGTTTGTTTGTAGAATTGATCATTATAGAGAAAAAATTGACTCAAATTAATGTGCTCACAAACTGCTATGTGGCTATAATGGTCTGGCACATTTGTGCAGTGACATAGTCAATAGGAGATGAGATTGCCAGGAAGCTTGTAAAACATTTGTCATCTAGAAAAAATAGTTTCAATAAACATACTCTTTGATCTGTTCCGCAGATGCTTTGTCTTACTCTATTACTAGATTATTTGTAATTCAAACACTAGATGTCTTCTTGCTAGAAAACACTCAGGCACTACAGAAACAAAATGCTTTAGACAGCTGTCTTTTGAGTCGACATATCCAACCCACTAACCCACATAGAAAACCTCTCTGAAGAAATTCTAGCACCACTATTTTCTTCACAACTATCTGATAGCTTCTTAGACCCAATCCTTGTAAACATAAAATCATTCACAGACACATTTACTTGGAATTTCAGACATAACTGGTATCACAGAGATCTTGCAAAAGCAAGCTAGCAGGAGAGACTTTCAAGAGTTGTTACAAATACAGTTCAATACATATTTCTTCATCATTTCTTGCACGCTGACCACAAAACGAGGTAACATGTGAACGTTGGGCATTGCACATAGATGTTCTGTTTTGCTACTTCACCATGCTGATTGCTGCCCACATTGATTTGTAGCTGCCACAGCAGTTTAGCCTGAAAAAGAAGGTATTTTAATATTATTCATTAGTCTACTTCAAATTTTACATCATGATGTTTCTCAGGAAAATACTCCCATACTCAGAGAATGTAAAATGGCTGTTTCATCAAAATTATCCAATCAAGAAACAATTATATTACTTTTTAACATCCCTTTTTACTGAACAAGTGGATTTGTGTTCAGTGGCATACACTGCAGCCCCCATGAATGTTGGCTAGAGAAAAGGGTATGCTATGTTCCAAAACACATCAAGGAAACATTTTAAAATCAAAATTGTATTTTAAAAATTGTAAAGGTGTTAAAAAGTCTAATATTTACAAATAGGAGGCAATGTTATGAAATATATAACTCACCAAATCTGAATTCGTTTTTTGTGTAGTAAATTTGAAATTTAACGAGGGTAAGTTGTTTATAAGTTCCAAGCGAAAATACAAATACAGGTTTGCTCCTCCAAATCTTATTGTAGAAAAACTCTTTCATTATCATCTTTAAAGGACAAGATTCTGTATTTAATATCTTCAGGTGTGTTATTCCTTTATCTTCAATCATGCTGGTTTGGAAGAAGTGATGTAGCAGCCCCACCACCAAACTGTCAGTGCAGTGTTTGTAGAATGGCCTGGGGAGAATTGTGTTACTGGCCCATTCAAAGGTCATGAGAGGAACTATTTGGTAATGACATTGGGAAGGATAAAGGACAAACATTTTAAAATATCGGAACACGTAAATTTGGGGACTTGGAATATATGTGGTCTGGCTTGTAAAGAGTTGTAAATGTGAGTTAATGAAAGAAACCAAACTTTACTTAGTAATGCTGAGGTAAAAAAGTAACAGAAAAGAACTAGTAACTTTGGACTGTAATGATTGGCAATGATATAGTGTAGTGGGCCTGCACCTGCACAAAGTAGAGCAATAGCAGCAGTAGACATTATGGTAAGTGAGAAGTGGAGAAGCAGGATAACATTGCACAGTCAAGTAAACAACAGAATCATCACATGACAACTCAAGGTGAGCATAGGATATATGAGCATACTATCAGTGTATACTCTGGAAGAAGAACAAAAAGATGAAACTAATACCTTTTACAAGAACTTACAAAATGTAATTGATTCCATAAACAAAAGTATCTTTATTTGTATTGAAGCACATCTGAATACCAGAATTGGACAACAGCCCAGAAATTAATTGGCACAAATAGAAATGTATTAGTAAATCAGACCGGGAAGATATTATGAGATTTCTGAAAGCATGTTCTTCTGACATAAAGAGATTCAGAAATTTACCTGGATATTCTAAGGAAGCAGTTCAATAATAAATTATCTAATAGCAAATGAGAAGATGGGAAAATTATTCCATGATAATAATGTAATGAGAGGAATTGATGTGGTTTCTGATAATTTCTTTGAAAAAGGCACTACAAACTAGATGGACAAAAATAAAACACAGAAACAAGTCTGTAGAGTAAAAAGTTTGTAAAATTAATCTACTAGAAGATCTGAGTATAAGGAAAGTTTTCCAAACATGCATAAATCTCTGTAAGCGAAAACCCCTTGGACATTGGTTGGCGAGAAGATCCTCCAACTCTCATGTAGAAAAGTTCCTGCGAGTGAAGCCTGCAACAGGGGAGATCTGGGGAGCTGTGGCATCCCTAAACATTTTGAAAGAAGCCTCATATCCTCCCTTCTTAACTTGATAACTTCGTCATTTGTTATATAAGGTTTGGGAAGGAGGGTCTCCAATTCATTTGGCAGCTGATAAATTATTAAACATAAAATGAATTGTATTTATTAATTGTACAACCAATAAAGTTATAGATCTATTCTGCTTATATGTTTTATTTATTTACTAGTTAAATGTCATATGCACCCCTTATGCCATCGACAATGATCCACACAGGGTAACAGACTATGAAAAGTTTTAGTCAGAATAATGACACCAAGGCAGCTACTACTAGTATCACCACCACCATTATCATCACCACTACCATCACCACTATCACTACCACTACAATTGAAAAAGAACAAAAATCACGCAATCACTATGGTACTACTCAGCGAACATTTGCAACTTGTATGTATATGACATTCATTTGTAGAATTTGTAAAAAACAACAACAACAAAAGGTCACTTTGCAAAAATTTTCAGAAAAAAGGATAAAAATGTCAAGGCGACTCATTTCATCAGAGATCATCACGGAGAGGTAGACCTAGACCTTAATAAGTTTTGTTAATGAAACAAGTTTTAAATTGGTTGCTACTATTAAAATTTGTATTATATAATATTTTTCAGTCCCCTTTCTTTTTAAGGACAACCATAATAAGTACATTTAAAATTGATATCATAATTTTATTCTATGAAATTTGATGTTTTGGAGATTTCTGTCTCTCTCATCAGGTACAACTGAAAATGTATTTATAAAATTCTCTGAAACAAGACAGAAAAAATAATATGATTCATGTACAGGAAGAGGTCAAATGAGCCATCCATTTAAGACAAGAACAATGAGTTACCAGTCAATGTGGAAATTGACTGCAGGACCAACATGCCAGTATGGGTTTTCAGAAAACAATTTCCAAATGAATAAACCCAGAAATCAAAAGTTAAATTAAAGTTATATGATGGTACAATTTATAGACCTTTGGGACAGTTCCCTGCTGATATTCAATAAGAAAGTTGGACAACTCATGGTGCATTTATAGTCATCGAGTTATGGAACAAGATCTAATGGCCAAATTAGGAGTCAGTTCAAAATAAATAAAGGTTCAAGTGAAACGAGAAGAGAGAAACAAGAATTTCCAGAATTGTTGATGGGAAGTTGAGACGTGCTACCTGTGAACCACTTGAACTCATTTTGAAAGAAGAAGCTAAACCAATTTATCACAAACTACAACTACCTTTGCCACTGAAGAAATGAGTCAGCAAACAATAAGACAATTTGGAAGAGGCAGAAGTTATCAAGAAATTTGACATTAGTGAGTGGAGAACACCTGAAGTGATGATAAATTTGCAGTTAACAAAGTGCTTGACCTTCACCGAGAGTCAAGGAAATTTTTGCAGAATTAGGTAGAGGTGTTTCAGTGGACTTGGCTTCAGCATACAATCAACAGGAGCCCACTGAAGAAAGCAGTAACCTGCTGGCTTGGAGTACACATAAAGGAATATATGTTGTGAAACGTTTACCTTTTGGACCCAAACCTGCAGCAGCAATTTTCCACAGACAATGAGTCAAGATTTGCAGGGGGCTAAATGAACATAATTGGGCGATATAGCAGCTACAGGTAAAAACAAAAAGGAGCATCTCAGTAACTTGGAGAAATTCGTATTACAGAGACTTACCCCCAGGATTTAAATTAAAACAAGAGAAGTGAAAAAGTTTTCCAGGAGGAAATTATATTCTTAGGGCACAAAATCAATTGTAATGAACTATTTAAAGACATAATAAAGCAAAATTAAAGTCATAGTACAGGCAGCTTATCCCAGCTCTCCTACTCAGGTTAAAGCTTTTACCGGGATGGTAAATTATTATGCAAAATTCACACACCAAATGTCATAAATCATATAACCTTTGTATAAGTAACAGGGCAGTAACTCTCTCAATTGGGCGAAGGCATGCCAAGTTGCCTTCGACAAGATCAGAAGAAAATCACGACAGACAGGAATTTGATTCGTTTCCATTCTGGTTCACCTTTCAAATCGGTCTCCGGCACAGCTTTAGTGCACTTGCTACCAGGCGGTTTTGAAAGACCAATTGCTCTGCCTCAAGTCTTACGTTAAGCTGAAAAGAATCATAAAGAGGCTTTAGCAGTCGACAGGGAGATTGAAAATTCTATCAGTATTTAATGGGCAACGAATTCATACTTTGTTCGGATCACAAAACCTTAAATGCACTTTTTTAGACAGCGTGGAGTTCCTACAATGACTTGCTGGTAGACTACAGTAGTTTCTCAATAGTTTCAATTACAAGTTCCAGTATCTCAAAGGTCTGCAATGAGGCTGCATATAGATTGTCAAGGTTACCATTGGAGGCAACATTGTCCCCAGAAGAAGAAAAAGGGTATTACGATAATTTGAATTTAATATGCAACGACAAATTGCCCATCAACGCAGATGATACCAAACAGGCAAAACGAGAGAAAACGACGACACCAGTTTACTCAGCGAAGTTTATCTACACCCGTGGAACGGATGGCCTGCCGCGAGGAAACGAATTTGAAGCCCCTTTGTTGTGAGTTGTTTTTATGTGGGACACAGAATAATGATTCCAAAGAAACTGCAAAGTGACTCGATAAGAAGGATATGGCGAACATTTATGGTGACCAAAATTGACTCAGTTACAGAAGAGAGCGTGAAGAACTACAAGCCTTGCAGGAAATTTGCAAAAAATCCGCCGAAAAAAGAGAAGTGCGTCGAGGAAAAGTTTTGAAAGGGTTCATGTGGATTTCTTGGAACTTTGTAAGGGTAAAGAGACTTATTTGATATTAACTGACGCTTTTTGGAAGTGGCCAAACATTTTTGAAATGTCTAACAGAACGACTGCAGTCTATGAGTCGAGGTTTTGAGAACTGAGAGAAGGTTTTGCTAGATACTGATTACCTGAATTACTATTCTCTGACAACAGAGCACAGTTTTACGCTGCTGATTTTGTAGAATTTTTTTAAAAGAATGGCATTGTATACCGAACGTCAGCACCTTTCCATCATACATTGAACGGTCAAGCCGAGAATATGGTTGGCACGTTAAGAGTAGTTTGAAGAAGAGCCTGCAGGATATAAGAAATACAAAGATAGAAATCAGTACATTAGTACAGAGATTTTTAGCATTCAGCTCATTCAACAACAGGAGAAACACCAACAAAGCTGAAAAGTTGAAGTCGTGTTTGCACGGTCTGAATGTTTTCTGAACGAATTACCATTATACCCCGCCAGGGGCTCTGTCGGCTCACAAAAGAGCAACGGCGTGCACTTAGACTTTTACTTTCTCGATGCCGCTCACGCAGTAGCGAGCAATGCTGAGCGCAATTTTACTAGTAATGCTGCGAAAAAGCGCCGGATTTTTGACAGAAAACTCTTATAACAGGGCCCTGGTAACGAAAAAGGGCATAAATCCAGTGGCTAAATTTAGAAAAATAAGTCTTCTAAGATAACCAGAATCCGTTTAGTATGATATTTATTTAAACACTAAATTTAAAGTTAAATTTATTAAACTGTTTTTAATGTACAACGTACATTAGTGTCCATAACATTAAACGGCATTTCTAAAACGCTGCAAGGACTTTACGAAGGAGAGGAGTACTCACGAGGCTCGTGCTTGGGTCGCCGCGCCGCGCTGGCCGCCGCCGCCGCCGCCGCCTCCTCCGCCTTGTGGATGTGGTCGGGGGCGGACCAGCGGCGCTTGCGCGGCGGGCCGGCGGCGGGGGCGGGCGCGGGCGCGGGCGCGGGC
>BOPP01000335.1:243428-314262 GCA_017312745.1 Gryllus bimaculatus | reverse complement strand
GGCGAGGGCGCAGGCGCGGGCGGCGTGGGCGTGGGCGGGGGCGGGGGCGTGCGCGGGCGCACGGACACGCACACGTCGCCCACCTGCAGGCGCGCGCACAGCAGCCCGTACGACAGCAGCGTGCGCTCGGGGGCGAGCGAGGCCCACCCGTGGCCGTACACGAAGAAGGGCCGGTCCAGCGCCGCGTCCACGCGCACCTGCAAACACAAGCAAGAGTACTTTCAATCAGGGCTGACGTCTAGACCGAGGCCCCTCCTTATTAATAGGCTCCGAGACTGAATTTGTTTTCCTTCGATACATGAACGTGTTGATGCAAGAGATCCCTCTGCATACTTTGCCAGGTCTCCAAACGTCTGGCGGAAGCAATATTATTATTTGTTATGTTATTTTTTATAATTTTCACTTATTTATAATGACTATTCTAGTATACCAAATATTTTAATATCTTAATTAAGTAAATATACTTGCAAAGTTGTACAACTAGTAAAATGATACAAAATTGTCTTTCATATTTATACTCTAATACATTTTTTCTTAGCAAATGTATTGGGGCCACTATTTTCTTTTACCTGGGACCTCCCCTCTGAGGTTGGGCCCTACGCGGCGTTTGCCTAGGCAGACGTCTCTTCCACGCGCACCCACAAACGCACTCACCGGTTAATAACACACGTGCAATACGCAACCCAACACACCAATGATTAGGGAGTTTCAGTTTCAGATGGGGGGGGGGTGCTCTTGTGCATCGTATCCGACTTCAGCCAATGAGCTTCAGACACCAGTTCGCGTCACAGTATTAAATGCAACCAATCACTTGTTACAAGACATTGAATCAGATATACGAAGCATTTCCTTTAAATATTGCATCTTTTACACCTTCATCGTGTTATTTTTGGTTGATTACCGTTGAAAATTGTCACTTTGTACCCCTTTCAAAATGTTTCTCAACACTCTCGCTCTTGATGCAACATGGCGGCCGGGATCTGGTCTGGCCATTCGCACGGAGGGCCAGCGCTGCGAACTGGCGCTGCGCGGAAGGAGCACAAACCAGGCGCCGCAGTCGCTCGCCCATCTCTTCCCACACGGGCAGTTTTTGCCTTCGCACGCAGCAAGCGACTGCAATCTCGATCTTCTGCGCATGCGCTCATGCACAAAAGCGATACGAAATTTGAACTGCGCATGCGCAGAAGATCGATAATACTTTAACGTTCGAAAGTGCAAAAACTCCCTACTGATTGATTAATTAGTGATTTTGGATTCGTCAATGGCTAAGGCAATTAGTCCCGTAGGTGTTGTGCATGTTCTTTATAGCGGGAGGTGGCGGTGATATTGCACAGCTGGATCCCACGTTGATCTACACGTAAAAATCTGGGATCTATTCATCATAAATCGTTCAATATTAGGTTTGAAAGTTAATTTTTTTAAAGCTAATATCAGCAACATAATTTTAACACTTAAAACTGCGTTAAATGCGGCCTAAACTTCTTTCACCAATGAAAAGGATTTCTTAGAATTACAAACTGCTGAGTTGGGTTGAGGCGTTGCAATGAGATACCTGATACCTCGTGAAACGTTAGATAATGAAATGTGGAAAAATTGAATTTGAAAATTTCGAATATTTACAAAGATTAGGTTAATCTCCTCTTATTGCTTTAGCATAAAATGCACATGACCATTTTTAAAGAACAGCGAACTCAGCGCCGGATCTCGCTTCAGGCCCAAATTTTGTTAATTCTTCTTCCTCTTTCCTCCACTTCTTCTTCTTTAGTTTGTTTTGTCAGTTAATATTTAGAAATTAATGAACACGGCCACTCTCAAATTAAATTCTTCCCTGCGCGAACACTAATGTTAGAGTTATAAAACCAGTCATATTTTTAAGTGGTCAAACAACTGAAACTAGACGCGAAATCGAACCTGGATCTCCCGGTTCCTAGTTGCTCTAACCACTACATGGTAAAGTACATAAGAGTAGTCAAGTTCTTCAAACACTTATTTGTTAATGGTGTAAGATGAAGAGTGGCCTGAAATTAATCAATAAAAACAACGTAATTTTATTCTCTTTGTTAACCATGGGTAGTGCACAAACACTACAGAGTTGTTGACGCTTGTCATTTATTAGCTTTTGTGGGAGAGGGGGGGGAGGCGGATACATCGAAGTCACGAAAAACGGGTAGAGTGTACATTTTATTTCATAATAGAGGACCTGGCAATGCTTCACTATTGCCGAGTATTATACTTCACACGCTACTCGTCACGTGATTGTTAAATCACGTTTTACGCGACGCTCTGCAAAAATTTTATAAGATAAAATACTTTCTAGTGAGTATGAGTTTGTTCTACGTCCTGATTTCGACACGGTCTTATCCTGTTGTTAAAATAAAGTATCATATTGTAAAACGTTCTCTCTCAAGTTTGGGCATGCGTCCGCTATGACAATGTCTTGGAGAATTTGATTCACTTGCCCCCAGATAACTTTCAAGTAATATCGGGTGCTAAAATGCCGGCTGATTTTGACAATCGCAGGGGTATGATGAAGCCAACACGAGCTTAATAGGTAGCGGTGTGGCGCGTGGCCTAGCTCTTCTGTTCAGGGGCGCTGGAGTCACCACGAACGCGAGTGAACGCCCCCACATGTCCAATTTAGTTCAGACCACTCTCCCAATACTCCCGATACTAATAAGAATGTGTGAAAATTTCACCGAAATAAGTGGAATATTTTTTGCGTCTATATACGACAGACATACGTACATTCTCTTTTTATTTACATGTAGATATCGCTGCAGGTGGCGATGTTCCTCCACGTAGGAACTTGTCACCTAGCACCGACCTCTACACAGGCAGCGAGCTCTGACACTAAGCTCCCGACTGGTCTGAGCAAAAACGCAATTTTACCGAGAGGAACGTGGCAGCCGAATCGAGGGTTGACGGAGCGCCGTCGCCTGCGTCGGCGTTCGCCGCGCAATCGATACGCAAGTCGAGGCAACCAACGAGCTTTATGCTAATGAGTTGGGCAAAATCGACCTTTCCGAGACTCGAACCGACATGCGATACGATGGTTGCGTTCGTCGACGCGACACGCGGTTCGATAAAGCACCTCAGCGCTTCGGGGCTTACAAAGCGGCGGTAGCTTCAGCTAGCGAGGTCAGGAGGAGAGGCAGCAGTTGATAAAACAAACTCAAAATTTACTCATGGAAAAACTCAATATAACTGGTGGTGCTAAAACAGCACGTACTTTCTCGACAGCGTTTCACGCAAAATTATGCGACAAGTACTCAAATCTTCGAAAAATTAAACATGACCGTATTTCCATCTTTATCTATAACGAATATACTTCATTAAGGGAAAAATGTCTATCTTTATTTCAGTTGGAAGGTTTTTTTAGGAAGACTCCGAAAACATTTTGAACTTTTGCAATTTGTGAAAATTTATAGTTTTCAACGATCATGACACCTGCACCATTCTCTTAAACGTCCTTCATACTGTAAAAAATAAAAGATGTAGCCATTTTTTTGAAAATTTTCCAGGGGTTTCATGTAAAGAAGCCCCCCAAAATAAAAGAATCGTTTCAAATTCAAGGAGCCACAGCAGGAGAGGCAGTCAGTTGATTATTTATTTATTTAATTATTTTAGACATTACATAACCCATAAAGGGCATCTGGCCTTAGTACTGGGTAGTTAAACTCTACAAGTTATTTTTGTACATGTGTATTTCTGTTTTTGTTTTAGAATCGCAATATAAAATCGTATTTTGTGGCAATAATTTCAATTTTGGATGATAATTTACAGATGTAATCAGTATTAATGAAATTTGTCAGGCATCAAGCATATATACAAAAAAAAATGTATGACTTTTACTTCGTCCTATCTTGAGTCAGTCTCGTCCATTGGGGTTCTGCATTTACCACATCAACTTTAGTTTGCGAAACGAGAATCGAAAGTAATAGCGACAAAACCCCGTAGTTAGGAAAACTCCGAAGAGGACAAGTTGAGGACATTTTTGTAATTCTCTCAATATTTGCGTGCCATATAACTAATTTCGCTCTATGAAATCTAGTGGGTAATAGTATACTTCTTTCTCAATGCATTCTTTGCCCAAATTGACCAATTTTTAATTTGTATTATTTTTTATTTATTTTCAAATCTCGATTTTGTTCGTATAGAGATCGCATGGAAATTGCAACATTTTGGTAGTTGTCAGATCGTCTCTCACTACTGGTCAAAGGGTTTTCTACCTTCCAGAATAAATTTTTTCTCTTGACAAAAAATTCAAAAACATACCGGTTTATGTTACATTACTGCACTGCAAATATTAATAAGATGTTTTCAGTTGATTCTTTAAACACAAAACAAAGGAAAAATTACCGTTGCCCAGCTCCTCGCTACAAGGAATTTACCAACGAGCTAGAATATTCTCGCTCGTAAGAATTTGCTCAAAGGTATGTAAGTTTGAAGCGCGTGGGAAGGCTCCAATTCTTATTTTTCAAATTTAGTGCCTGAAGTAGCTACCAGAGACGCTGTGGTCACCTATCGTGTCGTTTCCCGTACTTGGGATATTTTCCAGGAAAAGCTAAAATAGTTATTAACGACATGAGTGGTAAAAGTGATCTTTTATTTTGCGAGTAGGAAAGCAACCCGAGGTCTGTTAGGATAGTTTTACCACGTGTGCCATACTATTTTTTAAACACCCTGACAAACTTTCAATTCAAATTTATTTAAGTATACAAATCATTTAAAGTCAGTAGTAGCTGATGCGGTCACAAGGAAGTGTTTTGTTTTCTTTGTCGCATTCAGATATTTATCTGAACAATTGAGCATCGTTTCACTTTTAGCACGCTATGCATGGTCTTAAAGAACCACGTTTACTACTGGCCGCCCAAAGGCATATATCGCATTCGAAAAGTGCCGGAAGCGAGGCCCAGCGGGGCGAAGAGGGCATGACGTCATCGTGGCCGGAGCTCCTTTCGACATCGGCGGCAATGCGTTGGGCGGCGCAGCGCCACGCGCCACGCGGCCACTTTTCGTACTTCACGACCGGGGGAAAAGTGCATTTTATTGTAAGCAAATGAGGGAATAAAGTAAAGCGTCCACTCCGTACGGAGATAGTATTTACTCCCTATTAGGGATAGGTGTAAATGATGGTTAAATATTGTTTCCCTTGTTTACAATATGACAATGAAAACAAACGACACACATGAGTAAACATTTATATACTTGAACACAATGTGAAACACAAGTGATATGTCTTTGTTTCTTCAATGAACTATTAAATTATTTTGCACAAAATTTCCATTGGTTTCATTAACATCATTAGATATGAATTTAGTTTCAACCATGGCATCCATTAAACACGTAGGTGTTTATTCAGTTTCCTTGGTAACAAACACTATTCACGTATCACGAATTTTAAATTCCATATCTTAATATTTAAAATACATTTTCTTACTCTATTGTGGTCGTGGAAAAAGTAGCATGTACACCTCGGGAAATAAATTATTTTTGCAAGGGAATAATTGTACCTCTCGGTTTACAATTACACCTAGGGAAAGATAACGCATTTTCTCGATGTTTAATCTACGATTATTTTCGTGAATACGATTAATTCTTATTTCCCCATTTTTGAAGCAAAGTTAAAGTCTCGCCTCAACATCTAGCGGAGAAAGAAGGTAATATTCGACCGACAAAACAGGCGATTTTGAAAGTAGTACAGAATCTTCTTTTAGGCTTAAGATCTACAACATGGGACAGCCGGCTTTACTTTCCCCGTGAATGCTCTATTTTCGCCCTTAAAAAACCACGGCTTCGGTCGGGTTGAACCCGCAAATGCAGGAAGAACAGTCCGATACATTGACCGTTATACCACCATACCCACGACAAGGATTTACGCACCTAACCTCCAAGGCAATTGGCGCGGTCGGAAGCCAATAATCAACCAATCATCCGAAATCCCCGGCAGAGCACGTCCTTCGCAGCAGCGAGGCCGCGCCCTGTGCTCCAGGCGAGCGGCGCGGTTGTGGGCCACGTCGAGTAACGGCGGTGAGTCAACAGCGGCTAAGGCGCGGGAGGTGGGGTGGGCGGTGGGGTGAGATGCATTAGATGCATGTGGGCGCGCGGGCGGGATTGCATGCATTCCATAGCGCGGCGCGCGGGCCGCCGCCCCGCCCCGCCGAACGGGACCTGCCGCGCCCGCGCTCCGCGCAACGCATCCCTGCAACGGCGCTCTACACTCTCGTCCGTCAGGAGAGATTGGGCCATCGATCAGTTTTTCCGGGCGCAACGGCGAAGGTCGTTACTCCCGTAAGTGCAGTGCATGTTTCCCCTTTATTATTGCGGCACCTCTCTGCGAGACGCTTCACAGACGCAGCAAAGAATTGAGGTCCTTGGTGGGACAATTGTTTTATTAATCCATTGACTAGTGATCCCGACGAGTCAACAGCTGAGGTCATTTGTTCCGTAAGTGTAGTGCATGTTTACCCCTTTATTATTGTAGCACCTCTCTGTGAGACGTTTGTTTGTTTGTTAGTTTGTTTACAAATGTAGCAAAGTATGGAGCCCCCTAGTGGGACAATGGTTTGATTAATTTATTGATTGCTGGTTTCGGGCATGTCAACTGCTAAGTTCATTAGCCCTGTAAGTGGTGCATTATTTATTACGGAAGGTTGCCGTGATCTTCCCGCACTGGATGGCAAGATCCGGCGCCGAACTACATGACGCCAGCTAACGCGGTTTTCTCCATCCAGGCACCGCCCCAAACGGGCCACTAACTTCCCGACCGGTCTCCCGGCATGTGTGGTAGTGCAGTGCACGTAAGTGTAAGTGTGTGTAAGGGGTGAAGTTGGACAAGGAATGGGAAGGAGAGATTGCGCGCCCGTTTGACAGGGAACTGCTGCGGGATTCGCCTGGTGTTAATGCGAGAAACCGCGGGAAAATACCAATCAGAGCAGCCGGCCGACGGCCGCGTTCCCACGTGCGCGAGGTATTGATGGCAGAAACCACGACCGACTGCTGATGGGAGCCGCCGTGGCAGCGGGAAGGAGTTGGAAGTCGCGTGCGGTGCTGGGACACAGTCTCCGCTCCCCTCCGCTTTTAAATAGTACCCGACTGCGGCCGCACTCCCCCCCCCCCCCCCCCCCGCCGCGCCCGCGCGGGCACCACTGGGTGGAAGGGACAGCAAGAGAGCGCTAACGTCACTTCTGCGATTCTCGCCAGACAGAGCAACATTTGAGTTGTAAATTCACACGTGAACTTGTATATGTACGCACATTTTGCTGCTTTCTATTCAAATTGGTTCCATGGACACGTTTGCACAGCGCTTCATTCGTAATGCTGCTTCCATTCTAAGATCTTTATTTTCGATTGATGAAATGAGGGACAGCAACGTGTTCCCGCGGCCTAAATGATTCGCAGAACGTTCGGTATTTATCGACTTTTCTCATCGCACCGACGGCCACGAATTGACTCGCGGCGATACCAGATCGGAGACCGAATACTACAAGAACGAAGCATTCTGTTTCGCACTTCAAATGACAATTCCACGTAAAAAAACAACTTTTTCTCATAAAACGGATTGAAAATTTTGAACACATAATTATAGAAGTATAATACGAAAAACGAACTTTTAACATTTTGGGGTAAAGCAGTGGGGAATAAATATAATAAATAATTAAAAGCTATAGCGAATGGATGCATAAAAGACAGCAAAGAGGACAAGACCAATGAAAATGTTTAAATGCAAGTTGTAATTTCGACGAAATTGATTCGGCGCGCGTTCTGCTCTTGTAAATAAGTTTCGGTTGGAAGATGCACAATAGGTCAGACATTTTATTCGGACGTCCGCAGTGCAATTTAAATTGTGTTGCAAATTCGTGAAACATACTATTTTTAATCTTTATTCCTATACAAAATATGTTTTACAGTCACAACAACTCGTGTTCCTCTTAGAGATGTATTAACTCCCTCACTTTTCACTCTCACACATCGTCAGTTCACTCCACTTTTATCAGATATAATCTTCTTAACGCTCAGTTAAAAAAAAATTAACCAAAATACGAATAAATATGAAATGAAAAGACAAAATTCCCAAATAAAATTAAAAATAAACTCAGAAATGAAATTAAGGGTTCGAGAGCCGAGGAAAACCTCCCAACACTGACGGAAGCCCGGAGACCGAGTCAGGAGAGCAGGCAAGAGCTCGTCCACTTGCGAGTCGCCTCGAGACCATTCTCTCTCAAGTGGGCACTTAACACAGTAAAAGGGAATATACTCCGTTTCATTTCAAATCACATAACAGAAAGTATAACTTTACACTCAAATTAGTATAAAAAATTATACACCAATGTATTCCTCTTTTTATGATCTATCCATAACTAGTGAAAACAATACATATTTCCAAATCATTAAAAAATCAATTACTGATGAATTTCACGACAACTAAATATTTAACAATATCTCAACGGCGTATTACATGCCACATGATTCCCCATTGCTGGGCATAATCTGCATTGCGATTTCATGAACCGTTTAGAAGTTATGTGGGTGGTGCATTTTTGGAGGGACATCACCGATTGGTAACAATACACGAAAAATAATTCAAGATTATCAAATGAAAAAGAAAACTTATGTAATTTATTACGGAAACACATCCATTATTAACAAGATTCATTAATGCCTTCACCAAAAAAAACAAACAAACAAGATGTTCTATTACAATTTGAAATCAAATTACGTCAGACACATTTACCTTAGTTTAAAAAATTATTTTTATTTATTCATTTACGTCAAAAATAGTTAAAAACTGTGATTGACGTGCTCTGGGGAGAAGTTAATTTGAAATGACATTTATATTCAGAAGCAAAACAAGGGGTCATCTCAGCATTTGCTCGAGGATCAGGGAAATTGAACGAAACCTTGATTGAGATGAGAGTCATTGACCCAGAAGCTGAAGTACAACTTGTTACAGGTTCTTTATCATTATACACTCCAAATGGTATATAATACATTAAATGTCATTGTTAACATTAATATTACTTTCCTTTTGGATGCTCGGTATAGTCTCTAATTGTATAGAAACAGTTGTGCAGCGGAACATATTTTACTTGAGACTTAAACTTTTATATCGAATTTAATCGTTTAATGTCATTTGGCAAAGTGTTGTAAAATAATGTACATGTATTATAAGTGAATTTTTTGTAGTGAGCTGTTGATACTGTCATCTGATAAATATGATTACTACGTCGATTGTTGTAGTTATAGACAACGGCGTTAGCTGAAAATATAAGGTCTTCCTTTAAGGTCTTCTTCTTATTTTCTCTGAGATTTCCATTCCTTTTAATCTCATACACATAATATTTCAATCAACAGAGTGTAGTGAACACCCCGTTGCAATATTTGTAAAGCTCGACTCATTTCGCCCATTATTGAAATCCGTTTCAGCCCTACAGTCGTAATGTTCTTTTGTGGACACTTCTGCTCCCAGTGGTGTTCGTAGAAGTAACGATTTCACATGTGAACTGTCTGTCCAGCAGATGTTTTCATTCGAGATGTTTCCATTAATAGCCAGTCATTCCCGAAATTTGTTTTCCATCGTCGTATTCGGAGATCTAGTCCAGGGCACAAGATTTCTTCACATTGTGACGTTTCTCTTGAAGAAATCCATGCCGGAAACAATTCTGAATTGATTTGCTGACACCTTATACCATACAATAGCTAAAACATGTATGACGTCAATGTCATTCATCTGCGCAAAATCATCAGCACACATTCCTTGAGTCTCTTGCATGTACTAGGCGAGCAGTGAATATTACAGGTACGAAGTTGGTCTCTAGCGATACATACGGACTCCAAACAGTGTGTAATTGAAATGTGTTTCAAAATAATTATAATTTAAAATGTATTCTGATCACAATAAACATTTTTTACATACAATATTAGTCCGAGCGGTATATCATAAGAATGATAACTTTAGCCAATCGATAACATTAACTCTGATTAAAATATGAAACGTCCTCCGCATACAACTTCATTATTCGTTGCTAAATACTTCTTCACGTGGAATAGTAACGACTATGCACACACACGCTTCCTGTACATGAACGAATGCGTGTCTTTCGCGATCTACACGCCTAAGCATTTTTATTAGCGCATATCTACTTCTACAGTCGAACGCACGAAGGCAGTGTTCTATGGAAATATTGAAAGAGGTCCCGGAACCTTTCTAACAAAACATATTTCCTTAAATATATTCAACCGCTCATTTTTGCCAATTTTTAACTCGACAATTGTAATACATTTGGGGAAGAGACCATCCAAATCATCTGACAACACTGAGAACTGTTTCACATAAAATCAACTGAAATGTACTCTTGTTGACCCCTCTTGTTGTAAGACCAGTCTCCTGATAAAGCAGAAGCTTATCTATGTATTTAGGCACCCATGGAAAAGCATAGAATTTGTGCCCTTGTCAAGATCCTTCAAATTAGGATGGTTGTTATTCGTTTTTGCGGGTATACTCGAAATATCGCCCCTGTGTGTGATGCCCATGGCTCATGTCATGTCTATCACTCCGTAGATAGACACTGAGACTAAAGGCCGCTTCCTTATAATAAACGCCGACGGAAAGGGGAATAGCACAATTAATCTGTAGCGTCATAAAATAATATTTCAAGAAACAGTTGCAGAAACCAATGCATTATTAGCTATGCTTCTCTGTTCACTCTGCTTTGCCATCTGTCTGTTGTTTTCGTGTGCTGCTATAAATAACGAATACTTTAACGAAAGAAGATTAGTAAGAGAAAAATAAAATCTTAGAATGAAAAAATGCAAAAACGACTGCGAATGTACGAAAAATTTAACTAAAATTTTATCAATAAACAAACCACTTCAATATACTTTACCGAAACATATCAAAATTATTTTTATGGGTAATGTTAATTCTACGTATTGGTATGAATAGAAAAAACATACCCTAATCACTAAAAATATTAAAACTCAACAATGACTCAAGTCCTAACCTCCGCAAGTCCACGCTCTAACCTCACTATCGCACTGTACTCTCGACTGCGCTTCAAACCAGTGCACCACGCTCGATCAGCTGGAAAACTTCGCCGCTATTTGCTGTACTCTCATTGGTCTCGTTCCCGGGCCAAGACCATCCTTCCCGTTCCCGCCGTCTTATGAACGCCTGCTTGAAATGTCCGTCTTTCTTTACGTTGCCGTTCGCGTTGCTGTGCCAGTTCACGAGCTACTGCGGAGCGGCCTTAAGGCTAGATAACAGAATCCTAGGCGTGCCGTATACGACGACCTGTCCTCCATCTTGATTGGCAAGCGCTCCCGCACTCGACAGATAGGAAGTCTGCGGGCGGACAAGGTCAAGGTCATGGTTCAGGGTTACGCGAGCGGGGCCGAGTCGCGTCGCGCTTGCATTTGGCAGCCCCGCGATGATTGAACCTTCAGGGGTCACGAACGCAAGTGGTAATAGCGTATTTCCCACACCCACACAAACGATTTAGGCGCATTAATCAGTTTTGCTGACAGACCGTAATTCACGGTATACTTGCTTTTGTGACAGATCGTGGCTAAAGGCTTCTTATTGCTATGTATACGTATGATGATTACCTTCAATTTATCGTTTGCTATTTTTCTCCTTTCCATTTATAATTCCTTTCGGATTATATACAGTTTGATAATCATTGCAAAACAAAGTAAATTTTCAGTGGCTGATCGGTTGTACTGAATATTTTGATCGCCACGTATGACGAACATAATTGCAATTATATTCCTTACACGCCTTTGTAAAATCTTTTAAAACACATTTAAGTCATTGCCGCATGCTCAGAACGCAACACTTCCATTTAAAATTCACTTCTAGTACTTGTACTTTTCCTTTCTGCATTCTCAAGAAAAGATTCAAGATTAACCAGATGTTACAAATCACATATCAGCTGATGGGTCAGTTGGCGCGGCGCGACCACTAATGACCCAATGCAGGATATCAGAAGAGCTTATCACACAGCAATCCACACCAATAACCGACTTGTAACGACAGATTTCCCATCAAAACAAAATCATGATTTACAAGCAAATATTCACTTCTATCAATTTTTTTAAAATAATTTTAAAAATGTAAAAAAAAACATTGCATTTTTAAGAAAAAACAAACAAACTATGTCATTTGGCAACATTTCACTACACTCAGAGACCAGTTCATGAGAAGCAGCCCCTTACAGACAAATTCCCCGCAGCAACTTGGCTTCCGCGACTCTTGAACAAAATGAACGCAGCGTTCACAGCTACGACAATTTTTTCTGAAGATTGCAACGTTGTGAGACCTACTTTTTTTAAAAAACATTTGCCACGGGAATGTTTGCTTGTAAGACAATTCTACGAAACGAATTAATTTGGAACGAGATTAGTCATAGAGCAGTCTAATATTCAGGATGACGCATTATTGTGTTAAGCACAATTATAGCGCTCGTAGATTGTATTTGAATGCGTTTCGCCCATCATCGTTGACTGACGTCATGAAAGTGTTTTTCCCGCCCAATTATTATTCTTATGCTAACAAAGCATTGAAATGGCGATAATTCAGCCAGCAATAGACACACAACAGCAACGTATCCAAACCTGGAGACCAAACAGTTCTTCGTCGACCTTTGTTAGGGGAGTCACCTGCGTTCGCGATTATTTCTTGGTAATTTTGCCCGAACATTAACGAAAGAAAGGATCAAGGGAATTAAAAAACTAGACGAATCCATCCGTTTCAATAAATGAGTGCCATAATCATGTGGGAAAAACGTCCATAGCTTAGGCAGGGCTAAATAAATTCCCATTTGCCTTTTACAAATAGTGGTGCTAAAACAGCACCTACTTTCTCGCCCGTAAATTCACGCAAAATTACTTATTAAGTTATAAAATTACTTAAAAAATTTTCAAATTTTCGAAAAATTGTACCTGACGTTATAGTAATAGATTTCATTATGGGAAAAAATGTCTATCTTGATAATTGTACTTGTAGGAAGACGCCGAAAAAATTATGATTTTTTGCAATTTTCAAAAAATCAGTTTTCAATAAAAATGAGACCTGCGCCATTTTCTTAAACGCCCTTCACTCTATCTGACAAAAAATTTAATCGAACACGACGAAGTTTTTATTTTTTTTTTAAATTTTTTTTAATTTTGAAAATATCCTCAGCGATTCATGTAAAGTACCTCCAAAATTAAAATATATGTTTCAAATTCAAGGGCTGGGACATTCACCAGATCGGTAGGGAAATATCAATTTTGGAGCAAATCGGCTGAACGTTTAGCCGCTAGCTTTGTTCACAAGTGGACACACGGATAGACGGACGGAGATAAATTTTTCGGTATCAAGGCCAACAAAACGTGGATTCTGGCTACAACACGTGTTAGCGGAATTTTTGAAATTTAACTGCTGGATCTATCCATTGACCTTGTAATAGGCTTTCCTGCCAAACATTCGTTTTTTCGCGCAGAAATAAAATAACATTCTCTCTACTGCGTAGGCAGTAGCGAGAAAGTAACAATGCATACAATCCCGTGCACAGACGACCACTCTAGTTTTTACTAAATGATTCAAATGAACATTAAAAAACTAATTGATTCACATGTTAAATTATTCCATTTCTTACCTTTTATAGTAGTACTACCAGTAATCGGTCAAAAATAACGGGACGAAATATAATTCTGACATTTAAGATAAATAAAAAGCACTATATTTGCAACAAGCAGTTTGAGTATTCTTTCTTTTTATGATCTCCTTTATAACAAAATTTCCCCATCAAATTGCTCTGAGAAACACTCTCATTATGAAACCCTTTTCAATTTGGAGGGAGCTATGGGACGTTACCCAAGGTCAAAAATAAAGTTCGTTTAAAAACTCACCCACTTGAAGACGAAATTTCCATTTAAAACTTACTAAGTTGAAGACTGACCTTTATTACACAAAATCAAGGTAGTCGCCAGTTGAGATAAATTTAAGGAAACCTCCGTTCTCCCAATTGCCAAACCCACTCCAATCTCCTTTCTCCAACGTCCAACTCACTCCCACTAACAACTACGTGCCACGGTAACTAGAGATTTGAACTCCCAGCGGTTCTCACAGCACCAAATTCTCACCAAGTTCGACTTTACAGCCATCCGTCAGTTTTAATTTTTTTTATATTTCTTATGGAGAAGTTCAATTCGAAAAAGCACGGTTTTACGGTTGCACAACCCCCAGATAATTGAAAAATGATTTCATAAACATCGATATTGCTGCAATATCGATGTTTATGATATCATTTTTAAACCAAGGAGCATCCAATTGGCGCTCTCTCCGGTGTCTAGTGCATTGCACCACGCTCTTGGCTGTATTATTTGGGATACTGCATTTACTATTTAACACGGGGAACATAGTCTTTTGGTGGTGCAACCAGACGGGTGTCGTTGACTAGCAATTCGGGGCAGCGCCCCAGCCGGGAAAAGGTCTAAGCTCCCTCTCGGTTTCCTCGCATGTGTACTAGTGTAGTGCATGTAAGTGTGTGTTTAAGTAGGGTGTGAGGACAGGACAAGGAAGAGGAAGGGAAAGATCGCTCATGGTCCGTGGCCCGTTTCCTAGGGTTCTGCTCAGGCATTCACCTGGTGTAGATTAGAGAAACTACGGAAAACTATCGATCAGAGCAGCCGGCCTTTAGAATTCTCCAGTGGTTAAATTTGATCCCCAGGCACTGCATCAGTTGACGTCCTGAGCCATTTTTGCCGGTTTTTAACAATGTGATATCCTTGGAAACACTAATATCCTTTCCCTGTCACAAAGTTATAACTACTGTTAGATGAACAAGCGCGCACACTCGTATCTTCTTTCATTAACACCACTAGCGAGTACGAATAATTGGCAGGGTTGGGCATAATACTGTAAATTTAGTCTTTAAATACTTCCCTAAATCCCTTTATAAATAAGTATTTACGTACATACACAAAATACGTTAGTACTTGATATGCTAAATAAATAGGTATTTACAATACTTAAATACTCAAAATATTGTAAATATATAATAATTTTGTATTAGCAACAATATATTGTAACTGTCATTTATAGTAAATTAGTAATTTACAGTCATACAAATTTCTGAACAATAACTATTGTAACCATATGTCTCAACATTTTCAAATATAAAATGATAACAAAAATGTCAAACGCAAAAAAAAAAAAAAATACATTTACGAGTTTTCCTCGTAAAACGACTAATTTTGCAAAAAAAATTATCAGTCAATAAACCTCTCGTTGGCGAATGTATAAAACCTCCAAAGGAAAACAGTCATTCAATGGGCGTGGATGAATATAAACTAATGATAACGTATAAACGCTTTCTTTATTGCCGGATATTTGTCCAGAATTTTAAGTGATTTAGATTTATCATTTAAAAATGAAGAGAATCTACATTCAGCAGCTGAAAGGAGCTTTTATTTTTGTTTCAATAAGATACATTCACTAGGTGAATCAAACCAAAAATAACTATTTTCGTTCTAAACCATCTTCTTCTTCGTCTGTTTTTGAAGTATTTCTTTATTGAATTACACCTACTTTCTGAATTTAAATACATATCTGAAATACATGCAAAAAAAACACCTAAAAACACAATGTTTTCAAATTCAAAATGTATCTAAAATATGTATTTCAAATACAAGTTTTTACATTCTGCCTAATCCTGACAATTGGTAAGTTCACAAAGCTCTTCGAACACCAGACAATCTACGTCTCTCGCAAGTCTATTTCTGACACTGGCTGTGTGGGCGTGGTCTTTGTAGCACCTCACAAACAAGTCGTTGTAAGTACCGAGTCACTCTGGGGGATAGTTGAAGGAACAAACTTCCATTCCTTCTCGTGTCTTTTACTAAACAAAAGCCTGCTCATGAGAAAAATTAACAAACGGAAATCCGCAAGAGAGGTGGGATTTGCTACAAATGCTTGAATATTCTGAACACGGTCTCCATGCAATTAAAGCTGCACATTGAGGTGTGGCTAACGGCCTGGTGTAAAAAGACAATATAAGTATGCTTTTGAGTTAACGATACTGTTGTGACATTTGAGAAGTTTGCTGCAAGCATAGGAAATACAACAAAATTGCGTTGTTTATTTATTTACAGGGACTTTTGTCTCTGGTTTATTAATCGGAAGTACCTCGCCTTGTAGCGTAAAGAAACTTGGCGCGTCGAAATTTAAAGAAAAAAACTCAGAGAAAATTTAAAGGATTTGGAAAATGTTGCAGGGGCTCGCTGTAAAACACGCCTGACATTATTTTTTTAATTTTTTTTTGTTAACCTTTATTTTCTTTTATCATAAGGACAAATACACGTTCTACATGACCAAAGCATACTTATCAACGTCTCATTGTTAGGAATTCATATCTACCCTACCCCCATAAACGTTCGAGCTATTCCAGTTGTTGAGATGACCACAGCATTCTGCATTTAAACATTTACATTCATATTCAAATCTTTTAAACTTTTAAACAGTGTCTTCAGAATTACTGTAGTGCTAGAGATGACAATTGGGAATGACTCTCACATGGTTCATTTGCCATTATAAGTACTTATTCAGTATCTGGAGACACAAAAACGTGTTTTTCGCAGCATTACATGACATTTTATATACTAAGTATTTTACTTTGTATATACATACGTATTCGAGAAAGTAAAATGAGAGTTACAATGCAGTAATTATAAACATCTCAAATTGAAACAATATTTGGCGCAATAACTACTGCTTCCATACCATACACAGTAATAACAGGTTTATTACTGTATCGTTATCGATGTGCTTCTGATAATCTCTTTAGAGCCATCCGACATATTTATTCGCACCATGTTCAAATTCCTCTGGCAGCGTCCATGAAGGGAGGTAATAGCTGACAAGAGGTTAATTATTACAATCAAGTAGTTCAGCATTAGGGTTGTTACGGTGGCCGAAGCAGAAGTCACTGCACTGAAGGCCATCTAACTGGCCAAACCTTGCAGATGTTCATCCATTATCATTATGGCAAGATTTTACATTTGATTCTGCTGTAACTGCTTAGTGGAATTGCTCGCGAAATCTATGGATGACATGTGACATGCTTGTGTGTGTGACATTTACAAAATATTTTGATCTTAGTTTGCAATACAGTGGCATCATTCTAAATAGTTTCCTTCTCCATTTTTCAAAGCACTTCGGCGCGCAAATGGCGACACAGATCCAGCACGTAAAATTCATACTTCGTAGATTTATTTCTTTCGTTCTGTAATTTAGACAACTGACTTTAAAATTCTCTTCACAACTACATGAAATAAGTATCATTTCAAATTTCTTCGCTTTTGTACAATTTATGAGTTCGAGTCTCGGTGTGGAAAAAAAATTGCAGGTTGAAAACAGTTTTGCAGGTATTTGTAGTATAATATAACGAAGCAGTTAGGAATAGTGTGAGAATACACGTGCTGTTGTAGCTGCACCAGTTTCTTATTTATAATTGGATTTGAAAACACTTTTTTAAACGACCGAAGAATATTTCTGGGTTTGTTTCGCGTGTACACGTTATTATTTTTAAACTAGTTCATATAAAAAACTGATTCTTATCATTCGAAAAATCAGATAAATTACATTCAATAGTATGTACTATATACTTCCAAGTATTAACCCCCTGTCCTCCACTCTCGTATTAAGATTTCAAACTCATATATAAACACTACAGGCAACAAACATTTTCGATAATATTATTATGTTTGGGTAAACCAGTCACAAAAGGGCGACATGTAGCAAATTGCAAAACAAGTTGCCTCTTTATTTTATAGTTGAATCGTCTTTAAAGTTATGTGTATATGTATGTGATAGTTTGATGAAATTGGAGTTTTCAAAACTAGCAAATGAAGTTTAAACTTTTTTGTCAGTTTATTATGGACTTTTGTTGTTTTCTTATACTTGGTAGTATGCGTTTGTTGCTATTAAATTTGATTTCTTAATGAATACTTGGAAATCTAAAATTGTTTTATGAAGTCGTAGGCTTCCGTCGCCAGAGTAATGTGCGCGATCTGGGCTGTCAGGGTGACGCCGCGTCGAAGGCTCTGTTACCGACGTTTTGACCATCCTGTTGTGGTCTTCCTTAGGGTTGGTATGACATAGCCCCTACTAACATACCAGCCCCGAGGAAGACCACGACAAGATGGTCGAAACGACGGCAACACAGCCTTCGACGCGGCGTCACCCTGACAGCCAAATCACGCACTGAAATTGTTTTGTTATTTTATTTGAAATAATTTTTAATTACATTATTTTTTTTCATTTTTATTACGTAAATATCAAAAAACGGATGTTTTGGTTGCCAGAGAAAATGTAGCCAACACTGTTGCCATTATTGATGTTCTTGGTGTTTTCAACGACTTCGGAACCTTTTGGCGATGAGTCGAAACATCGATGTACCAAAGTTTGCCTTCACTCGCTGTGCACTCGCACTGCCTCGAGGCTCAAGCAACACCGGAATCACCCACCGGCGCCCGAGACAATGTTTGTCGCGGCGAGCGACCCAGTGAGAAGCCGCAATTAACTCCCTCGCTCGTCGCCAGGAGCGCTAACGAAGCCAAATGACGGCTACCTGCCGCAGGCGATCAGACAGCTCGCGTCCAAACGCCATTGTGTCCCCGAAACTAAACAATAACCAAAATTAAAGGCTAATTTTGGATAATTTTGGAAATTCCAAATAATTTGGGACTAGAACACTACTACTAATTAGCCTAAAACTAGTCTCTAATGGTTTGGTTGAGTTTGGTTTTGAGGCGTTCCTAGCTTTAGGTGGCCCACCATTGTTTCTCACAGCGTCTCATAACAAGCGCAGTACTCATCTTTTTCTGGCGACTCGTGCACGAACCCGACATAATACGTCAAAGAAATAAAACCATTGAAAGGAACTAATAACGTGATGTCTAGATTCTCCCGCGCATATCTAATCTCTCTCCAGAATCACAGAGTGGCTCATTCATTAAGAAAAACAAAGACAGACAATGCGAGGTAGAAGATTGCTGTAGTAGAGAACACACATGCAGTTACGAAATGAAACACATACCTACAAACAGCACCGTAGTTCACAAAAAGAGAACAATGAAAACTAATTATAATGCAATTACAATATCCAATAATGAAATGAATACTGCACATCAAACATCGCTGCAAGCTTATTTTCTGCGGTCGATAATTAAATAATAAACACATAATGAAATTCTGTAAATGAAGATCCATACCACATCCATGAAACAAAAAATGTTGAAAAAAATGAGTGAAGTAGTTACTACACTTCAAAGATATACGAGATGAAACATTTATCATCCAAAATAATGCCAAATATCTGTGACAGACGTCCACGTCAGAATGTACAGTTCTTCTCTTCGTAGAATTCGCATTCAGATGCCTTTTCAAGTGCTTCAAGACGGGTACGTCGTATCGTGCGAAGACCACGACATGGAAAAAAATCGCCTTCAAGTCAATACTGTACTCGATTTCTTGTGGAAATGAAGATAAGTTTGTGCGCGCCATAGCAGACAGCACTATTGATATTCTGGGCATGCGCAGTTCAAGTTTCGCATTACTTTATTACATCTGCGCATGCGCAGGAGATCGACAGTGCTTTAACGTTCGAGGGAGCACGAACTCCGTAGTGGTATGCGCGCTCTGAGACGCCGCGTCCTCGCTATAGTTGCGACGCCTGTTGCTCTTCGCCCTGATGAAGGTCGGAGGGTGGCGGCTTCTGATTGATTGTTCTTTTCTCGAGCGTGTCAATTGTAAGGGTCATTGGTACCGGAGTGTAGTGCGTACTATAACGTGGGAGGTGGCGGTGTTCCTTCCCTGCTGGAAGGGGAGGAAGGTGACAACCTGTACGGCGGATCGCAGGGTTTCTCCCTCCAGGTCCTTCCCGCAGCGAAACAAACTGTATACTCTCCACTAGTCTCTCGCCTCATGTGCCAGAGCAGTGCATGTAAGTGTGTGTGCGGCTCGGTATTCGGCGCGTAGTAAGTCCGAATCACGAGTAATGGGATGCTTGCGTAAGTGTGATGCATGCTGTTTCTCGCGAGGTGGCAGTGACCTTTCCCCGTTGGATGGCGAGATCCGGCACCGAACTGCCGTCGGCTAACAGGTTTTCCCAAACCAGGTATCTCCCAACAGCGGGGCACCGCCCCAGCCGGGCGTAATCTACCGACCGGTCTCCGGCATGTGTGGTTGTGTAATGCATGTTGGTATAATTGTGTGTAAGTAAAGGATAGGACAAGGAAGGGGAAGGAAAGACGGTCCGTGGCCCGTTTGTTAGGGCACTGCTCCGGCATTCGCCTGGCGTTGATCGGAGAAAGCACAGCAGCCGGCCGCTAGAATTCTCCTCCAGACAGGGACAGAACTCGACCCAGCTATCTAGCGTTGAAAAACCTGCCACCGTCGGGACTCGAACCTAGGACCTCCTTGTCAGAGGTAACACAGTGACATCAGTACATGCCCTGAACCACTTCTCCCGGCCAAACCCTTGGTCCTCAAGGTCACACACGCTATAGAGACACTGCGCCATCGCTGCAGGTCCTTTTACTGCACATGGACGATGTTGATTGGTAGTTGTGCTCCCACCATTCCCTCGACCGCCTCCGGCCAACTCCCTCTCGGTGGATCAACGCGGTGTCGTCACGTGTGGCGCGGAACCGTTGCCAGTTGATGCCGCAGGCGAGGCATCCGTTCACCCTTCTCCGACTCTTTCCCTTCGCCTTAAATGGGGAGGCGCGCCCTCAAGGTCGTTGTGCACGCGCGGTCGGCGCGTAGGTCCCCTCCAGAGAAGCGACCGTAGGAATTCGCTCGCCGCGCAGCGGGCGGGGCGGGGCGGGGCGGGGGCGGGGAGGCAGCCGCGCGGTGCCTCCTAGATGTCCCTTCGAATGCGCTCTTCACTCCGAGCGGCTGGGGCAGCGGTCGCTCAGTGTACGCACAAATGTTAGGCGTTCATTTCACAAACGGTAGTAAGAGGAGTACATAGTGAAAGCGACCAATCGTCTGCTTTTATAGTACGATTTATTTAGTACGTGAACTTGACGTAAATCAGCTGTTGCGATTTCATCCAATCGGGAGCTTACAGAGACGTCACTATCTTGATGTTCAAGCTCCCAATTGGATTAAACCGCAACAGCTGATTTACGCCGAGTGCACGTACTAAATACATCCTAGTATAGGTAGGACAATTCTTCTTTTGTAGGTTCTACCCTTCTTCGAAAAGTGTCCCCCTACCTGTACTAGAGAGTTTGAGCACGCCGTAGAGGAGAGCATTCCATCCGAAATTCGATCGATCTTCTGAGCGTGCGCAGATGCACACAAAACTTGTGCGAAACTTGAACAGCGCTGGCGCAGAAGATCGATAGTGCCGTCCGATGGCACAAACTCCCTACAAATTATTTATTACTGAACTGAGAGAAGCCGCGTCGAACACGTTATGTAGAGATACAATTCGGAAAGACCTGGTTAGTGATCTCCAATCGGCGGAATTCTTGCCATTTTGAGCTAAGTAGTTTTGTGAGAAATCTACATAAAATGTTGATTCTCTAGCTGCAGCACTTACCGTAAAATTTGATAATAAGGATATTCTTGCTCTGAAATTTCCAATATATTGTTGAAAATGATATATTGAGAGAAAAAATATTCATTCAATGGAAAAAGACTCATTTAATTAAATAAAAAAGGGGATGTAAGCATAAGTAATGTAATTTTGTTTTGATTAATACAATGTTTCATTTATTTACGTTGTACTTTGTTCTTAAATTATTTCGTCTTCCATGTAATCGAGTCTTCATTGTAAAAAAAATGGTCATATTAAGAATGTATTGGCTCTGGGTCACACTTTTTTTCCATTTCGCTGAAGGGAAGAATATTGGCACTAAGTTGATGTATTTATGTAGCAAGAATGCACGAAAAGTACCCTTCGAATCTTCCATTTTATTGTGATTGTGGGCGGTCCGTTACGTTTGCCTTTGATGTGAATGCCACATTTTGAATTTCTCCATCGAAGGATTCATATCAATAGTCTCATCCGCTTTTCCACATGACTACTATAAAATCGTACAATATTCTGTTTAGTAGAACATCATACCAAACCATATCCTATTTAATCGCTCACCGAAGCTACAGAACAGACACCTGCCACCGGATCATTTGGCTCGCATACGAATACACTTCGCAAAGCGAGCGGCCTTCTGCGAGGCTCAACTGTTTTACAACCTGTCGAAAAAAACAACTAGCGATGTGAACGGGGCATATCGCTCAGGTGACGAAGCGCAATCACTGCCACAATGGCGGCGTCCCTGGGCGGCGCGGGCGGCCCCGGGCGGGGAAGTCATGGTCGAGCAGGGCGGGGGGGGGTTGCGGGCGGGGAGAGAGTGGGGGCGGCATGGAGGGAGGGCGGGGGCGGCGGGGCGGGACGGCGGCGGGTTCGCGGGCCGCGCGAGTGCAGCGCTCGTGCCTCGTCCATGCCGCGCCGCTCGGTGTGGCAGAAGAGAGGTGTGGTGGGGGAGGGGGAGGGGAGAGGGGGCGTCCCGGAACTGCTGCTGCTGCCGCCGCCGCCGCTGAAGCGCTCGCTGGCTGGCTGGCTGGCTCGCTCGCGCCGGCGGCGACCTTGAGGCGTCGGCGCGCGCGGAGCAAGGTAGCCGGGCGGTCGCCGACCCCGACCAGTGGGCCCGGCCGCCGCCGGCGCACAGCGCTCTTCTCCGCGGCCAAAGACGCCTTTGCCAATCCCACGGACAGCCATCAACAACATGACTTGGGGTATTAAAATTAATTTTCTTTCCTACTGAATCCTTACAGATCATTATTGCCTTCGATACGAAGCTGCCCAACGTACCAGGATCGGATCGAGAGGATCGTGATTACGAGGAAAACAATTGAATGATGATATTATTCTGTAATGGAAGGAATTATGAGTTATGGGAGCGCAATATAAAAAAAAAGACTCACGTAAACATGTAGTTCATTAGTAAACACGTAAATCTAAATCATTAGAATTAGGTAAAAAAATAAACTTAAATTTACCAAAGGCGTTAACTGGTTGTAATGATCTAGGGCTAAAGCTCCTAAGCTCGATCATTACAACCGTTATAACGCTCTGCATAACTGATGCATAACTGAGGCCAGGAGTCATGACTGGCTGTTTCTAGTCGATTACAAGAGACCGAAAAATATGTAATATGAAAGTCCAAATATGTACATAAATATGTAAGGAAAACAGTAAGAATATGTACTAAATATGTGAAATCGGATATATGCAATATTAAAATACATAAATTATAACAAAACATTAACCTAATTCGATTACTTTTATCAAAAATTTCCAAAACAAATTTTACAAATAAAGCATACATTTTAAACATAATTTGGTGAGCACAAGTTATGCACATTTTGCACATTAAACTTTAAAATAGGAAAATTCTGACTTTGTGAAAATACTTCTTTTTATAAAAAAGTGTATAAAAAAGGAAGAAAATTCATAGATTAAAAATGTGTAGTAAAAATAGCAAAATATGTAATATAGTACTGAATATATAAAAATATGTAACGAACAAATTGGATTCTGTGTTAGGATGGCGACGATTCGCCAAGATTTCAAAACGGAAAGTAGAAAGACAAAATATATACAATTACATAAAAATTTGGTCTCTATCGATTACAGTACTAGCGTTCGGGTACTACCGAAAATTATCAAAGAAATATCAACAAAACTTGGGTGATGGCTTACTTAACAGAACATTAAATTGTTAATTAAACATTAAACAAAATTGAACTAGTGGTAATACAAAATGGTACAGACTTCCACGTGCTAGACAGTTTCGAGATCTTTGGTCTCAATTAACTTTTTGCTTTCAGACCACTTATACTAGAATTGAAATATGACTTTAAGAATATTATTAAATACTAAAACCTGGTTATATACGCTGATTTTTATTGAAAAATGTGACAGTTTTTATGGACAAAATGTCATTTGAGAACTTCTGAAAATTTTCAATATTGAGCCCATTTTCACAAAAAGAATGCGTTTTCGAGAAGCCTCAGAAATTATTTGAAACAATTTTACTAAAGAAAGCAACCAAGTATAATAGCCGCCCGTAGTGCGAATATTAATGACAATAATGATAATTTTAATAGATATTGGTTTCATGTTTAACTCATGAAAATAATATATGAAAATGGCGATTACGTCGTGTTACACTGATCGATAAAATTTAACTTTTTGTCTCTTAAATGGAATATAATGGCTGTTTCGTACGGAAAATGGTGGTTGGATTTCCAATTTGCAGTGTAGGTCAAGGTTTCTTGTAATATGAAATTAAAAAGTGCATACAGTAGTTACGATATTGGTTTTCTTTACTTACATATACTAATCTCAAACAATACTTAATTTTGAACGATTGTTTACTATATTTCGTTTGAGTATATCCTTTTGCAGTGCCCAGCAGTAGTCTGCCAGCATATTTCGATTCCATGTTTCCTTATAAAATTTTTCCATAGTTCTCATATATTGGATCGTCGTGTTTGTCGCTCACAGCAGCCAGATTTTCAGGCAAGAAGTCTAAGTGTCAATCCAGAAAATGTATTGTATGTTAAGGAACATATTACATCCCAGAGCCTTCCAGAGGTAGGATTCAGTGGGGGCAAGGGTGGGGGGCAACAGCCCCCCAATCGGGACAATTAAAAAAAAATTATATTTAGACATTTCATTTCGCGGATCTTCAAATTTATATTTCACAGATTTACTTGTTCTTGAATTTTGAAAAGAAATGTAATAATAATTAAGCGAACAATAATTGTATTAAGCTGAGCTAATAACATACACAAATTAATTGGTGAACCTATGTTTAATATTATAAAATACGCGGTGTAATGTTACGTGTTATCATCTTTCAATTATATGCCTTCAAATTTTGCTTTTAAATTTTTTTACTTGGAAATGAAACAGCTTCGTGACTAAAATCATGAGTCATAACACTCCAATTTTCTCTCTCAAAAGGAAAGAGTATTTCCCATTTATTATAGATATAGGTGGTGATATGAGCCATTTATATAATATGAGCCGCCTTGGTATCTTTTCATTCATCACAAACTTTATAGCAGGAAGGATTTTAACAACTTGTTTAATAACTCCTTTTGCCATCATGGCGCTGTGGTTCTTTTATGAGGGCGCGCCGATGAAACAAAGATGTTCATGTCTTCTCGGTTCTAAAGCTTTGGAAGGTAAGTCTCAGGCTTTTTATTATAGTTTAAGTTTGCTTAACCGATTCTAATTCTTAACGAATGAAATACAATATATTTTAAACATTGTTTTATGCCTGTCATTTATAATTTCGAACTTATCAAGATCGGTTTCAGTTTGTTGAATTTTATTATGGTTGTAAAATGACTCCCGAACTATGTTGGGTACGTAAAAGAGCCACAGACGTCAAAGGGCCCCGTGTTACATAATCTACAACTTGTGTTCGTACTAGTTTTGTTTCAGATGACAACGAAAAGTTCTAGGCCCAACACAAAAAGGAACTAGTGGTGCTACAGAATCGCACAGACTTTCTAGTACTAGTTAGTTTCCTAAATTCTTTGGTCGGGGCTAGATTTTCGGGCGTGCCCCTTCTCTTACCAGCTGCCATTTATCGCCGCCCAAGCTTCATTTTCTCATATTTGATCAATTTTCCAGTTTCCTAATGGTAGAACCAAAAAAAAATACACTAAGAATATAATTGAAGAGTAAAACTTCGGCATACATGGAAATTGATAAATTTAGAGATTTTTTACGAAAAAGGCGTTTAAGTGTTACTGTAAATGCTACATTTGAAGCTCCTTTTCACAGAAAACTCTCGAGATTTCGAAACACTAGTCGTTTGAAGCACTGCCACTCAAAAATGCAATAATGCATTATTTTTTATTATTATATATCGTAATAGATATCATTCGTATCGTAATAGATATCGTAATATCGCGCGAAAACTAATAAAAATTTCAAAAAAAAATGTTTTCAAATTTCCTAAACGAAAGAAGAAATCACGAAAAAAAAAATACTTGAAAGAAAAATCTCTGTCATCAATTTTGTAGCTGTAGGAAAAGGACGAAAAGTTTTCAATCTCTTATAATTTTCAAAAATTCAGTTATCAGTGAAAAATGGACCTATGCCATATTTATAAATGTTTTTCAGTCTCTTAACAAGAAATTTAAAGAAAAAAGTGAAGCATTTTTGAGAAAATTTCAAAAATGTCCTAAGAGCTTAATGTTAAGTACCATCCAAAATTAATTTTTTTTCGAAATCGCAGAGCTTCGACTCCAGATCGCAGAGTTTCGGTCAGATCGACAGGTGTTTATTCAGTTTGGAAAAATCACATAGTTTAGGAACTAATGGTGTTCACAATAACCAGACGGACTGACAGACGCGGAAGTTTAAAAAAACAACTTTTTCTGTATCAGGGGACTCCACAACGTGTATTTCGGTTGGAATTTCGAAATCCATTTTCCGCAGCATTACATAACTCTATACTACGTATATTACTGCGTATATACGTAGGTCTGTTTCATATGAATGGCACAGGCAAGAGGAACAGCTGATTTCTCATCTTCGTTATGAACACGACCGGCTTTTAAACTAAGTTTACCTATTATGAACCTTCACTTCTTAGGACCGTGATGTTGTCCCAAAAATCTCAGTAATGCATTAACATCAGTACAATACATTAGATGGCCTTCTGAGAACAGCCATCGGAGAGTTTGAGAATTGCATGGGACATGTATCGCGAAATTCCATTAAACCATCCACAAAATAATGTACATAAGTCGCACAGCAAATATGGGGGCCCACGATTTGTCCTGATCACCAATTTTACATCCGACATACAATTCTTATGCGTTTCATATTAACCCCTTATAGGTTGTGTAACTTTTTCTCCGGAATTATTTTAATTTCTCTTTCATTTGTTTAATTTTGAGTTTAGAAATATGAGAAAATTATTTATTTTTTTATTTGAATGCATGTACTATGAGGTAAAGAAGAAAACGATATGGTCGTAATAAGGCACAGAATCCATTTAGGGCTCCAACATACTACAAGGGTCATTATTGCGTACAGAATCACCTCGTATAATTCCTGAATAAAAAAAACAACAACTTAAATTAAGTCATAAATAAACGTGTATATGTTCTTTACAAAGTAGAAGAAAAACAAATAGAAATAACATGAAATACAAATAGTACAAAAAATTGAAATTAAATAGTGCAAATAAATAAATTATGAAAATATTAATGATAGACAACTACGTACAATAATCTAAAATAATTCACTCGTTGGTTCAGGAAATCAATATTGGCGTGGGCTGCTCGAGTTCATTGGTTTCGTGATTGGCATCGCGTCATCCGTAATTTGAAGTTACATTTATGTCCAGAAGCAAAACAAGGGGCCATCTCAGCATTTGTTCAATGGATCAGGGAAACTGGATAAAACCTGACCGAGATGGGGGTCATTGACCCAGGAGCTGAAGTACAATACTTGTTTCAGATTCTTAAGAATTATACAATCATAATGCATTAAATGTAATTGTTAAATATCAATATTACTTTCTTTTTGGATGCTCGGTATAGTTACTAATTGTGTAGAAACAGTTGTGCAGCGGAAAATATTTTACTTGTGACAAACTTTGTATCGAATTTAATCGTTTAATGTCACCTGGCAAGGTGTTAAAATGGTGTATTTAAAAGGTGGTAAAATAATGTACATGTATTATATGTGAATTTTTTGTAGTGAGTTGTTGATACTGTCACCTGATGAATATGATTACTACGTCGAGTGTTGTAGTTAGACAACGGCGTTTGCTGAAAATATATTCCCGCCCTTAAGTACGTCATTTTTAACAAAAACCACTGATTTATATATGAAGAGACAAGGTAATGGTAAAATACTTGAATGAATAAAGAGAGGCTTACAAGAATCACGTGAGTGGGATTTGCTTATTATTCGTACAATTCGTTTTTGTAATCTAATCTAGGACGTAGTAAATTCGTGGAAATTCCACATTTTAGCTATTCTATAAGAAAGAACACCACTAGTAACAATATGAGTGTTAGAATGTACTACGCAAAAAACGTAAACACTGAGCAAATGTAACAAAATAGATTATTCAAATATTTTGTAAGCAAGAAATATTTAGAGATTTAAATCTGTTTATCGATAATCTTATATTATAGTATAACAAATTTAAATGTTTAAAAACTTTTTTAAAATTCATATTTTCACAGATCAAAAACTTGTTACGATTGTGTGGAGAAAGAAATAATGTTTCACACTGATACTTTAAATAATAATCTATTAAGTTTTAAATAATCAAGAGCAAAATAAAACAGAAACAAGAAAATCAACTAAAGTGTGATAATTCAAAATTTACAAACGATTTTTAAAATTTTTCTTGAAAACCAATAATGATTAAAAATAATACGAAAATTGAACTATCTAAATTAGAAATTTAGAAAACACAAAAAACTTCGAAACTACTTTCTTACAGAATTTCTGTTTGAAACCAACTGCTATGATTTTGATAAAGTAATAGGAAACATATCTAAATCTTCTATCTAAATTGGTATGTAATGGGTTAGTAGTTTCTCTCATTTCTAATATAGATACATCAAATTTCCTATTAGTTTAAACAATCAAGATACTTGTAATGTTTGCAAAATAGTTGTTTCTAATGTGTATTATGGGTCCATAAATTACTTAATATAAATTTGGAGCTTTTTAGTTTACCCTCTCTCGCCCCCTGTAACGCGTGCTAGAACTCCCCCTACATAAGTAAGGATTCCGACACCCCGCCCCCTTGTAAATGAAAGAAATTATAACAGTAAGAAATGGTATTTATTTTATTTGCTTTGGGTATTAACATTTACGATAATTAGAGACGGAATAACTTAGCGATGCTGACGGCACCTAACAATAAGATTGGGGCGAGTTGTGAGGGAAGGAAGCACAAATAGGCGAGAAAATGTTTTATCACAATCCGTGCACACGACATAGTGGATGCCGCCTGAGCGAGAGTCGACTGGGCCAATTTATATGGATTATAGATTACTAGCGTAGCCGTGCGACAACCCCGCCATTTAAGTCCCACCCTCTTTCCTGTCCTTCCATTTCCATACTAAGAGGGAATGCTGTCAACAAAACCCGTTTACTTGTTTAAAATGTATCAAGGTAACTTCCAATGTGCTAACAGAATATCAAATAAAAAAAAACAATTCATTTAAGCTTTGAAACAAATTTTTAATAAAGGTTTATTCAGTATTATAGACAGATGTTCTTGGAACAATTCACAACACTTGGTTTACACAACATTCCTTGAAAGTTTGTTTCTCGCTACCGCGTTGCTTTTCGCTAGTCACAAAACTATTTGAAAAACTTTTTTCTCTTGAGAACGCTACGTAAAGGTGTCCATGCGGCGCAAGGACACAGCCCTCCTCTGCAGCGTTTGAAATTGCAGTGCAAGGAAGTATCGAGAAGCGCCGAACCAGCAAAAATGTAATAGAACGTCCAAGAATATCTCATTCTGGATATTACAGTGCGAGGAACATTTCTTCTCAAAATGCCAGGTTTTAAAGTTTATAGAATATTTTATTTTTTTAATTATATAACTACATAGATTTTAATACTGCTGCCTGAGTGTTGTGGGTTGCATTGGGCATAAATAGGTAGACAACGTCTTGCAACATATCCTTCAAACTTTTAAGCACACACAAGTTAAAGTACAATTTGTTACGTCTCCGTGAAATTCTCTTTCGTTAGAGACCTCATTTATAGACTGTTTGCGTGTAAGAGACGCAAAACTCATCTTCAGTACTGAAATAATGTAGGAGAGGATACTAGATATCAGTTTTGAATATTTTTGTCCTAATCTTACACATTCTGGAAAAAAAGTAAAAATATTTCCATTTATTGCACCAATTTACAACTATTATATTAAATTTATTTATTTTAAACAAATTAATTAGTTCATATTGGTATCTAGTATAAGATTAAAAAACGAATTACATCAGCAAATGTTGAAAAATGAAAAAAATTAATATTAATTTTCCGTTACAATAAACTAATACCCCATATCCCTATTTAACGCCCCGTAACGCTACCTCAAAACCCCTAACATCTCTTTTGATTTGGCATATTAGTTCGACGGTCCGACTTCGTCAGCCAGCCAACGGTGTCCCCCAGTTAAATTCCCATGATTGGAGGTAAAAGTATGTGGTGAACATGACACATTCCTTTCACCGTAACTAACGAAATCCGCCGGCTTCATCTTTTCTTCGACACACAGTTACAGAAAAAGGTGATTTTTAAAGCTACCAATCTATTTTTACCCCGTTCAGGACTCGAACCCGAGACCACACCACGGGAAGCTAGTACGCTGCCCATGGGCCACCCTAGAGGCTTCCTCCACCCCCATGTGCTTTAAAATGATGTGTGTGTGGTGAGATTAGTGATGGCAAATTTTAGCAAAAATCAATGTATTTCGATACATGAACAAAACGTTTTCAATGTCGATGTAATCATCGACAAAAACATCGATGTATCAAATAGCGGTATTTTAAATATAATTAAACATCGAAATAAATGTCGTGGTTCTACTGTGATACATAACATGTCCATATTAGTTTAATGTATATTCTGCCTTAAATATGACCGTCATCTTAATTGTCTAATTAATGATCTTGCCACGTAAAAAATTACTAAACAAGGTAATAACTGCGACGAAAAGTTTACGAATAGCAAACAGTTTCGTGCCATTTAGGGTTTGACAACCGTGACAATTGTAAATGGCTGTAAATAGTAATAAAAACTGGAGATTTTAATTATATCATGAGAAATGTCTTTGAAAACATCGATGTTTCTGAACAAGTATATCGATCTGAAGAAAACATCGAGAGCAAAACATCAATAATATCAATGTTTCTCCTAAAAAAATGACGTTTTAAAAATAGATTAAAAGACAATGTTTTAACAATATCGATATGTCTTGTGGTTTTTGAGTTTGGGTCCAATGAAAATATAACAAACTGTTCAGGTTGCCGATGTTTCGGCCATTTATTCGGCCTTTATTAGAGATACAAAACAGATAAAGCATTTTATGTACAGGAATATCAATCGTGATATTCCTGTACATAAAATGCATTATAGATAAAATTACATATTTTTACCATCTTTACTACTACTTACTGTAGTTATAAAATCCTTTCTTTAGACTACAAATAAGAATTTTATTTATTTTTCCTCCATCTGGAATTTGCGAAGTTCGGATTAACGAGGTTCTACTGTATTTCCATTGGTCCCAAATTCAAGAACCACTAGACACGTAATTACAACGAGTCAAAGATCACTGAATGCAAAACCGTCAATGGTCTGTGTGGGAGGGTTGGCTCACCTGCGCGCGCTCGTCGCCAAGGCTCAGCGTCAGCTGCGCGGTGGGCGGTCGCGCCGCCCCCGCATCCCCGCCGCCGCCGGCGCCGCCGCCACCGCTCGCGCCTGCGCATAACACACACGCGCGCCTCAGACTAGGCTTTCGCATTCCTCCACAGACGAGCTAAAAATTAAAACATCCATGGTGATAAATAAACCGTCGTTGTTATTGTGATGTACGTTGAGGAGCTGCGTTTGTCATGGCACCTGAACTTTCGGTCGACGCCTTCTGGCCAATCTCAGAGCTCACTGCTGAACGTACAACAGGACGCTCTAATGAAGGCCACAATATGTTGGCCGGAAAGTTAGCCACCATGGGCATAGATGCGGATCGTCTCGGACAGCCTACTCCGGCCGCGGAAACCTATGTAATCACTGATATTTTTAAACTGCAATGTTTTCAAAACTGGGTAAGTAACCATTGAAGTTAGCGTGAGAGATTTAATTAGAAGGTGAATTAATTTTTAATTGAAATTTGACAGTCAAAAGAAAGTCAAAAAGTCATCCGGAAAATCGACAAAAGTTTGATTGTCTGAATTGACAATTCAAAAATATTCAAAATAATATAGGCTTTTGTAATATTATAATATAGGATTTTGTATAGTTTCCAGTCTTGGTCAATTTATGGATATCTGAAAATTGTTATAGAATTCTGTTATGATTGAAAAATATCGACCACGTACAAACATCAAATACACAACATTGATGATACAACATCGATATAAAATACACAGATGATTTTATGCAAACATCAATGTTATGAAAACATGGACCTCCAGGTCGCATTCCTGTCTCAAATCTTCTCGCGACCGAGATTGGTGGCTCAGGCCATCAATTGAGTGCAGTGCAGTGCGTCTGGCCGCGAAGTTTCGCGTCCCGACGGTGGCAGGATTTTCGACACTGGCTAGAGCTAGGTCCAGTCCAGTTGCTGTCTGAACAAGAGTTCTTGCGACCGTCTGCTCTGATCGGTAGTTTTTCCGTGGGTTCTCCGAACAACACCAGATGAATGCCGAAGCAGTACCCTAACAAACGGGCCACGGAACGCGCGCTATCTTTTCTTCCTCTTCCTTGTGTTATCCTCACCCGTTACACACTAACACACACTACACTACCATTCATTCCGAAAGACCGGTCGGGAGTTTAGATATTGTTCCGACTGGGAACGACTGCCCCCTCTTGTTGGGAGATACCTCGAGGTGGGAAACACAAATTGCCTAGTAGGTTGGCGCCGGATCTCTCTACCCAGCGAGGGAAGATCACCACCTCCCGAGACAAAACATTCACTACACTCCCGGGACTAATTACCTTAGCAGTTGACACGCCCGGAATCACTAATCAATCGATGAATCAGACCCATGCTTCCCCTGGCGTTTGCGCATGCGCAGATGCCACAGGCGCAGGCGCGGTGCGCGTAAACCGGAAGTCGCGGCGAGCGACTCGCTCTCCGTTTTTGTGTTTGCTGGCGCATCAACTGCTTTGATCATTGTTCCTCGAAGTATAGCGCTGTATTGCAGTTGCGAGGAGGCGGGGCTCGTCCTCCGCTCCAAAGTGAGATTCAACGCCGACCTACATACTTCAAGCGCACGTCTTCTTCATATTCCGCAGCGGGGTTGGCGAGAAGAGGGCTCTGGCTCCACGCGGGTTAAAAGGGCGTACCAACTGTGGGCATGGACTTAACACGCTACAGAGGGCCACGAGAAATGCTACGATCGTTTTGAAACTACGAGGTGGATGTTGCCAGCATTATAAATTGGTACGTGTGGAAGCTAAGTGTCTCAAATTGCCGTGGTATTCAGCGCTGGGTGAGGACCAGGGAGCTCGTGTATCAAGAAAACTTGCGCGAGAAATATACCTCGGCTTATGGGATTTCCCCGTGCACGTGTCTGCAAGCGGAGTTCTGCCTCAACAGTTCTACTCTGTATGCTTTAGAATGGCCTCCATACAAGTGTGGTGGTGTAGTGTGTGTAATACGAGAGGGGAGAGAAGAGAACAGGAATGAGGAAGGAAATATCGCACGCTTTCTGTTACCCGTTTTAGTGTCATACTCCGATATTCCCTTGGTATTAATCGGAGACACCACAAGAAACTATCCATAAGAGCAACCGGCCGCTAAATACCTCTCCAGGTGGCAGCTGAATTTCTCCAATCTCTCTTTCTCTCTCTATCGCCAGCACGCACAAATCGCCCACGGACTCGACGGGAGAGTCCACGACCTCCCGACCACTGCAGCGGCACCGGCCGTCCTCTCTGAGCTAGTTCACCGATAGAATGCAAAGACTTGTTTCCTAGTTGATTGATTTCTGCTTTCGGGAGCGTCAACTGCTCAAGTAATCATCCCGTAACTGCAGTGCATGTTTTATTGTGGGAGGTGGAGGCACTCATCAGCGAGATCTGGCGCCGACCTACCGTCCTCTTGAGGTGTTTTCTCCCACCAGCGGGGCACCGCCCCAGCCGGGACAAGCTCTAAGCTTCCAACTGGGACCCCGGCACGAGTGGCGTGTGTACGTAAGGGGCGAGGATAGGAAGAAAAAAACGCGCATGATGCGTCAAGTAAGTGTATTTGGTAAGTGTAAGTGGGGGGGGGGCGTACCTGCGTGCGGGTGGGCGATGCGCACGACGGTGCTGGGCGCGAGGCGCAGCAGCGGCGAGCGCTCGGCGGAGCACACAAAGTCCTCCGTGCGCAGCTCCTCCACGCGCCGCACCTCCCCGGATTCCAGGCGAATGAGCGCCCCGCGCGCGAACGCCGCCTCCGCCTCCGCCCCCGCGGGCGACGGGCACGGGGCGGGGGCGGGGGCGGGGGCGGGCGAGGGCCGCGTCAAGATGCGGTGCTTCAGGGAGCCCTCCTTCCCGGACGGCACCTGCGACACACCATCACAACGATCAAAACACGCAGCAACCATGCACTCAAAAGGGGGACAATAGTTGGTTGCACGGCAAGGGCAAGAAATTCAGTCTTTTGCCCTCGTTATCCATATGAAGTATTTGAGTAACAACGAGTGCGCGGTTGGGAATGTGCGTGTGTGTGTGTGTGTGTGTGTGTGTGTGTGTGTACAAATTCGTCACTCGCGGTTAGACCACTTCCCCTGCACCAATTGAGACATATGAAGTGTCTTTCGTTGCGTCTCGCTCCCAGTGGGGGACTGATAGTTTCTTTTAGCAACCTTTCATAAAATTGAAAGAATTTGAATCCTGGAATTAAACCAACACCACCTAAATAAATCTATACTGATGGCGTTGGTTAAAATCCAGCACCCAATAGCTATTTTCCCTGCATGCACCATGATTTTCGTTCACGACGTTGGCAACAGTGATGTTGCCATCTTTACGTGAAAAAGTGAATTACCAACTGAATTGCGTGGCAGATTTCATTTTAATTTTCATCCGGATATCCGAGTTCTTAGAAAAAAATAGACAAAGATAATGAACACTATTGTATTGGAACTTAATTAATTTAAAGAATTTCAAGTGAATTCGGAGAAAACCAAACTGTTAGTAATGCTAGAGAATGAATAAACATTGTAACGACGTCTCATTTTTACGTTTTTAAGGGTGCAAATATCGATCTTCAAATGAATGTGACCTACAATTTATTCTTATGAAACTTAACTAGCATTTTATTCACATAAACATTCAAAACCATCTTTTAGTGATTAAATAGATTCGCTACAAAACGATTACTAGAACAATTGCAGAGTATAAGTAAACAAGAATTATAGTCTTCCATTCAAATCTCGTGAACCGTTGAGAAGAATATACGAAAATGCTAAAGGTAAGAGAGTAAGACAGCGAACGCTGTCTTAAATGAGGTAAGACAGATCCCAGGTAGAGATGTAGATATTTCTGAAATCAATCGTATCGTGTATGCAATTGGATATCTGGCATCGCACATAATCTTGGGGACAGCCAAGAACAACGACGGCCGGAGAGCATAGAGAGTAAACAGCCCCGTACCCACATGAACGAACAGAATTATGAACCTGTTTGCCGACACTCGGCGTGAAATACCACTCTTAGCCGAGGCAACTCCTACATCATCCTCTAAAGATCAACGTCAAATACTCCAAGTTGAACAAATTCAATGTCAAATTCAATAAGCCACAACATGGCTAACGGTAGCTGAGAAACCTAAAGAGAAAATTCATGTGTGGACTCAACGCATTAGACATTGCGAACGTAGGGTAGATTTCTTTGAAAACGAGATTTTATAGCATCAAATGGCAATGATATCTCTCGTTCAAAATATTACGTCGAACCACATTGGGCCGGAATCTCGGAAAAATGCAGATCCAACAATCACGCATCTTGGCTTCAAACTGACGTTGATGGCGCCGATGAACTTGTGAAAACAGTGGAACATGTTCACGAATTCTCGGAAGAGGATCTTCCAAGCAATTAAGAACATGGGAAGCTGGAATTTTCCCGGGATTGATAAGATCCAGATTTAGTGGATTAAGCAATTAACAGCATTACACTCTCATCTAGCAAAGACTGTTAATAAAATATTAGAAAATACAAAGGAACACCCGGAATGGCGGCATAAAGTATTTTGCTACCCAAAGCGAGAGTCATCTGTTGCCAGTTGAGCAGAATGGATTTCGTAAATGTTCCTATGCCTATAAGGAAATCTTGCTACTAAATAAGGCCATCTTGAATGATGTAAAGAACCGAAAACATAATTTATGCATGGCTTAGATTGACTACCAGAAGGCCTTCGACAGTGTACTACACAATTTGATTTTGACATTTCTCGAAATTATCGAAAACGAGAAAACTGCTTACAATGCATCATGTCACCCATCCCCGAGCTGATGAACATACACTTTATGCGTCACGTAAGATGATAAATGTAGCGTTTGCAAGGAACGAGTAGAAATCATTCATCATATCGTCTCAGCCTGTCCAATTCTAGCAAAAACCGAATACTTGAAAATACACGATAGGGTAAGTAGTTACCACCATCGGCAGATCTGTACCGCCCTCGAAGTTCCAAACACATCCTCCAAGTGGTACGGCCATTCACCAAAATCGATGAAGTCTGCTGGACTGTATTGTAGGGCCAACAACAAACTGATCGCATGATAGCAAACAAACCGAATATTGTTATCCGTGATTGGGAGAAAAAACATTGTGTCTACTCGATGTCGCTGAGACACGTGATCAAAATGTAACCAAGGAGGCAGAGAAACGTCTTAAATACAAGAGTTTGGACATCGAGATCAGCCGAATGTGGGGGTCGCCGCGATAACTATCGGACCTCAGGGATTTGTTCCTCAAAATTTGTGTAAGAACTTGGATACTCTCCAAGATCGTTCAAAAGACAGGGAAGTGCAAGACATTGCTTTATGGGAAACAGCCCACATTTTGCGCGCGTATTATCGAGGCATCGACAGTCCTCAGGTCTGCTCCTCAGGAAGCTGGTTGCAACCCGGAATAGACTTCATAATGCAGAGTAGTAGACTTTATAAAACTGGGGTAGATTTTATATTCAACCGATTCATAACATTTTTGGGAAGAAGGGCAATAATAACAACGAAAATAATTAAAAATAATAACAATAATTAAAAATAACAATAATAATAATAATAATGAAGATGAATAGGGAGGAGGAATTCTCTCGAGGAATTCTATGACACGAACTCTGCAATAACATTTCTCTTGACCTTTACCTAAGACCCGCGTACGTCGCTGATCGATAAAGTCGACGACTTGTGCACGCGAAGTGGAGCGAGCGCGGGCGCGCGGAGGGCAAGCCCACAGTGCGTCAAAACGCCGTATCTTTGAAACAACAATAGCATTGGCGAAATAGAAAGTTTGCTCACTGTACAGAAAGGAAACCAAAGCGGGAGAATTTTCTAGAAACCGTTGGGTTTCTTTAGTGTAATTCAAACAGAGAATATTTCATTACGCCAATGTTATTGTGTCAAGGATTCGATGTTATGACGCACTGTCGGCGTGCCCTCCGCGCGTCCTCACTCAATGTATACACATGCAGATTTCAGAATATCATTCAGAATATCCACGTAGAGTGTTAGACAAAATATGCTTAAAATTGTCTTGAGAGCTTATTTGCGAAGTTCCGCCGTCTCCTCCCGGGAAACCTGGAAATACTGCGTAAGCAGTAGAAAGTTATAATAATAATAATAATAATAATAATAATAATAATAATAATAAACTGGGCGGTGGCTCAGTCCGTAGCGCGCTGACTTCGCAGTCAGGAAAAAATCGCTGCTTTCGTGATTATGTTCATCATTAGTCACTACTTAATACTAGCGACTACATTCAACTATCAACAAAAATTGTCCTTCCAATTTTTTTTTTTTTACAATACGTCTGATGTGGATTCAGAGGGGATATGCATTCATAGTATTTAAGATTAAGTAAAAATGTAACGGGAGGTGAATTTGTATTAGATGAGAGGTCCATATTATCAGTAAAGGCGCGTTTACACGAAGGGAGTTTTCTCTCCCAACTTTCCGGAACTGGTTAGGAGATACGTGTAAACTCTCAGGAGAGCGATCATCTCTCCGGACACATGATGTCACCAGAGATTTTCGAAGTCTCCACAAGAGAGCAGTGTAAAGACTCTGGTATCAATGAGGAGTCCTTTCTCCTGGGAGATAAATAGTTTTCAAAGAGAGTTGGAAGACATTTTGCTCTCTTGGTATAATATGTGTTCACGAGCTCGATTCTGCGTCTGTCTGTGTCTGTGCGGCATTCCAGTGTGGTCGGTGGATTTCTGTTCTCTATGGGAAATTTTATACTGGGGCATTATAAATCCAAATGACAAAAAACTGTATGTATCTCCTGTGGACAGAACCCGCCGTACCTTTCCTCAATAAATACTTTTTGACTTTTCCTGCTTTTTAATTGCGTGAGATATTTTTCCTAATAAAAAAACAAATCCTTCTGAAGTTACGATGTTTTTGTACATAAATTCATCATTTTTATAATAATATTATATTTTCATTACATCCTTCAATAAATAAAAACTTCAAATTACGGATTAATTGTGAAATTTTGTTATATAAAACTATAATTAGACCTCTTTCATATGTCTGCCCTATAAGGTGTAATGCCTCTTACTATCAAACTTAACAAATTTCAAATAATTCAAAATAATTTCCTTCGCAAAATTTTACATCTTTCTTAGTTTATAGCATATAAAAAATTTACAGAGAACTTGATTCTTTCAAATAGTTTATACTGAACTTACTAAAAGTTTCTAAAACAAATGATCAACTACAACCATTTTCAAACCTTACATTTACATTAGATCAAAACTATTTTCCTCATCCTGGAATTCAACCACGTCTTTCAAAATATATTTTTAATCCTCCGTAAATTAAAAATGGTTTTATTTTATTGTTCCTGAAAAAATTGTGATGCAACTGAACAGGCAGCAAATAAATATTAAAATAAAACTTTTCTTGCAATTCCGCCATCAAAGTTATAAAAATATTCAACTCTTCTCTTGTCAAAAAAATAATCACTCACACTTGTCTCTTTCTTTTATTCGGCTTCTTCAAAATTGCGAAAGTGGCACAGGAAGCTGCAAGAGTTGTCACATTCTAACCTCAAACTCCTCGCCGCTGCTTATTCAACATGACTGCGCCGGAGAACGTCTGGAGACATTTGTATCAAGTGTAAACAGCAAGGAGATACTTTTCCGAAGATATCTTAGAAAAGGACTTTCCCGTGTGCTAGGAGACTCGCGATTTGGGAGATCTTACGAATCGTGTAAAGCCGTCTAAGAGAGTTTATCTCCACTTTATGAAAGGATACATTGTCTCTTCGTGTAAACGCACCTTAACAAAACAAATTGTGACTTAGTTGCGTAAAAAATAAGAGTGAAAACCAGAGGAACTTTAGCTCCTCCTGACCAGAAATGACAACCACACTAGTTTGAGACATAATTTTCCATCAAAAATGAAGGACAATAATTTAGAAAGTATCTGTCAGTCACGCGCAAAAAAATGTTTATTTTGTAAACAGAGACGAGATGGATGAAGTCTGTACGAATTTTTTTATTTATTTATTTTACTGATTTAAGATGGCTTTACAACTATTAAGGTAGTGTAGTGACACTGTAAGTAACATTGGGGTATTAGTATACGGATACATGCAAACATCCATGCCCCGGGAGTGATTCAAACCCACGACCATTCAGGCTCGAAGCAGCTACGGACCTTCAGCCTTAGCGACTTCGACTATTCCAGGCCGGCTGAACGAAGTTTATACGTCGAAGTTTATACAAGGAATATTCCTAAATTTCTTGAGAGGTAGCAATTAAATTCCATTGGCACAGTCCAAATATTTAGATTTTAGCTACCTGACATTCTCTTTTCAATGAGAAAGGAATGCATCACTACCAAATAAATCTCATTTCGTGATTTCCCATAAACAACTACACTCTAATGACCACTATTTAGCTGTTATAGAAAGTCTTTACGCTAGCATACTGCGCTCTAGTAAATAATTTTCCACGTCTTAATAACATAATTTCACTTGTTTGATACGAACCGATTTCCTGATACTCTTCCAGCAGGCGAATACCGCGACATGCATTCGGTTCCAAGAAATTGAGGAAAGATGACGATGTCCTCAACTTCCAGATCTGGCAGGCTCCATAGCGCGGAACTCACTTATTCTCACAAACATTTAGCACGCGTGGACAAATGCAGATAAGCTACGACGATCATTTCCGATCGAGGGATCGCTTCGTTAGTGGTTGATCAGTCTGGTAAGTGAGCAGGTGGCGGTGACGAATGCACACGACGATCATTTCCGATCGAGGGATCGCTTCGTTAGTGGCTGATCAGTCTGGTAAGTGAGCATTATGATAAAACATTTTGGCAGAGGAAATCTCAAAGTTCCCAGTTGTTTGATGCTTTTTCGGGACTTTGGAATCACTAAAAGTACTTTTACCTTTACGAATAGAAACAGCACATTCAATTTCAAAAGTATCAACTATTGATTTAATTGCGTCTGCACGCTCACAGTAAAAAAATTCACTGCATCAAGCCACATTCCCCATTTTGTCAACACTGGTTCAGGTGGCACAGGCACATTTAGTAACTGTTGTTTGTAAGACAGCATGCGTTGCGGGGCCTTTAAAAATACTTTTTGTAACCGAAATTAATTTGTTCACATCTATGAATTTACTTCTAATATCTTCGGAAACATTGAGTTCATGAACCAAGCACGTCAAATGGGCCACGTTAGGATAAGACACCTTTAATGCAGGAACCGCTTTAAACACGTATGTACCACAATATGAATAAAAAACTAGCACATTCTCACATTTCATTGCTAGCACTTTTAATCCATCAATCACAAATCTCGTGATAGATCCGTGTCTTGTCCAGTTCTTTACAGCAAATCAAGCATGGCTTCGAAGGACAGTCTGGTCTAGCATTCTATAATTTGTAAATAATATTTGAATATCGAAGTGTAAAAATACTTATCTTCGTGACTATACGTGGAACTACAACCTGCCGTTAACCTGTATTCATCAAGCAAACGAATTCTCAAAACAAGATGCAACTCTCAAATGAGGTGCGAGTTACCATGACCTTAACATCGCAGGGTTCCTAATACATGAATCAACTCCGATAATGTGAATCAACACCGTTTTTCATCCGATGGAAAATTATGGAAGGAAACGTTACATTAGGATCCCCGGCGACCTAGCCCGTTACAACGTGTTTATATTTGTGGCGCACGCAGTACAACAGACCGTGCTCGAGTAGTTGCGGGCGTCCAAAGTAAATTACAACTAAAGGAAACAACAGAGAAACACCTGCAATTGTTGGTTATGAATAACAATCGTATGGTGATAGTGCGATTTCCTTTAGAATGGGATGATTTGACAACTTGTGCTGGCAACACAACTGACGATTCTGTGGTCGTTTTGTCCTTGAACTTATTAGACTCTCTTTCCTTCATTCGTTTGTTTGCAGTTGGCTTACTTTAGTTTTCAACGCTCCCTGTTGTGATGTTCTCGTCCGATGAAAATATAGTGCGCCACGAGAAATAATTGAAATTAGAAAGTGCAGAGCTTTGTGCTCTTCTGTAAAAATTATTTTTTTTTTATAAAAAATACATTGAATTTAGTTTTTGTGTGATAAGTATTGTTTGTTTTAAAATTGAGACTTGAATGTGAGATGCGTACTCGTGACGGTGCACGTGTTTTCGGCATCTGCGCTGTGTGGCGACTGGCAACCCATGTTTGGAAGCTTTTCGTGATATCGTCCTTGACATTTGCGTTCTGAGAGCATAGTGCCAAGTTTTGATAGACGGGGTGCTATAATTATAAACCACCCTCTTCACTACAAAAGTGGTTGAGCCATTTGCTGTGAAACGTCCAGAAAAGGTATTTGAACGTCCCCTGAAAAATCAATTTTATTTCTATTTACATTCGTGGCAGTTTTCTTTTATTGAATGTCAGATCACGTTCAGACATTTTCCCACATATGTAAATAAATTCCCATATATTTCCCGGACTCGCGTACGTGCATATAACTTAGCGAAACTCAGACATATCTTTAGTGATGTCTCGCGTGAACCGTAAACAAACACTACGAAGGGGCGTAACTAAACAGCTGACGCTGCGGAGGGATACTTCTCTGAAGTACACCTGATGTTCTCTTGTTTCCCGTACTGTCAATTTATCCCATTCTTAACAAAATCGTTCTATAAAGGCTGTTTGTACGAGTAGGTAGTGCAAATATTTAAGTTTTTTAACGCCGTCTAGCAACTGTGGATATATAAAGTGAAACAATACGAAAGCCAATTTTAATTTAAAGGGTATTTGCACACACTTTGTATAGAAATTGCAAACATGTGAGGCTTCCTATTCAATTATAGAACCAAAATATAGAAACCTATAATTTTTTTTCTTCCATAACATTTAGTGCTAAATGTTTTTAAATTTATCATTGCATATGTATACATTACATTACCTAATACTCTGTGTCTAGGCTGAAGGACATTAAACAATTACAAAATTTATATCCGAAAGTATATTAACCTTTCGAATTCTATTCATTCAGAAGGACCACATCAAGCCACGGGAAGGTGAACGTACGGTATGGCTAAGGAAAACCCCCTAAATCGCTAGCCGAATTGTTTAGCTAGGCTCTGCGCAGTCACAAAGATTAAGCAACTAGAGGCATTGCGAGTTCCTCTATGGGTGGCACGGGGTCGGCGTCGGTTCTCGCCATCCAGCGGAGAAAGACACCCCCCTCGAACAAAACATGCACTACGCCCACGGGATTAATGACATTAGCGTTTGACGAGCCCGGTATCACTAACCAATGAATCGGAAAAAACTGGGAAAACTCCCGATCCGAGCAGCCTGCCGTTTGAATTCTCCTGCAGAGAGCAGCTGAATTCAACCTAGCTGACAAGCTACGCTGTCGAAAACGCCGCCGCGCCGTCGTGACTTGAATCTAAGACCTCCCGGTCAGAGACACTGCAGTGAGATCACTTGATGCCCTGAGCCGCCTAAGGCGGTGATATCTTTTCAACACACCCAATATTTGCTCAAGATGAAGTCGAACGTATTCTACTTTAAATTGTCCCTACAGTCTGATTAAGAGCGCCTGGGCACTTAGATCCGCTAGATGGCAGCGCAGCGGACACTTCTCGCTCCCCTGGCGACGCCACGAGCGACAAGCGCCGGGGCTTGTGCGTCCTCATGGAAACGGCAAAATTAACGATGCTTCGAGGCAGACACGTTCAAACAGCGGGCAGGGCAGCCAAGTGTGTGAAATAGAGGGAATAAAAGGCCCAGCTTATCGTAGGTTAGCAGAGCGATTGATTTTTCCGGCACCTCAACTGCTATGGTATTTAATCCCGTTAGTGTAGTGCATGCTTCCTCTCGGTAAGTGGCAGTTTCCTCCCCTGCTGGTGGTGAGATCGGGCCCGACCTCGCTCCCGCTGGTTGCAAACAAAGACAAATATTCATCTGTAATGTGCATACGTTCAAATTCCAAATTTGAGAGTTGTTTGATGCAGGACTGGTCTCAGTGATATTAAAAGTTCAGGTCGCGGAATTCAGAGGCATGGAAAATCACTGTAATCTCTTCATTGTTTGCAAAAATTAACACTCTTTGGTAAAAAATGAGATCGCATTGATCTAGCATTAAGTGAAGCAATCAGTGTCTTATGCGAACCATAATGAATAAGCCAAGAAAAATTATTATGTTTTTTCGCTTTAATTAAGATTGTGTATTTATTTAAATGATACAACTCATTTAATGTGTTTCATTGATCGTAGAAGAATATGTAATTGATTTCTCCTAAAAACTGTCATGAGCCGCCACTCTCTGGTTCCACAGATCTGGTTGTTCTACAGATTGCAAAATTTTGTCTTGGAAGAATCCTTCTTATTATGTGAAAAGATGAAAACATTTCGCATCACAAGAAGTAAATAGGTCCCAGATGTGTACTCTGCATCGCAACATTTTACTATTATGTAAGGTGTACGAGATTGTATTTGAGAATATGTTCCAGAATAGAAGTAATACTAATTTAAAAATGATATATACTGCTTTATTAATTACAAATTAAGCAGTAACAATCGCAAGAAGAAACAACATACGTACGGAACTGGTATAAATGGAACTGATGCGAAGCACAAGACAAATGGGAAAATAATGTAATATATGAAAATGCAAAAGCAATTTACTGATACGAAATCGGGGCTGATTAAAGCCCTGTCAGGGTAGTTATTATCTACTATGCCAATATATTAGCTATATATGCTTCACCCTTTCTTAGCGAATTATATTGTATAGTGTTCAAGAGAATAAAAGAGAAAAAATAAATAAATTCGAGAGACGCCATAACCTGATTACCTGAACTTTTCATTAATATTTTTATACAGAGGGGAAAAAATTGTAAAGGAATCCCATCTCTTCTGGGAGTTTGCGGGTGTCTACATTCGGTGTCCTTGTCTTCGATACTGCGCACCACTTGCATCAGCCGAGCTACGCGCCTGTGTGTGCGTACATTTGTCTAAGAAGGGACCTCAGAACGTAAGCGTTCACAACTACTGCCTGGGTACTGCAGGCAACAAAACTGCAGGTGTGGTCCTCGTGATCAATTCGTCAAGTGTTCGTTTGCAGATAGATCATTGAAAAATGGCTTCCACACTACCTCCTGCAGTGCCATTGTCTTTCGTTTGTTTTCCGACCTGTCAATATGGTTCCTTCTTAGAGTCATTTCTCTACGCATGTAATATTCACCTGAAAGGTTCCTCGCGTTTACTTCAACGCTTTCGCACATCACGTGTCGTCAGTTCCTTCGTGAAGAAGCCACGCAAAGCCGCGAGGGGCCATCGCTCTGATATGCGAACGAGGACCGTCCACCGCGAGCGAGCGCCGGGTGAAGCGAGGGTGAAGCGCTCGAGCGAACAACTGCAGCGCTCCAACACAAGCAACCCATATCCACGCACCCGGATCCACCATTCGGGAGTCAGTGTGGTGGGTGAATGTGTGGGGAATGTCCGAAGCGGTCTTTGGCAAGTGGTTCTGCGCCCGCGCACAGCGTCCCGCCCCGCCCCGCCTCGCCCCGCCCCCGCGTGCGCAGCGCTGCGAAGGTCGCCGGCGCAGAGCGCTGAGCGGAAACCACGCCCGTGAGTCATCGCCGCCCGCAGCCCGTGCCCGCGCACCGCTCGGCGCTTCGAACACCGCGCGCAGCTCCCTCGCAATGCAGCCTCCCGCTCACTGGAGGGTGCGTTTCGCGCTTCTGGCCAGTCAGCTTCGTGGCCGTGGGCGTTTAGCGCGTTATTTTGCGCTTCGATGGTGTAACGGCTAGCGCAGCGGACAGCGGGAACACCCACGTCCAAGCAGCTAAAGCGAGAACAGGAGTGGGAGCTAGATCGGGAGCGGCGGCGAGAGCGAGAGTGAAAGCGAGAGCAGTAAAGCAAGAGTGGGAGCGAGAGTGGGGCTGAAAGGAACATCGGGAGCGACTCCCTTGCAACTGCGCAACCCTGGCAATGCCGCAATAGGTCATACTCATTTTTACACAGTAAATTAAAGCAATAATTATGTCCTTACTATGTTCATTCAAGTATTATTTACGCATTCCGTCCGTTTAAACATTTTGCACTTTCTATATAATAATTTTAAAAATGTAAATACCCCCCACACTACAACCGAACCTCCAGTAATCAAGCTGTGAACTGTGCGTGGCAACACACATGGCCGTTGTTGTGCGTGGGTAAACATCTTAATCGTGGGTTAACATCTCTTGTCGCTCAATGTTTATTATCAAAGCGTATTCGTACAATATCGCGCATGTACGCTACTCATAAGTGCGATGACTATCAAACATTAAATTACCAGTTTCTTAGATTTTGAGTGGGGCACATTTCTGATCGTTTGTGCTTCGAGGAAGACGGGGGTGCAGCAAACATTCATTTCCAAAAACTAATAGAAGGTGGGAACGTTCTAAGTTTGAAGATTTCTGACCAACTCAACGAAACCCCATAAAAGTCCGAAAACCAGCTATTAAGCGCAAAGGACAAACATCTCGGAGTTATGCGAGATGGAGGCAGTGATGTGACATCGACAACAAAACATCGATGATCAAAAGAGAAATATCGATACTACTATTACATTGACCAAAACCAACGATTATTGGAAGTTGGTCGAGAGTCATCTAACATTAAATTCGTGTGAAATTTGACACTCGCCGTGAATATTAAATTATAATTAAACTTTCCCTGAAAACAAAGTTAAAACGCCTCTCCATGTGCGAAATACGAAGAAAGGCCATGAGACTCACCTCGGGCAGGGGGGAGGGGGGGAGTCTTCCTGATGAAGGGAGTACAAACAGAATTCGTTTGGTTCGAACGCACACAGTGATTCACACGCACAAGCGGCTCTTGTTTCATATTTCAACTTTTACAAAATTGTGGTTATGGGAATTTTTCATCCACGAACAAAATACAGAAAACGCAAAAACATGATGCACAAAACATTGATGTACAAAAAACATCGGCATCGGTTCCTAGATGGACGTCAGCGTCAGCGTTGCGGGTTGCATCAACGCCTCTCCACTTCATTATGTCACAACCTACAAATTTCTATTTTATTTCAAGAATACGGGCATGGTAGGCAATGTGAAATATATGCAAAAAGGACAAGGTGTAAACTACGTGAATGAACAAGTAACGCCACACCATTTGTGTTTCTATTATTTATGAACGCATTTGAAATGACTTTAAAGTACTAGTTTCATGTTTCAAAGAATCAAAAATTTACCTACCAGTTCTAAAGGCTCGCTTAGGCTTTTGATCGATTAGCACACCCACAGCTCGTCACGTGCGGCGCTGCTTGTTACGCGTTCTAGCAGAAACTCTCTCACTCATCTCGCGACCGTCCGGTACGGAAGGGAATTATTCCCAAGAGCTTCCTGCAATTCCCTGCGACATTCTCGGGCATTTCTCCTATGGAGAACGACTGCCTTGCAGTACGAGCGCTACTCGAAACAGTTGCATCTCGCACGGCGGTGGTCGGACATCTGATTTCACGTTGCTCTCTGAGACACTCAAAGTGCCATCTGCGGATGTCATCACATCCAACTGCAGCATTTCTTACACGCTACAAATGAAATTGCGCGATCCAATAATATTTCATTTTCTTTAAAAAAAAGTTTCCATTACTTGTACCCCAACACTCGTACATTTTTCGCCTTAGATTTGTTAAATGCACACCAGGGTAAATTCTCCACACTTAATTTATTATTTATAATGTATTGTGTAATACGATACTTTCGCAATTTCTTAATGGGAAAGTAGAATGAGTAAAATGTTTCATTGCTAATTTATTAAGACTATTTAGTTTTACTTACTATCTCTATTTGTGCTTTGGAGTCTAATCTCTCACGATGTGGAACTACAATGCAACGGACTTAAATGCCTAACAAACATCGGAGATACACTCGTAGCCTTGCAATGCAAACATTTGGCGCGTAAATTGTAACATTCCCAGTAGTTGCACTGAGTCATTCATAAATTCTCGTAATGAAAGAGCATGCTTCCAAAGAGACGTATCTTCAATAAACAGTTTTCCAGGAAGGGAAAATATTTGTCTCATACTGACAGTTCAACACTGGCTTGACCCGTGAGACCCTTCCTCATTATGTAAATCATTCTTTTAAAAGGAGAAAGAGCAGCGAACTCGACAGGCGACTTCGAATGATCAGCCTCTGAACTGTAGCGTTAATTCAATTTTACGTAGATTCCAGTTTCTTTTTTTTAAATTTATTTTTCTGCCTGTTCGGCATAATATGCCTTTCAGGGGTTTTAATTTACAATTTATTATTACACATAATTTTTGGCCTTTCGGCTGGCAGTATTTGAGGATGACCACACGGCTACCTCGTAAACAAAGTCTGCAGATTAATAAATAAGATATTGTCAGGTATCAATATTTTAATTCAACTTATGATCATTTCGATCGCGTAGCGATCATCCTCAGAGCTAAAATGTGAAATACAAATATTATTAACAGGTTGTAGTAATTGTATACAAGATGCGTAAGCAAACTGGATCGTACGCATCTTGTATACAATAACTACAACCTGTTAATAATATTTGTATTTCATATTTTAGCTCTGAGGATGATCGCTACGCGATCGAAATGATCATAAGTTCAATTAAAATATTGATACCTGACAATATCTTATTTATTTATCATAATAAAAAGGTATCTACTTCACCAGCAATCCAATTAATAAAGTCTGCAGAGCAGTAATTCAAAAGAAATTTATTTAATTTTAAATTAATGCATTAATTTGATTTTTTTCCAGCAGCGGAATTGATTAATGGGAGGGGATGGAAATTATTCTAATTTAAGGTGGTTTAAGAGAGTCTTTGGGGTATTGAGAGATAATGCGGGTTGGGCTGGAAGCATTTTTGCCTAAATCAAATATTAGTGCACTTGTACACGACGGAAGAAGGGTGAAAAATCTGTTACTCATCCGTTGAATATATTCGCTAATGGAAGGAATGTTTAGCTCTCTGTGAATTTGCATATTTGGAATAAACCAAGGGGCTTGTACGGCTTTTCTTAGATACTTGTTTTGAATGATTTGTAGTTTCTTTAGATGTGTGTTTGCTATATTGTTCCAAACTTGACAGGCGTATGTTAATGAGTTTTCCAGTTTCTGCTCTTTTCTGACCACCCTTGCTACGTTTACTAGGGGTACACCAAGACGATAAACCTCTAAAAAAAACTTAACAATACGTTCGAATGAGTCTCAGTTTCTAGAATACTTCTAAAGCAACAACACACTAAGAAAACAGAAAAGGAATTATTTATTGCTAGTATAATGAGAAATACGCTCGTCTGTCTGTGTGTGTATTTTTCTTTCTTCTTTCTATCGGAAGTGACTCACCTGAAAAGAGAGCACATAGGATTCAACGGCTTTCGGTTGCCGCTTTTTGTTTAACTTACGAGAAAGACAGTTTCAACACAACATTTGTCAGCATGACGGAGAAACATTTTGAGAATGTAGTGATATGTAAAACAACCAAGCTCATAGTACATCGACCAAAAACCATCGACATTTTTAAACAACAATGTTTCAAAGCTGGTTTATTAACCACTATTATCAAATTCGTGAGCAACGAAATTTAATTTGACAGTGGCCGCGCATTTTAATTTATAATAAAACTTAATTGAAAACCATATTAAAAGCCCTTTACATATATTGATATGTAAAACCAGAATGAAAATGAAAGTACTTCACTTCAGAAATAAGCTCTTCAATAAATTTCCCTTGTCGCGCAGTCCTTCAGCCACTGGCGATAGCGAATGCATCCGCTTTTGGATGACGTGTCTCGAGGAAAGAAGCGAGAAAAGGCAAAGCGAAAGAATCACCAGAAGAAAGGGAAGAAGCAGGAAATTGTAATTGATGTGTCCTCCAGCGTTGTTCATTAATGACGTCACCAGCATTTCCTTGAAGGGAAATTCAAACGCAGATAGGGAAGCCTGTGCTAACGTTGAGGTTCTATTCAAAATAATTCCACGACGTGCTTTTCAGAACTACGTCCGTGAAGTCTGGACAGCGGTAAAAGCTTTTCTTCGAAGCAACTTTTCGAGGACTGTAAGTACTCTCTGCTCAGAAAACGAAAGTGTATGAGTACTTTCCAATCATATGAATTTTATGAGGAAGGTTTTTTACATTCAAATCTGTTATTTATAACACCGCTGAAATTACCATTTAATAAACAATGTTAATACAATCATTCTTTTTATATAATCAGGAGAAAATATTATGATATATTTTACTGCAATGAAATTTAACTTCAATAATTGCACGGCTACGGTAAAATTACAAAATTTATTTACTTTTTAATTAAACTTATTATAGTCACACCAACAACTTGTTTATTACTATTACAAGTATTGAATTACAGTAATTGTGATTACAGAATTATGAAAATTGACAAAAAAATATTGCAATTTAACATTACAATACACTTTAACTGGTATTAAATGATACTTGGGAGGAATACATGTACATTTATTATTTATTTATTTACGTCAAAAATAGTTAAGAACAATGTGTGACTGCTATGGAGAGAAATTCATTTGAAGTTACATTTATGCAAAACAAGGGGGCATATCAGCATTATCTCAATGATCAGGAAAACTGAACGAAAACTGATCGAAATGGGGGTCATTGACCCACAAGCTGAAGTACAATACATTTTACAGATTCTTTACAATTATAGAGAATAAACGGTAAATAATATATAAAATGTCATTATTAAAATTAATATTACTTTCCTTATGGATGCTCGGTATAGTCTCTAATTATAGAGAAACAGTCGATCAGCAGAAAAGATTTTACTTACTTAAACTTTTGTATCGAGTTTAATCGTTTAATGTCATCTGGCAAAGTATTGTAAAATATTGTACATGTATTGCATGTGTTTTTGTGTAGCGAGCAGTTGAAACTGTCACACGCCCTTAAGGGCTGGAATACATTTTCAGCAAACGCCGATGTCTATAACTATAACACTCGACGTAGTAATCATATTCATCGGGTGACAGTATCTACTGATCGTTACAAAAAATTCACATGCAATACATGAACAATATTTTACAACACTTTGTCACATTAATCGATTAAACGTGCAAATCATTTTTGATAAAAACCACTGATTCGTAAATCAAGAGTCAAAGTAATGGAAAATACCTATATCAATAAAGAGAGCTTACAAGAATCACGTGGGGTGGGATTGGATCATTATTCGTACAATTCTTCTTTGTAATCTAAAAGTCTGTGAGCTAGAAGATGTATTTCCCCGGAATATGAATGCCATATCTCACGCAGGAATGAAGATTCGCGAAATACACATAGCAGCATGAAGGCTGACTGAATTCGAAAGAATTCTGAAAGCGGAGCTCAATGAAAATAATTTTGGAGTTGGAAGACCTAAACATTTTGTTTCCTTAATATCAGTCAATGGCACACCCTTCATTTTCGATGGAGTATAGAGTCGTTTATTAGAAATGAAAAACTGCATTGAAACCGTTTTCTTTTCATTTACTATTAATTTGCTATTTCGGAACAAATTTGTAACATCTGTTATTGCACAATTTACAGTGTCTTTATTGCAATTAAGAAACAATCCTGAAATTCATCTAAATCACCCGAATATTTCTTTTAGTTCATCGATTATTTTGAGAAGTTCATAGTAAGAAGTTTCGGTAACGAACATCGTGCCTAAAATTTTTCGAGATGAATGACTGATGTTCATTTTTGTGGCTGAAGACCCTTGGTAAGATCGGCAGCAATTCTCAAAAAGTATTGGTGCAAGAGACTAGCCACTGTTGTTGGATCGTTCACATTTCTATCGTTATCTTTTAAAACATTTTCTACAAGGTTTCTAGTTGATTTGGCAGAATATTTAACTATATTATGAGTGCGTGCAAATGAATATGTAGAAAACCTGCACGGTATTAGGAAAATGTTTTTAAAAATCTTAGTGTACGTAATATCAAAGTTATAGTAAATTTTTGTTAAGACGATATAATGCTCTTTTTAACAAAACTCTATAAAAATCAATTGTATTTGTTAATTATAAAATTAAAACAATGATTTAATTTCCCTTACAGTACTTTTGATTTATTTACTTGTAAACTGTCTTACGTAAATGAAAACTTTAATATGAAAAGGTCCACACATGTAGATGGTTCTCCTCTTGTTTAATGCTATGATGCCGGAGATTATGATACGAACTTGGGGCAGCTTCGTCGTAAGAGCCCGTCTGCACGCGCAGTCGAATCCGAGAACATTGGTTCAGCTCTGATAACTATCACTACATCCGGCTGTCTTCGATTTTCATTCTCTTGAATTTTAGAATTTTCTCTATTTCCCTCGATACAACATTCTGATCCTGTGGCATAGCAACACCTTACACGTAGGAATGATTTTTACTCCAGTGATAGTCTGTTAAATACAAACTCTAAAATATTTTTTGGGCAGTAGAGGCCTGCAATAAACTTTCTCCAGAGCTTAAAATAAGCCTTTAATTTTGGGTAGAGTTTCACACTTTTCTGAGGTTCTTGAGTTTTCACACACGTTAGTCCATAAGAATGATTATATGAAAATATTATTTATTTGTTTTCTCTTTGTACAGCCAAGTTTTGGGGAAACACTGGATGGAACAGTTTTTTCGTAAGAACCTTTAATTATTTTACATTACTTTTTTTTAATTTACATTTTCGTTGTTTTGAAATGATGGACAGTTGTATTTTCTAAGTGGGAGATGCTAGGTTTAGACTGGAGCTAGCAGCGCCAACGATTTGGGAATTACACAAGAGCTTAAAATTCAGAGACATAACACGTAATTAGTCTAATACGTATTTAATTTTGATGTGGTTTGGCTGAGCTTACCTTGAAGGCGCGCCGCTCCCTCAGGACGGACTGGCCCGGCTTGACGGCGTCTGGGGCGTTGGGCGACGGGGCGGGTGCGGGCGGGGGCGGGCGGGCTGTACGCTGGGAGAAGCCGCGCCGGTGCTGGCGGGCCGCGGCGCGGCGGGGCGCGGGCCGCGGGGGCGGGCGCGCGCGGGCACGTACGCCCGCGGACAGAGATGGGCGAGTAGTGCGCGGGGTAGAGCGAGCCGTAGGGCCCTGCAGCCCTGGGTAGTAGGCCGGCGCGCGGCGGCGGGGCGGGAAGAGGCGCGGCGCGTACGCGCCGGCGGGCGGACGGGCGGCGGCGGCGGGGGCGGGCCGGCGCCCGCATCCTCGGGCTCCGCTTCCGCAGCCTTGTTGTGCGCCGGCGAGTTGACGGCGGCGGCGCGGCGGAGGGCTCCTGTACTTGCGGCAGACGCGCGGCCCCAGCTGCGTGGGCCCACGCGGCAGCCGTTGACGCGCGTCGGGCGGTGGGCGCGTATGTAGCCCAGCCAAGCCCGCGGCGGGGCGGCAGCATACGGCGCGCGCTTGGGCACGGCCGCAGGAACGGCTCCGGACACCTGCGCAAGCGCGGCGCAAGCGCAGCCCGCCGGTCGCGGCGCGATCGCTTAGCCTCGCGACCGCTCGCATTAGAGCAGCGCTGTTTGAGGGCTGCATTGAACTATCTCTCGAAGTATCACACCAACATTAGTTACAACAAAATTAAATATGGCCATCTTTAGAACATTTATTGGTAACTAATTACAGAAGTTTTTAATTGTCCATACTAAACCACCAAATCGGGTACCACAAAAATACATCCAGTTGTAGAACGATTTAATTGTAACTAATCAGAAAGTTTTTTAATTGTTCATCTAACACCAAATCGGGTACCGAAAAATACATGCCATGTTGTAGAACGAATTTAATTGGATGCGATTTTATTGCAATAACTTATTAAATTGCTCTTACCACCTCCGAGTAATTACTGTGAGTGATTATAAGATTAGGCGGCATCAACCACAATGCAATAAATCTTCTTCAGGATGCATATTTGTTTTTCGTGTTACGCGATTGTGGTGGTGTCAGCTTAAATCGTAAAGCCAGCTCCCCATTTAATAACTAGAGTTTGAAGAGCAATTAAATTAACAAGGACAAAATAAAATAAAAATTCAGACCCAAAGATTCGATCTCTCCATAAATCCGAATCCTGAATCCGAAACTGAAGACAGAATTCCGCAAAAACCCTCGCAGGTTTTAAAAATTATTGCGAAACCACCTGAAATGTGAATTTAGAGTGGTTTTTCTTACAAAAAACAAAACAAAACAAACGAAAGAAGGTGGGCCTTCAATTCTGGCTTCGGTTTCATTAGCGCCGTCCACATATGGAGAGAACACACGTGGTCAAAATCTTGGGTCTGAAACATTTCTTATTTTGTGGGCAGTGCTATTTTTCCGTAATTAATACCCACTAAATGTTATACAAATATAGTATATAGGTTTGTGGTAAGCATTATAGGTAGTGCAGCGTTAAGAATATTATTAACTACGTAGGTGACAGTAACATATATTGTATGAATGCTGACAATGGTCCTTGTTGAAAAATTAGGAACCACTCACCTAGCGTTCGGGGCGGGCGGGCCGGGAGCGGGGGCCGTGGGTAGGCGCTTGGACGGAGCACACGCCCCCGCCCCCCGACCCCCCCACCCCACCGCTTCCGGCCACAGCAGCCGCACGCGCCGCCCGTCGTCGTGGTGGTAGCCCTGCAAAAGACACGCGCGCCCGCGTCAGCACCTCTTGCCCTCGCTCCCTTCGCTGCGCGCACCTTCGTACGAGTGCCTGCTTTTACACACTCTGCACTTCTCGACGCACCGAGCGAGCTTCTCGGCACATTTCATCAAATAGCACACTCTCCAAACGAAATACACTCCCTCCTCTGTCCACTCCAGCTGCTTTCCTGCACACAATACCCTATCTCGATTGATTCGTCAGTGATTCTGGGCTCGTCAATTGCCGAGGCCGTTGGTACCGTAAGTGTAGTGCACGTTCCGTTCCTCGGGATGTGGCGGTGATGTCCACTTGCCCGTCGGCTAGCGAGGTTTTCCCTAACCAGGTATCTGCTACCAGCGGGAGACAAGCGCCAAGCTTCAGACCGGTCTCCCGACATGTGCGGTAGTGTAGTACAAGCGAGTGTACGTATGTGTACGTAATGGGCGAGGGTGGGTCGGGGAAGAGAAAAAAAAAAGATCGCGCGCGGTCCAACGTCCGTTTGTTAGAGTCCAGCTCCGGCATTCGCCTGGAGTTGATAGGGGAATCCAATGAAACTACCCATAGGAGCAGCCGCGGCTGGCCGGCTGCGCCTTGCAGACAGCGACTTAACTTTCTAGCTAGTGCAATTACACGAGTACAAGCACTCCTCTATATGCATGCACTTTATTTTTTATCTCTGGTGCATTGTAACTCGCACTACATCCATTGTTGTTGTTTTTGTTTCATTTTCAGGTGTTACTTTTCGAAGGCAGAAAAATACTACTATGCCGCACCTCTACTGCAAAGAAGTGAAGGCAATGGATAATTGAGAACTACAAAGTAAGCAAAACACTGAGGAGATATGAATCAAAATGGTTGCTGATTCCGATATTGAGAATGAGCTTAAGAGCACATGCTTGGACCTTCGTACTAAACTAGTGGTGCTACAACAGAGTATACTTTTTCTCACTATGAGTAACGGCAACACAATATTTAAATACCGTAAAGTGTTGGTTGTTAGTTACGGCACGAGTTATTTTATGACACGAGTTGCATTTTTCGTATTTTAAATTTCGTGGTGCTGTCGAAGACAACCTGAAGCTGTTGTCCAGTGACAGCGTAAGCTGGAGGCGATCTCAGAGGAACCTCCTGAGTTGTTTACGTGAACTCCGACAACTGCTCCAGCAAAGGCACTCATAAGACCATCTATTTGGAGGTAATTATTCGTCATTGTTAATAAGTTGGATCTTAATGAAGAGAAGTTTCAGCTTTTGCAACAACATGTTGGCACTAACAAAGAGAAATTAGGCTCCATGCAACATCGTTTACGTGAAGGTATGTAAACATAACATTTCCAGGTCCATCGGTAAAGTTTTCCCATGAAGAGATGACAAAATTCCAGAAGTCAGCATCGACTCACGTTTTCTTCGCAATTCCGAAGATAGGATGAGCTCTTCGTTCCACGAACATTCCAAAGTGTTTGGGGCCCATACTATTCCATTTCCCATTGGGGAACCCACACCCCAACAGCCGGTGCAATAAGCATGTTGCAGATGCTTTGAAAGTGGGCGATTTTGTGGTGGCAACTACAAAGGCTTTTTTCCCCGGAAAAGTGACCGGCATCAAACCCCACGGATTCCTGCTGAGTGAACTGGAGCCAACGGAAATGGCCAGCCCATCGGCAAGAAATAATGCACCCGAGACCGAAGACTTGGGACGTCAGTGACCCTCCGGAGCCAGTGGGGAACCAAGATCACAGATCAACCTTCCTTCCGATTACTGAACCGAATTATCTGTCAGGATTTGCCAGGGAGCGTGCCTTTGCCAAACAGCAGACTTGAGACTGCAAAATGCATGCTGAAGAATTTGAGTATTTTATTCGTGAAAAAGGGTTCCTATATAGAAACTAAAAATAACTTTGCAAACTGTTTGTAAATAAACGTTATGTACGTTAACTTTGTGGCACTAATTTTTACAGTTCATTTCAGGGGTGAATAAAATTTTCCACAGAGGAGAGACACAAGGTTGGGTAACATTGAGACTTTTAACCCGAATTTCTCTGTAATTTTTAAAGTTTCTTATGCGTACAATAAATTACTGTTTAGAACAAGTGGCGTTGCATTAGATTATATCGTACATTCTTACATTTTTTCTAAATTTGTAATTTTCGAAAATTCAGAGAGTTCAAAGAAAATGAGAGTCTACGTTTTTAAGAGTCTATTGTTCTATCAAAAGTAGAAAAAATGAAGAACAAATTTGGAGAGGTTTTTGAGAAAATATTTTTTTATAATTTGCTTTAATATCAATTACGAGGAAACTTCTTGTTTTCTCAAAAATTTGTGCAAGACAGTTTTAAAGATCTGATTTGTTGGAAGATATACTATTTAAGACCAAAATTTCTATCTTTTATACTGTACTTACACAAAGTTAACGTTTTGCAACTTTCCAAAATACAGAGTTCGCGGAAAAAGAGACAATCACATCTCTTTATGCCATCTTTTGTTACATACAAGGAGAAAATTAAAAAAAGAAAATTGGAGTAGAAGAAATTGGTTTTGAGATTTTTTAACAATTGCCTTATTTCACGCAAAAAGTACGCATAAATTACTTATATTTTCCAAGAAATGTACACTTATTTCAAGATCTGTCTTTTAAGAACATATTTTATTAAGGGAAAAGTCTCTATCACAATATTGTAGTTGTAGGAATATGCCGAATAAAACTCGAACGCTTTTAATTTTCGAAAAATCATGGGTGTCAGCAAAAATGAGACCTGCGACATTCTTCTAAGCGACCTTTACTCTATTCGAGGATAAAGTTTGCTCCAAGAATAAGGAATCATTTTCGAAAAAATTTAGGATTACATGACACTTGGGTGAGTGATGATAGAGGAACATTAAACAGAGAAGTGAGGGAAGAAATGCCAGTGGGCGCTCGGGGAAGGAGTGCTGTTGAAATGGAGGTAGAGGGAACACGTGACAATTTTTAATACTTTTCGTAGGGTAATGGACAATTTTGTAATAACGGGTGAGGAGGAGAACAGATTGATGATTTGCGAGATTAGGATCGAGTTGGTGAGTTTCATAAATGAAAAGGGAAAGTCTGCGACTGATCAAAACACAGTAATCGCGGAAAAGTTAGAGCAGCAATATAGGAAATTTCAGGTGCTGAATGATCCGTTTTGGTGTTGAAAGCAAGTATGACTGAGCACATTAAAGCAATGGGGAAGAAGTTCACCTTCAGCTAGAGGGGCAATTTCGTCGGAAGATAAATGAACATGACAGGAGAATCACAAAAATTCTCAACAGAGGTGCGAGAACAGATTCAATGGATGTGTTGGGAAAATAAAAATGGAAAAGAAGGTTGGAAGGGAGAAATATGGACAAATTTGAGCAAATTAAAACCCAGATAAAAAAATTGGGATCGAAGATCCCAAAACTAGTTTACAGTGGCAACGAATGCACAGCCGTTCAAGCTGAAATTAAGAAACTGCGTGAAACAAGTGTAATAGGCGGCATTATAGGTGCTCCGTTCAACCCAACTGTACCTTTCTCATTGAGATTTTCGGGGTACGGAAGAGAGAACCCTTTCTCTCATCATTTATGAGGGCGGTCGAACGTTATTTGGCTTTGGGCAATGTGATGGAAAAGCACAAACCGCAGAAGTTATACCAAACGCTGTCAAATAACGCGAGCACATGGGAAGACACGCCCGAACCGATTCCTCCAAAAAAGCAAGAGTTTAGGATAAAATACCTAGGACGTTATTGGAGTGAGGCAATAAAATGACGTTCAAAATTAGTTTGCTACACAGTTTTTCCAGACCGTCTGTGGGAAATACGAGCCATTACGCTGCCAAGCGCATGGCAGGTTTCCTATCTTGTGCGTCACAAATGAACGAGAAGATCATATGTGTTCATTGACAGTTTCCTGTGTCTATCCAAAATTTGAACGGGCAGCCACGCAGATTCAGAATGTCTTAAGGGGATATATTTGAACGTTCGGCAATTTCTCGAATAGGTCATACTCTAACGACGGAGTAGACCCAGTCCAGGCGAATGCTGACCCGGCCCCGCGTGGGAAAACGAGGGCGATTCGACGGAGCTGCAAGCCTCATCTCTCGGAGGAGCAGCCGCCATCGCAATTCGCTTCTTCTTGGGAGGCCTTGGCAGGATAAGCGCTCTGATACGAACACTTGGAATTCCGCGTCAACACTGGGATCGTCAGCACATACGCGGCTCTCGGAATAAGCACATTCACAAATACCGCAGCACGGCTTCTGTGGACTAAAACGAATCAGGACAATAAGAAGGGTCAGATTATTCTCTATTAGTTTTCGTATATCCGTCAAGATAGGCTGATAGTTTGCCAAGTTTAGTAACTTCTTTTCCTACATTTTTTTCACATTTTAGAAACGATTACCTGTATGAAAACAAAAATTCGTGGTACCAGCAATCGTTTTTACAGTCTTTACAAGCACAGTTTCACGTATGACTTGGTGCTGATGCAGCCCGCACTCAGTTTTCCTCCACCGTCGCTTCGCCATTAATCCCCCTCGCTTTTCGTTGCCGGACAAGACACGGTCCGACTCCATCCCGTCTCGTGCATTCGGTGCGTCGGAAGGAGTAAAGATAAAATTAAATTTACATTCGGAATTAGCGCATGTAGATGTTCTCGCACCAGACCGGAGATAACCTCGAACACAGGAGAACATGGCAAAATCTTCGGAATTACGAACAGAGAGATAAGAAGATGCTCGTGATTGGTGATTTCAAGTTTTGTTGGTACAAACTCTTCTGCATTGACATGCATATGTTTCTTGAAAACACACAAAAGTGGTTAAATTATAATCTACTGATGTTATTTGAAGCAGCCCTCGTAGAAATCAGTCCTAATACTAAGAAGGAAAACAAGGGAATGAAGTCGGACTTCGCCTTTTTGAGGAAGTCGGTAAAAGGCTTAAGTTGACCGCGGAATGCAGTCGGTATACGCTCGATGTTATTACAAAAAATATTGAACGGTCGGTACTCAGTCCATATCACAAATAACGAACTTGGTTAGTATAGTCGACGAACCCCTAGATGAACCGTGAACACATGAACCGTGTCACTTTCTGGCGACGGAGTGAAGAAAAAGTTATGTGATGCTGCGCGAAAAACGGCGAATTTTTGGCAGAAAACTCTTATTACTCTTATTACAGGGCCATCGTAACGGCAAAAGTGAATAAATACAGTAGTAAATTTAGAAAAAAAATCTTCTGACATATGGTGTAGCTAGTATCCATGGTTTGTGAGTCGTTGATATGGAAAAATCGATTGACAGCAAAATGTCTGTCCATCTGTGAAAAATGCTAGTGGGTAAACCGTTCAGCCGACTTTCTCAAAAAAATAAATTCCTCAATTGATCTGGCTTACGTCGCGGCCCCTTTAATTTCAAACAGATATTTCAATGTTGGTGGGTACTTTACTTCAAACCCCTGGAACATTTTCCAAATTAAAAAAAAAACAAACATCGTTTTTGATTAATTTTTGTTGTTGGGTAGTGTGAAGGGCTTTAAGAGAATGGTGTAGGTCTTATGTTCGTTGAAAATCGTAAATTTTTGAAAATTGTAAAAATTGGCGCCTTCCTACAACTACGATTATGAAGATAGAGATTTTGTCTTGTAATGAAATGTTTCCTTAAAGATGAGTTTTGAGGTATGGTCATGTAAAATTATTCGAACATTTGAGTACTTTTCATGTAATTTTGCGTGAAACAGGGCGAGGAAGTACGTGGTGTTTTAGCCCCACTAGAGCTCTTTATTGATCTAATCACGGTAGTCGCTATTTTCTCCTCTAATCCTGGAGCGCTTATTTGCCCTGACCGTCGGTGGAGAGATTCGGCCGCGGAGAAGTGACGAGGCGCTTTCTTCTGCGTCGCGGAGCCACTCACGCGCGATGACGTCACCGGCGACTGCGCATTCCGCAGCCCCCCCCCCCACGACATCACGCGTTTCCTCCTGAAGAGGACATGCCGAACTGAAAGGTAGCACTAGGGGGCGGATTTTGATGATTTACATCACTAAAAACGATCAATAAAATGCCCTTAAACTATTTTAATAATTCCCTAAAACCCCTTATACCCTTAGCAAATATACCCCAGCAATAATACCCTTAAATGTAAAAAGATTTATCAAAACCAAATCGAATGATGAACAACTCAAACTGTTGGAAATATTACTGATGTAATCAAGGCTTATTGCATACGTACATGTAAATTCAGTTTGCAAACTTTTGGTTTCGAATATTCGTTACTAAGAAATTTTTTCTTTTGTTATCCCGAAGTCCGCAAAGCCGGGATGACTAAAGGAACCTAGGAACCTTAGATTACATACTTACAACGACTGACATTACAATTTCTGTGCGAAGAAATCGAATAGGCTACTCAGTGATTCTGTGGGAACATCTGATGCATCTCATAAATATTACTTAAAGCAAATACCGTTAAAATGATATTAAAATCAATTAAATCAGCGAAATAGGTTTTAAAATGGAGGATGGTAAAAAATTGACTTATTGGTTGAAATCGAAAAAAAAAGAAAAGAAAATGAAAAAAAAAAGAAAAAAAGAAAAAAAGAAAATGAAAAGGGTCGTCCGGATGGCCGAAATCGATAAGGCAGTTGTGCAGTATCGCTAAAGATCGCGGGTTCGAGTCTCGCCTCGGGCATAGGTGTGATAGTTTTCGTCCTTTCACCTCTCATCATCACCACATCACTTCATACTGTTAACCCTATCGTTAATGTATAGTGGTCGCTAATGACCTACCTTGTTAATGCGTCTTTAATTTATTTTAAGGGTAATTTTCTTTTCTCATAACACAAAATTAATATATACACTAAAAGTTATTGTTCCAAAGTGAAAAGAAAAAAAGACGTTTCATTAAAATCCGCCCCCTAGTTATCACACGATTGCTCTTCATAAGAAATCCTGCGGATGGATATCTGCAAGGAATAAAATAAAATACACTTTATGCTTTGTTTTCTCCATTGCACCAGCCATATTGTTATACCAATGAGATTTAAAAATGATAATTTGAGGTTTATAGCAGATGCAGATCTCATTTCGACTTTCTGCACCGGGACATCCGAGAACCTAGCAATTGCACAACTCAAGAAAGTATAATTAAGCATTCACAACAATATTCAATTGTGCAAAAAAATCTCCCTTCTATACGCACTGAAGAACTATTACCTATGCCCGATGGAAAAACGCCAAATAGTTTGTACTCATTTGCACAACAACGAAGATTAGAAACTCTGCTACACGGATGCAGAAGCGTCTTTGATTTGAAAATCTGCATATTAAAGAAAATATTGGCGTACGAAATTGTTACCTTTAGGGCATTTGTGTGCAATAATTTTTGCTATGATTATGTATTCTGTGTATCACAAAGAACAACGTAAGAGGGTCGTCGGAGCCAACAAATTCTTTCAAAAGTGGTCGATGACCCAAACAGTTCAGTGCGCGTAGGAGCAGATTGTCCTCCCCCCCCCAGGCGCGCGCGGCGTCGCTGGATCGAAGAGCTGCCCGGCGGAAGAGGCGATCCAACGCACACGACTCGTGACAATGATAGCTCTCTTAGCATACCTGTCCACCCAGTTAATATCCGTTTACACACGAGCAGTCTGTTTAATTCTAACGAAAATAGGCACATACATTCTTCTATTGAGAACAGTCACCCAACGGCGTAGGGAGTGGGTGTGAACAAACCAAACAAAAGCGCGAGCGTTGGCCGTTAGCATGGCAGTTAGCTATTCCTACAGGAAAAACTACTTTAAGCCACCATATCGTGAATATAGTGCGGGCTACAGTATAGGATAGAGCATGTAAGCGTGTCTGTGTGTGTGTGTGTGTGTGTGTGTGTGTGCGCGCGCGCTGGAAATAAGTTCATACATGAAGTGATGACGTAAGCGGTTGGCGGGAACTACAACATCACCATTCAAATTTAATACTTTTTTCTCAACAATATGAAACTAAGTTCTTCCTGTGCGTCTACTATACCCAAAAATTTCATCACTAGTACGTAAGGGGTAGGGTCATGGAGAAGGGAAGATCCAGTTAGGTCCGTAGTCCGTTTGATAGGGCACTACTCTGGCATTGCCTGGTGTTAATCGGAGAAACAGAAAATCTACCGATCCGAGCATTCGGCCGCTAGAATTTGACGTAGCTGAATATCTAAGGGCGAAATTCCGCGAAGTAGCTGTACAGTACTGTAGTACTACAATACGAATGCGATAGGACCTCCCGGGCAGGCGGGTCGCCGCCAGAGCAAGAGATGTCACTGAGCTGAGCGCGCGGGGAGCCCAAGGCCGCAGAGCGCGAGGAGGGGGGAGGGGGAGGGGACGGAGGAGGGGGCGTGGGCGAGCGCCGCGTCATGGGGAAAGCCTGCCCGGGTCGACGCCCCCCACCCCCCACCCGCTCGCTCCTTCCCGCCCCCCTCTACTCCCACCGGCTCACAACTGGAGGTCACGACACATCTCAAATATTAACACTCGCTGAAGCCAAGTGTTGAAACACTAGCGACGAAACTTCACAAGTGTGACACTGCCATTTTGCTGAATTAGATATTCGAGGGTCAGTCAAATGAAAACGTGGCAGACTGTATAACGAGCAAGGCACGGAAATTGGTGACGCTGATAGGTATGTATGTGCCCTCTATTGGGCATCAGGTAGCAACGGCGCGAATGTTTCTGTTAGACGTGCTTGAGGCGAGGTCAGCGAGTCTGCGCGTCCGACATCACTGAAAAAAGATACGAATTGGGTGCAGTGCGTTTTTCGGCAGTGCGAGGAGTGTCAGGAGCTGAAATTCATGCCAGAATGTGGCGAGTGATGAACACAGTGGAAATTGCAAAAGCGCGTCATCGAGTCAAACGCCAAAGAATGTTGACAGACGGCATAATTCTGTTTCGCGATAATCCCCACCCACATCCTCCCAAGGTTGTTTCGCCTACGCCGCCAAAGGTCCGCTGGGAAGCTCACACATCCACCATTCAATCTAGATCTAACTCCACATAGTTTGCACATTTTTGGAGCCCTGAAGATATTCATGGACGTCGGATATGCTTCAGACGAAGAATTGCACGCCTGGGTACAATCATTGGCAAGTGTAAAAATGTTTCTTTGAAGCCTAGGATAAATTTATACCTAGTTATGGCGATTACTTTTGAAATGAACAGCTTACTTTCTTCTCATTTGTCTCATTTTCATTTAATTGACCCCCAAATATTGTGTCGGTTGAAGAAATGTGTTAGGTATTTTTTTATTTTTTCAGTAAACGCTCTGAAGTGAAAAAAGTCATTGTCGAAATTTGGAGTTGTAAACATACGAGTTTACTCTTTCGCGTAGGAAAATTCCAATTTTCCGAGCAAGATTTTTTTTTTTGGAGACGACCAAGACACATTACAAATTTCATTTTGTACATTTTTCTATCCGCTTTACATCTACAAACCTCCCTCCGCAACTTGACCATAGCTCGTTATGCAGTCCTTTTCCCAACGTGCGATCTACCTGGGCGACTTCAATAGTCATCAAGGTTTTGGAAGTATCGCGAAACTGACCTTAATGGCGAAATATTGATATATTGGGAAAACGAAAGTAATATACACCTTATACTTGACCCCAGAGATCGTAAGACCTTCAAATCAGACTCGTGGAAACGGGAGTTCAACACTGATCTCTGTTATGTTTCTTCTGATAACAATGGACGGCCACTTGCAACTACTCGAAAAGCTCTCTGTAACTTTACGCATAGCCAGCACCTTCCAATACTTGCCGAAATTGGAATAAGTATTACCCTAATAACCTCATTACCACGCTCTAGATGTAACTTTTGTAAAGCAGACTAGTCTTCTTTTTTCGAAAGACTAGAAAACTGCTTAGGATGGATTCCACCTACATTTGGCAACTACGGAAGGTTTACTATAGCAGTCATACCCACGTACAAAAATGCATGACCAGAGGATATCGCAAGATCTATATACTTTTGTAAAACGTGAACTAGAGCCCTTAAGGCTAATTGTGTAAAGGAAACAACTTACTCAAGACCGTTCTCACTTGAAGAAACTACATCTGCGTGTAAGCAAATTAAAGCTGGGAAAGCCCCCGAAATTAATGGAATCCACCCAGAATTCATCTAACACAGTAGCAAGTATACACGGCACTGGCTCGCTTGTTTCTATACAGATATTTTAAATAAAGGCAGGATACCCTCAGCACTTAACCAGGTGAAAATCTTAGGCATTCTAAAACCTGGAAAACCCAAAAATAAGCCAGAGAGTTACCGAACCATCTCGTTGCTGAGTGTACTTTACAAACTATTAAAGCGACTTATCCACAACAGTACCGGCCCCAGAATTCTCGAGAGCACACCGATAGAGAAGGTCGACTTCCGAAGACAACAGGAGCTGCTCTGAGCAGGCTCTGTCCCTGACTACTTTCATTGAGGCCGGATTCCAAAGGAAACTGAAAACTTCAGCTTTATTCAACGATTTCACAGCCATCCATGATAGTTTGGAGACATGGCTTCGTGTATAATTTTGCACGAGAGACATCTTATGAGAAGACAATTACGTTAATTGAGGACACGCTCAATAACATAATGTTCACGGTAATCCTAGATAACTCAGAAAGCAAAATGATGACGCTGAACAACGGCTTACCTCAGGGATCGCTTTTGGCACCACTGCTCTTCAGTCTACATATAGCAGACATGGCAAAAACAAGGAAATTTGGATGTGCAGATGACTGGGCAATAGCAACCCAACATAAGCATCTCGGAGTGACAAAGGATACCCTTAGTGAAGATTTAAACACGTTGGAACAATATTTCCGCAAGTAGACACTCCAACCGAGTGCAGCGAAAACGGAAGCTTCACGTTTCCATTTAAATAACAAATTAGCCAACACAGATGTTGAAATATTCTTCGAAGGGAAATTACTGAAAAATAACAAAAATACCGAACACCTTGGCGTCACAGTAGATAGGACTCTCTCTTATATAAAGCGTGAAACAAATTTTGCAACGAAAGTTCATAGCAGGAACAATATTCTTGAGAAATTATGTGGTGTTGCTTGGGGATCTTGAGCAGCTACTTTGAGCGTTCAGCCCTGGAGCAGGCACCCGCGGCGGCGGAATACTGGGCAGCTCAACGGCGCACACATCAAACTGCCAGCTTAACAACACAATGCCACTCACATCGGACACTATCAAATCTACTCCAGTTAAGTGGCGTGCATGTCCTAAGTCATGTACCACCTCCAGACAAACTCGTAGGCAATCGGCGCTAAGGGAGTATGGAACAATAATACGCATCCGAGAACTTCCAGTTCACTCTGATCTCAAACATCTACAGATAAACAGACTTCCATCTAGCCACGTCTCAGGGAAGCTACTTCACTTCACGGTGAAAGTGTCAGTATCACCGAGGCCCATTGAGAGAGTTGGAAGGAAAACGCACCATCTGAAAGCCTAAACATACCATGCCTAACAGAGAAGTCGCCGGGTTTTGCACTGCCACGAAAAAGTTGGTGCTCATTTAACAGAATCCGGACAAATCATAGGATAGTATGCAAAGACTCCTACAAATGGCGGAAAACCAATCTTCACAGTGTGACTGAAATGCTGATAGACAAACCGTTAGGCATATTGTGGAAGAATGTCCTTGAAGATCCTATGCTTCTGACTGCGGTCGAGAAAGCAATAGAATATCTTAATAACTTAGATGTACGTTTAGGACGGTTCCATTGTGTTTTTTGCATTATTTTGTAAGTTTATATACGTGTCCATGTATTTTTGAGATGTGTAGCCTTAAGGTAAATAAATTAATCTATTCGTTTTCATAATGGGTTGACTTCTTTCAAATATAAAATCAGATATCAGAGACTGCCTAATGCAGAACACCAATTACAAAAAAAGTTATACTTCTTTTTAAAACAAAATCGACGAGTTTTCATAATTGTGTTTTTGATTTGAATTTATTTAGTGAAAAAACTGCATGCGAGGTAGATACCAGAAAAAAGTTGCATAGGAATTTTCAACAAAATAAAATAAAAAGGGGCAACAATTTCTAAACATTGTGTTAAATAATTATACCAAACTTCCAACAAATATCTCAGAAGAAAAGAGTATTTTCGATTAAACTGCATTAAAAAACCCGTTATTGGGCCGCATTGGATATAGTTTCTGCAAAGACTCCGGCATAACAATTGCAAAAAATGCCCTTTAGTGGGCTTGCAAAATCTTCTACGCATATATATTTTGTAATTGCTGCATAAGCTGTAAAGAACACAATTTTTCTGCGCGAGACAGAAAAATCACTTCTTTAGCACCCTACCCTCTGGATTTTTATGAATTTCGCAGTCCTAAAATTCTAATTGCACCTCTTAAGAATGAAAATTAATTGAATACATTTTATATATATATATATATATATATATATATATATATATATATATATATATATTCGAACACACGTTCAGTCTTTCGACTTTATGTAGCGTATTTTTGTTGACTAAAGTTATTGCGGAAATGAAAGGCTGAAATGAATGGTTACAGAGACACACGCGATATCAGGATAACATGTTACGGATAAAAATTAAGCCACATGATACGTCTTGGCTATTGGTCACATTTGCAGGTGCCCTACGACTCCCCCAAAAACGCGTTGTGTGCTGAAAATCCCGATAAATATTTTAGCATTTTCTCGACATCGGAAAATATACCCAGTTTCCTATCATCAGACCAAAACATGTCAAATGACACCTCATTTGCCATCAAACGATGGGCCGGTATAGGTCTAAACAGCTAACGGAGGGACGGCCATATGGAGGTTATGCGATTCCTATTTATTAACTACTGTGGAGTCACTGACGCGTTTAACCTTTTTTAAAGTATTTTCAAATTTATTAATGTGAGATTTTTAATTACAGAAGAAAGAGTTGCTAGTTGTCCACCAACAATAGCAATCCAATAACATCTCGCTTCCCCAAACGGTGAAACATAAAGTGTAACAGACTGACGGACGACCGAAGGAAGGACGGACGGACGGACGGACGGACCTACGACGGATAACTCGATTGCTACGTGCAGGAAAGAATGCGCGCAAATTAACTACCGCGAACAAATTTTTACGCGCAAATAAACGCAACAAAAACTGGCCTTCATGTTCCAATTCGTTTAAATTATCATTTAATTTCGTAAACATTGTCCAACGTAAAAAGGAAAACACTTTTTTTCAAGGTTAAAAAATATGAAAATTAGACAACAAATCACTGAAGACGGTCATTACAGGCTTCGTCTTCCTCAAACGTTTTTACGATCGAGCTTTGAAACGCAGTGTTCGCTGAAACGGTGTAACCAAAGTCGCAGGTCCATAGGCCTCAAAGTAATACTAGCAAGATCAAAAGTTTTTCACCGATGTTGGTTTACTCTAAGATATCGAAGCCATTTTTCATTATTAATTGAAAAGAACGCACCAGTTGCAGAGACGCGAAACGAATACTATGTTAAGCTTTTCATATGCCCGTTCAATGCAAAATTGAAACTAAAAAAATCAGCAAATATTGAAAATATCTATTAAAACAATTGAGCCACACTATTTTCCAAAGCAATTTACATTAGTTTCTACTACCCTGAAAACTATAACTTGGACCATTTGAAAGAAAAGTTACACTTTTACCTTTGGTATTCTTTTCTTAAATAAAACAATTTCTTGAAGTCGAACATACACGTACAAAAGGAGAACTTCAAACATCAATTCTGGGATAACATGTCAGCTGTGAGACAATGAATGGTTGCTAATTAGAGAAAAATATTATTGTGCCGCACATGAACGACGACCGACCCACTGTCTTCACCTGCACATGCCAGCGCCGGAGCCAGGACCGCGACGTGCTTTCCTTACGAGGAGGCGGACGAGGCAGCCACGTGCGCAAACTACTGCACATGAAGCACTAAAACCTAGTGGAGCTAAAGCAGCGTATACTTTCTCGCCTTTAGTAATAGTGTAACGTATTAGCCAGCGTGCCTCATGGCATCTATTTGGGGACGCTTGGTGGAGGATTAGCCTCGCCCACAGGGAAAGAAGGGTTTTCCGTAAAGGAAGAACGCGGAAACGGGAGACACAAGCTTTGGGACGTATCCGGCCTATAGAAAACTTTTCACTGTTAAACAACGACGGAGGTGGCGTGACGTAGTACGGTCTCACGTGGTCTCGCCCTATATAATTAAGAGTGTACAGAGCCAGTGGGTTGGGTTCTGGAGACTAGCGGCGACGAGAAACTCTCGTGCATTGTGCACAAAAAACTTGACGCCACGACGGTGCAGTGATGCGAGCCAGGCCTCCCGCGAGGCTCGATGTCACTAGTGACGAAGCCTGCGGACTTTAGTCCTGTATGACTGCGCCTAGTCACGGGGGAGCGATGCCTGTGGTGCGTGCTCCGCGGTGAAGCAAAGTGGTTGAGAGTTGCCACGAATTCACGCCGATCCCAATCGGATAAGATCGCCCCCTGCGAGTCGAGGCAAACCCAGCCGTGCGTGGCGCTCAGATCGGACTTTTGTTGTCCCAGCTGTGACATCGGGCATCGGGGAAAGCTAGGCTCGTTTGTTGCGCGCTTCCAAAAGCAGGTAGTGGTGCGAATTGCCACAATCAAAACCAATCTTCCATCGGGTTGTGGATCGCTCGCGATCAGGGGATAGTAGTTCTATCAGAGCTAGTGGTGTAAGTAAGAATTATAAGTGTATGTTATTTGTTTTTTTTTCTTTGTTAATCAAATATATTGTTATACGAAAGCTTCTGTGTCTGTGTCGCTGTGAGTATCCATGACGTCAACAGAATCTAGGTTTGGATGGGAATATTGGTCCTGAAAATGACAAAATAATGGAGGTATCCGTTTAGGAATTCAGAATGCTTCATATTTTGACACGTGTTGGAAAAGATATTGAAATACCAGTAAATAGAAAATTTAGCAAAGATCATTTCGATATTTAAGAAAGGAGAAATACATTCCAACGACAGGGGTATCAGTATTCTGAATTCGCCTACAGCCTAACAATAAATAGTCAACGAAAGGTTTTCGAAATATCTCTGATAGCATTTTTAACAGAAGAACAAGCAGGCTTGCGCAAGGCGGAAGATCATGCCAGGGTGTTTTTGCCTTCAAAACAAATAATTCAAAAGAGGAGAGAATTTAATTTAGAAACACTTAGACTTTGTTGACTTTTGAGAAAGCACTTGATATGATGAAAAGAAATAATCTTTATGGATATATTGAAAAAATTTACCTTAATCAAAATTTTGGTTGCATCCAGGTCTCAAAAAGTATGTATTATATACCAGAATTAGGAGGCGGACCGCTGGCAAAGTTACTGACAATTTCGAAAATTACAGACAAATCGATGAGTGAACAAGGATGTAGGACGTCACCAACTCTATTCAACATTCTTATATAAGTGATATGATTATAGAATGAAACAGAGCAAGCGAACACCACTAGTAAGTTAAAATCGAACCCAAACAGATATAGTAAAACACTTTCTTTTCGCGGATGATCAAGTTACTTATACAAGACAGCAAGAATAAATTGCAAATGGCCACTAAACACGCCAACGAACTAAGTTAACCTATAACCTTGAAATATCTTTTAACAAAAAACCAAAAACCCAATGGCATACTCAGTATTCTCAATCACAACAAAAATAGTCGTAAATTACACACCAATCAACAGCGTGTCTCATTTCCAGTATTTGGGCGGCGCAATATCTTTGCTGAGGAAGGGCTATATATATATTGAAACGCAAGACGGTTTCTGAATTAGAACAATTAAAATGATCAACCCAATTATAAATTAAAATAAAGTACATGGAGTTGATCAGCGCAATAACGCCGCCGCCGCCACGACCGGTCAAATCGGGGGGGGGGGGGCGGGAGGGCGACGCGACATGTTAGCGGCGGAAGGCGAGTTAGTGGTGCGCGAGAGACTCGAGTGAAGCACGGACGGCAGTTGTTGCGTCCAAGAGATTTATTGTCGTTGTTAAGTGACAGTTCGGACTGGTGTCGGCCGCTGAATGTGGAACCAGGCTTGATTAGGATAACAGTCCAGATGATTAGGCGGGAAGCAGAATTGGCGTACCCAGAACTGGATAAAAACCCAATTAAACAGGAATCGGTTTTGTGGCGTGGGCTGGTGTTTAATCCGCCCCCACCTGGTATATAATGTAAACAGTGAAGCAGTGCTTGACCGGACTATTTTCGCGCGGCGAAGTTGAAATGTGGCTGAAAAGACTAGGAAACAACCGGACGGGGAACATCAACACGGGCGTCGTGCATTCCCAGTCCCCGTGCAAGACATTGTCACACCCGCTGGGGTTGGACCCGGGGAATTCATCGGCCGTTACGGTGGGCCAGAGGAGTTGGTCGCCGAGGAGGCGAATTTCCCGGCGGACTGTCGGGGGGGCAAACCGAAGCTTGCCCGACCAACGCCGTCGTTGCCACGACGGCCCCGGGTCGCCCTCCAGAGGATGGCCATGGGTTTTTTAAAACATAAGGTAGCGCTGACCGTGCGCTTGTTTCCAAGGCTGCGATTGCGATTTGTAAATACTATTTTGTAAAGTGTGTTCTCTGAAGCCCATAAAATATTTATCCTCTCT
>BOPP01000335.1:175420-237571 GCA_017312745.1 Gryllus bimaculatus | reverse complement strand
ATATATTTATATATATATATATTTATATATATATATATATTTATATATATATATATATTTATATATATTTATATATATTTATATTTATATATATATATAAATATATTTCACTCAAAAAAATAAGTTTGCTTGATAAAATACCTGTATGGACATGGTCCGAAAATAAAAAAGCACATACCTTATTTTAAAATCCCTCTCTTACACAATTATGCAAAATTGAAAAGTCACATCGTATGAAAATTTGACTTAACCATGTCCATACAGGTATTTTACCAAGCTAACTTATTTCTTTCAATGAAATAAACACTATGTGTTTCCTCCTTATCGCGTGGATTCGTTGCATTAATGTATTTCCAATCAACAAACCTATTTTCCCAATTCACTAGTGCAATTTCTCTAGAGATTCCAATTTGGGGTGACGTAGCGCTTGGAGCAAAGAATATTGTGAGTGAACTTACCCGTTGAAGACCTGACCGTCAGAGTTCGCCAGCTTCAATCAATCAACTTGACGTTCACCGCTCTGAGAACAACACACTATCGTACTTTCGTGAACAGCCACAAGTTCCAAAGAAATCCATGCGACGGAGAAAATATTTGTCGCGCTCCTGGAATGCGACATAATAATTTTCCATGCGCGATCACATTTTTTGTATTTAATGTCGCTCCATTGCATTCAGAATTCTTGTGCAGAGCATTTTTTGTATCGATATCGATGAGTGGATATATTAAAGTTTATGTTCACAGTCATAATATGCCCATGTTCCTGTTAAAAGTACATGTTCGAACCCTCATATCTACGTTAAGGTTTTCATTGTGAATGACTCTGACTTACGTAGAATTTTACTTTCTCTCACACGCCAAAATACTCATTTGCGGGATTCGTAATGGCTTAGGTGGCTCAGGGCGTAAATTGATGACCCTGCAGTGCTTCTGACTGGAGGAAAATTCTAGCGGTCGGCTGCTCTGATCGGTAGTTTTCCGTCGTTTTCCCGATCAACATCAGGCGCAATTTGGAGCAGGACCGTAACAAACCTCTCCTCGTCTTCCTTACACACGCTTTCACCTACTAGCACTACACTGGCACATATGGCAACAGCAGCCGGGAGCTCAGAGCTCGCCCTGGTGGGGGAAAACCCCACTAGCCGACGAGCCGGACGTCACCGAATAGCAGCTTCCAGCGCGAGATCATCGCCACCTCCCGCGATAGAACACGCACTACACTTACAACCTTAGCATTTGACGAGCCTGTAAACAATCAATCAATTGTGGCTTCCTGAAACAGCAGCCGTTTTGCAATGTCTGCCTGTCTCTCTGTGACAACGCTAGCGCCTATGCCGTTCACAGGAACGACTTGAAACTGCTTATTTCACATCGATCTAACCACATCAAAGTGCATGTGAATTCTTTTCAGATCTTTTAACTTTTGTGAACTTTTCGTGAAACCCTTAGGAACGTTTCTTGAATCCCGTCTAAACTATGGCTCTAAAAATTAATGAAATCTGTTCATCAAAATTAAATCATCTAATAGATTTTACACAATGTTAGTAACAATTACAGACACGTTGAACTTATTACACTAAAGTATGTCTTTTCTAACTTCCATGATATAATTGGAGAGCAACGCTGTTAAGTGTAATCTGTGAAAGGTACTGGCAGATTGCACAAATTCGAAGGGACAATGATGCAATTCCAATGCAAAAAAAGTCCTTGAAAAATAACTTTTTACCCAAATTACAGTGGTTTCCTAATGAAGATTGTATTTTTATACATGCACAGTGCCACAAAGACAAAAAAGGCTTCAAGAATTTAGAAGAAAAGGAATTTAAAGTGATATCATGGTCACGGAATAGCTCTCAATTGAATCCCATAGAAAATGTATGGGGTATTACCAAGAGAAGTGGTGAACAATCTAGAGAAGATTTGGTATCACGACAATGAAATTAAAAACTCAGGTGAAAAGTTGGTCAACATTTTGCCAAAAAGGATAAAGTTCTTCTTGATTAAGAACAGAGGCACGCACACGAACAGTACGTGTTAAATGTATGACTGTAACATGTACACGAATGTACACGTGTAATAAATGCAAATCTTTGACGAAAAATGCCTTTAGTCTAATAATATGAACACGTCTGAATTTCAAATTTGGCAACATTGCTTGGACTTAGTTGGGTACAATTTCTGAAGGTTTTTCTCCTTCAACATCAAGCTCCGAAGAGACCCAGGATGACTGAGCACTAATAATCGTAGGCAATAGAATGAGCCATTTTTGAAGATACTACTCGAATCCCATATCCAGGTCATTCACCCGTTACATTCACCCAGTTAAAAATAGTTCATGTAATATTAGATTTTCCATTAATATGTGAATGTATGTGTATGTATGCTGTTGTAGTAGCACTAGTTTAATAAAATACAATAATACTTTTCGCGTACATTCGATAAACATTTGACATGAATCACTTTATTCTCCCCGAAGATTATAAATAGATGAAACAGAAACGAACAGATTCACTATTTCTAATCATATTTGCAACATAAATCTAATGCAAGCACTGTCTTATGATAATACAAAATTTACTGGCATTAATTGTTGCAGATAATTGTACCTTTCACAGATTTTATGATTGCTCATAAAAGATATAGCACATTGTTAAGTCACTGCAGACCAGGAAGGGCCAGAAACTCTCGCGTGTATATATAGACGATTGCACTCTTAGCGATTACTTTGACATTTCGTGCATTGCTGCCACATCATTTTGGGGGCGTGGTCAGTGAGAAACACACAGAAATGATTCGCATTCACTTCACCAACGTTGCCTAACGTGCGCTGGGGCTGTGGTGTTGCCCGCACAACTTTTCTTGACCGATGGCCCACCTTCCCCCTCCCTGGCACAATGAACAGTTGAAGGTAAAAGCTCGCAGCGAACACTGATGACAAAGATTCCAAATTCCATCCACATTGGCGCGTAAAAAAAAGCTGTATGCTGTTGAAGCCGAGAACTCCTCTTCGCGTTTTCCTCCAAAAAATATCTAAAGAAAAGGTCGAAGCAGGTCCAGATCTTTCACAGAAGATGCCCCAAACTCCTGAAAATTTCAGAACGCAAAGTGTTGAGAAAGTTGCAAAAGCATAACTGATTTTCCAGGGATTGGTATTGCTTCATAAAATATAGTAATTGACGTCGTAATTAATACCCCCATTCTACTCACATTACTCCAAGTGTTCGGTCAAGAAAAGTTCAGCGGATATGACTCGATATTTCGACCATTTCACCAACTGAAGAAATGTTCGCGTGAAAACAATGTCTTTATGCAACTAGAATGCAAGAAAAGCTGACTTGAAACCTTCCATTGAAAGAAATAATAAGATTCCGTATATTGTGAATTTAGTTCAAAGCATGTTAAAAGTGAATAGCGCATGCTGACATTCTGCAATTGTGGTCTGACCGCTTACTTTCCATATGCATTGTCTCACTTTGATTTTTTTCTGTAAAACAATTCATATTCACTTTCTCACATGCTTTTCGACAAGATTTGCATCAATTATTATGTTATAATGTCAAATGAAAAAGAAGTATCCTGAACCTCCACGAGCAGTCTTCGAGCCGACGCTTCAAAGGCATCACCAGCTGCCGCCCCAGCCACGGCCCCCTTCAGTGGAGAGGCCATGCCCCAGCCCACTTGGCTGCCGGGAGAATTCACCTCGCAGAGCGGCACTTCCGGGGCGACGTTCAGCTGTTTTAGGGCCTACGTATCATAAGTATACCACGAGTGATTTGGAAATTGTCGATAAATGTCCGACTAGTGAAGCGAAGAGGGGATTTATCAGAGAATTTCCAAAACACGAGTGTTATTTAGTATGACTATTTCTCGAATGAAATTTGAATTATGGAAGCTGATTCATTAATACTCGCTATATAAGTTAATCTACTATGTTCACGTATTTTTAATGATTTCATTTACTACGTTGATACCTGCATTTTTTGTTTACTTATGCAAGGCCGTCTGCAATATTAAAATCAAGGACGTTAAACTCTACAAGTAAGAATTAATTCAGTACAAATACGAAAAAAATTAAAATGTACGTGACGAAAACACGAAACACTTTTGGGTTAATTTCATGAATTACTTATTAAATACACAATTATTTAGTATGACGCTAGGGAGTTCACATTTCATTTCTTTGGAAGTTTTTGTAGCAGTTTCCTTTTCGAATTCCCTGCGTGTCTTGCGTCTTTTAAATTCTAAGTCTACAAATGGATTAAAAATTCGACAGTGTTCTTTAAAATATCCTTCGTGGATTAGTTTTGCAGTTACATTTCATATTGTTTTCAGTGTGTATTCCCTGTACTCTTGTCTATTCAATTTTTTCATATTGACAGCTCAATCCTTCAAAACGTTCACAATTTCTAGTGTTCTTGTATCTTCTTCTAATACCTAGCTTCGCTCCTTACAAGCATTTTGAAATTGTTCCTAAACGAATTTTCTATTTTTCTCTGTGTTCTCAGGAGTAACACTTATTAACTGAATAATTTCATACACAATAAGTTGAATAATTTCATTTATTTCTTGTTCGGATACATCACCAAATCTTTCGCCTTTTCGCACGGTGTTTGAATAAGACAATTGAAAAGCGCGCTTAGATATAAATAAACACAGGGATCGATACATACCGTCTTCTGACATGTATGAATCGCAACTAATGATTGGGCACTGAAGAGGAGGTGATAAGAAAAATCGATAAGAAAAACTTTACTAGCAAATCCTCAAATCAAGGGCCAACGTAGGTTTGTGAATAATAAAGCACACTGAGGAAGAAGAAGGAAGTTCAATTTAATGCTAATTGCAATGAAAACAATACAAGAATTCCTAAAATAACTGAGACCTTTTTCCTTTAGCGAGGAGGTGTATATTTTAATTGATCGTAATTGAGGTAGTGTAACATAATGAATTATTTTCAGGACGAAGTGTGAGTCGGGACAGGAGGGTTTCGTCGGTCCTGCTAGTGACACCCGACATAACACGAGGATATCAAATGTGGAGACACTAAAGAGACAATTAGCTCAGTTCCAGACTAGTTTAAAATTAACCTGTATAAGTTAGTACCTGTATTGTGCAATTCGACCTTTCCAAAGCATATGCTTCAACCGCAAAGACGATGGATTGGTTTTATTACGCAAGTGCATTCTTCATGTGGGAATAGCGCAGCGGCGTGCATTCAACCCTAGCACCGCTGGGGGAAGCAAGAATGACAAAACTAATGAATAACAAGATACTTTCGAATGTTTAACTTTAACATAGTTAATTTCTTTGCATAATTCAATTCGGTTAGGTTTTCTTTCATAACATTGTTGAATGAATGGACAACACTAATTCTATGATAATAATCACATTATTATATTTTCTGAAGCAATCAACGTTTGTTTCCATAATCTACAACTAATGGAGATTAGCGATTAAAATAATCGTAAGCACTTGGCCCCAAAAATAATTCTTTGCGCGATCAGGTTTTCAGCCTTCAATACTTCACTATGAAATATTTCTCCCTCCCAAACTCTTGCTTCCGGGTCAATGACCCCCATATAGATCAGTTTTTTGCACAGTTTCCCAGATCCATTGAGCAAATGCCGAGATGGCCCCTTGCGTTGCTTCTGGACATAAATGTAGCTTCACTACGCGCACGTTTTGTTCAACTCTTCTTTTGCTTGTAATGGTAGGAGTAGAGGTAATTGCTAGTGACTATTTTGTTCGCAATGCAGAAAAATTATATCTGCAATTCGTTTAGTGATGAAATAAGTTTTCTATAACTCGAGAACGAAATTGTCTAGTTTTTTTCAAATATTGCTAATCTCACGCTTTTTTAAATTTTTATTTATTTAATCTTTTACTCATTTTTCAAGAATTTATAGTTAAAATGATAGGAAGGGATACAGAAAATCAAGAAAAATGTGCGCAGATGATCTTCTCCCTTACGTCACATACAATTTTGACTGTTTTTCACCAAATAAATCTAAATCTAATCTCCCCATCGCTTTTACTGGTTTTGTTGAATGCTTGCACTTTTTCTAAATTGAGAAGGTTCAATGAAAATCAAATCTGGGTGGATTTTATATGCTCTATTACAACCAGGTACTGGTATTCACAGGTGGTGGGAAATACTGACAGAGGGATGGACATTAAAAAAAAAACCTTTCGGGTATGAGGAACCTTCGAATCCAATATTTCCGTTAAAATCGCAACATAGATTTTGTGCAGGATTACGTAACTTTCTCCAAACTGCGTGTACTATAAAGTGAAAGTTGGAGTGGGCGAAATATGCGTCAGTGACGTAGTTTGTTCATCAAAACACTTGTGATGAATCATAATAACGAATTATTATTGTTTATTTTCTTTTATTCAAGGAGTAAAACGCTAATATTTGTGACACGGTTGATACATTAACATTATAGAAAGCAGCAAGACCGGTAGCATTAGATGCACACGTACACCTCCCGCAATATAGCGTGTGACGAAAGGTATATCGATATTGTGGTTGCCGACGTTTTGTAGGAATACGAATCGCCAGGGCATCACGCGGAACCATGTACCATCATCGCGCAGTACTGTTTTCTCGTTGTCCGCGTTCAAAGACAGGGTCTTGCCATGATGACGGGCATATGTGTCAGCTGTTCCCATAGGCCAATGACGTCAGCATCTGTACGTTGTGTCAGCATCTGTGGCCAAGGTGAACGCAGATCGATACCAACAGGAGCTTCAGATGTTGCGTAGATTCGCAATGCGTCGCCGCCGCTGGCTCGACCAGCGCTACGCCGTTCGACCCTCCATCGACACCCTGACAGCGCGATATTTGGTGGTCGCGAGCCACATTCGCCCGGCGGTGGCCAATTGAAACAATAATTTCAAAAGCCGTATCTCCGTTTCTGTCATGATCAATCGGTTATTCTGGACGAGTCCACTGTTACAGTCATCAGTCCCGTACGAGTAGTGCTTGTTTTCTGCTCGTCAGGTGGCTGTGATCTTCCCTCGCTGGATGGTGAGATCCAGCGACGACCTACCGTCCGATAGCAGGGTGTTCCACCACCAGGTATCTCCCACAAGCGCGGCATCGCCCCAACCGGGACAAGCTCTAAGCTCCCTCCCTGGCTTCCCCCGTGTGGGCAGAGGTGTAGTGTATGCAAGTATGAGTGTAAGTAAGGGGGCAGAATGGGAAGGAAAGACACCGCGCGGACCGTGGCCCGTTTGTGAGGTTTTGTAGTTTTACGTGTCAGTATATAGTTAAGACATTTCTCCTTCATGTTATCAAATATTGCGTTTAACCTCTGGTAAACGGAGAAAAACCCCGTTGAATCCTTTCTTGCTCTGGGAGGCTGAATGGGAGTACATCTTTTTCCTGGCGCTGTGTTGCCAGACAATGGAAACGATGCAACACAGCAGTTTCAAATTCTCAGAATAACTCATTGTTGGATTGGATAGGCTTAGAAGCTTTATTTACTTAATGTTAATGTTACTATATCTACATTCAATAAATTCGAACAGTCATCTATATTAAAGTCGGGAAGAATATACATACTTAAAGATGATGTATTTCGACGTGAAATAATCCTAGCTTGTCTGTATAACGTGCTTTCAATACAATAAAAATAAATATTTATTTATTTTGTCAAAGTAAGAAAGTTCTACTGGCCCATGGGGCCAGAAATCCCAATATATTAACCTCGCTCTTCCCAACAATGCGAGAAAGTATGTGCTGTTGTTGCACCTCTAATTGTATCCTATTCGCCAATACTAGAGACAGAGTTTCCATGCAAATACATATTTTTATTTAACCTTCACAGGCCTTCAGACTTTGCAAATCAACACGTTTATGGTTAACTCGTTTTAAAAATGAATACTTTTCCCATGCATGTTTTGGTAGTTTTTGTAGAGATTGCAATGCACATTTGGGAATTTCTTCAACTAATACATCATATTAAGACTTATCTACTAGTGTATTAAGTACTTTTTACTTTCCAATCGATTTCGAGATTTCGAAGGAAATATTCGTTTTGGGTCCCCAGATACCGAAAATGTGTTTTCCGTCGTCTTGTTTTTCAGCACGGACGTCCGTCCGTCCGTCCGTCCGTCCGTTTGTCTGTATGTCCGTCTGTCAACACCAATAGCGCCTAAACTATGAGTAGCATATTTTCCAAATTGAAGAAACCCCTGTACATCTGCCTCGAGTCGAAACTTTGAAATTTTAAAAACTTTCTTTAAAAATTGGGGATACTTTATAAGAAGCCCTCAGGACATTTTCAAAATTTATATTAACGGCGCTAGTATTTATATTAACGGCAATTTGTACACATTATTGTATTTCTGAGTACATTTGCTTTAAATAATGTTATACAAAGTTTCTCGAAAACTAATGTTTTCCATGAAAACTAGCTCAACTCTCCGCATTTTCAGAAAGGCTCAAACGCCATTTTCTCAAAAACAGCTCCAAATTTTTTCTTCAAACTTTTGGAACGGATAGTGCTCATTTCACTCTTTAATATGACGTAAAGTTCAATTCGGTGTACTCTTTTGTTTTTTAAAAAAACACACAAATGTAAATTTTTTTTCACGCCGTTGATGTGGACATTTCCAGCAATTTGTGAACAACATTGAACTTGTGAGTTAAAGTACTTTAAAAATGAAGTTTTTCGAAAACTCAAAACTGTTCTGTGAAAAAGAGCTTCAAATTTCGAATTTACAGTAGTGCTTAAACGCCAGTTTTTTAAAAGCGGCTCCAAATTTTTCACAGATAATTGCCTTTTCTGTTTGCCTGTTCTTTAATATTCTTAAAATAACATTTTCGCACTACAATTAGAAAACGGAAAAATTAAGAAAATGCCAAAGGGCGGCGGGCGGCGATAGATGGGAGTATGTGGCAAGTCGGACTTGCTGGCGGAGGCCAAACGAAAATGAAAACTAATACGGTGAAGTCTGTGCCATTCTGTAGCGCCACTAGTTGAATTATTTTTGCATATTTAATGAATATTGACTTTTATCCATAATTTGTACAAATAGAATTTTATTCATCGATCCTGACCGCACACAGGCGACTGCTTTATGTTATACCGCGAATTTTAACCCTCCGACGCACGAGCAACACTTGCGAAGCCAGTTCACACATCGAGAGCATTAAACGAGAAATAAATCAACGTCAAGCGGTTAAGCCACACAGGACAATGACAATTCCGGAAGCAATATCTCAATATCACTTAACTGACAATGGATGGGAAAAATAATCGAGAGCAGACTCAACTCGCTTGCATACAAAAAATAAAATAAAATATCTAAAAAAAACCTCCGTTAAAATAAAAAGATATATTAAATCAATATTTGTACAATTGCCTATAACAATTCAGAAATTACAAAGAGCAGGAATACCTCAAGTAGAGTCATTAAAATTGTTGAAGACATTAAAATGTCTTTGTTATTAGTGTTTGAATAAGTGAGTGTGGCTACTAAGGAGAAATTAGATAGTGTTAAATTCAAATCGTGATTTGAAATTTCTCCATAATGTGACTCAGAAAGCATTTTCAGTTCAAAAATATTTGTCTACGACAAAAGAATGAATTTGTCAGAGTAAAATTAACAAGATTGTTAATTTTTCACAGCGACAGGCACAAATTGCAATTCCGCTATTGAAGTAAAATTTGATTGTGCATGTTTTCACAAATTTTACTCTGCATCGTACACGTTTGACTATATGAGAGTGGATGTATACATGCATACGTTTTTAGTCCCGTAAGTGCATTGCATGTATTGCTCGGGAGGTGGCGGTGATCATTTCGCTCTGGATGGAGAGATCCGACGCCGACGGGGCTTTCTGCAACCACGTATTTCCACCAGCGGGGCACTATACTTTCCCCGTACAGGAGACGCTCTGAGCTCCCGACCCGACCTCCCGACCGGCATGTGTGGTAATGGAGGCATGTTAGGGTACGTTTGTGTGTAAAGCGTGAGGAAAAGACAAGAGGTAGGAAAGATCGCGTGCGGTCCGTGGCCTGTTTGAGTACTGCTCCTGCATTCGCCTGGTGTTGGTCAGAGAACCCACGCAAAACTACCGATCAGGGCAGCCGGCCGCTTGAATTCACCCCACACAGAGATAGAATTCTGCCTAGCTCACCAGCTAGTGTCGAAAATATTGCCCTGAGTCACCTCTCCGGTGTATATTTATTTTATAGTACATGGAATCCTGGATCTAATCGTCACTTGTTTTCCTGCGCTCTGGAAGGCCCTTTCACCGCCTTCACAACGTCCTCGCTAGATCCGATTTCTCTATTAATTTTCCACTTATGGGCCGAACGCGTGATGTTTTCAGTCTGGACTGTCCGCCAGTGGTAGTGCCGGAGCAAGACAATATTGGGTCGGTGGCAATTCTGAAACGTAGACGTCCCACCCCCACATACACACACCGAAAAAAATGTATATGTTGCTTGAAGACACTATACGAGTTATTTCATTGATTTGAAAATTTTATGAAATATTACACTATTGTTCCGCGACTTATAAAATTACGATAATTTTCTCGAGTTCTAATTCCTTTTTCGTCTTTTTACTAATTGTTTCCCACCATCGGGCCCCTTGACTTGCGGGTCTGCGGGCGACCGCCGTTTGCCCACGCCCAGCGCCGGCACTAGCGCAGTGGAACCTTTCCCTCAACGGCTTGGCTTCCTCAATCCCACTGTTCACCAAAAACGCCACAAGCAGAACCCACTAGGACCTCTGCCGGCACATTCAATTCAATCATGCCTTATTTTCCATATTATTTATGGCCCAGGCCATCACGCCTGCTCTTTCGCCTGACCACGTAAATTACGCTACGCTCCTTTCACCACCTAGCGGAAAAATGAGGTATCACTCAGGCGGCGAAACAGGCGATTCGAATTTTGCTCAGAGGCTTCTTTTAGGCTTGAGAATCGTTTACATGCAGTAAACATACAACGTGGAACAGCCGAAATGCTTGCCCAACGTAGGCAGGCGTAGGAAGGTTTTTTCGTCCCCGAAAAGCTCTCAGCGTCCGTCGGTCGAACCCGACATCTGGGAATAACAGCCCTAACGCTAACCTAACACTAGCCGTTACACAACCGAAACCACAAATAATGATCCTAGGATAAAAATTCATGGTTCTGAGATAAAAAGTTTTCGAGGACGATGCGAATACTTAAAAAACTTACTAGTACCATTGTTGAATCATAGTATCATGTTTTCAGAATAAATATAACCCTTGACAACAATTCAACCGCAATTAAAATATACACTGCTTAACATAATTTCGACGCAAGGTTGATGTTCTAAAAATACTGGCTGTCGGACTTACCAAAGTTACACAAAATCGACATTCACTGAAGAGACAGTTGTTATCTACATCTGCCCGAAATGGTTTATCGTATTTAAACGCTCCTGGTCGAAATTGGCATGCGCAGTTTCTGTGATATTTAGAAGACAATCTATTATAAGGATATAAATATTTACTTCATTCAAATCACGTTGTAAATTGAACTGAACAGCATAGTATATTTTGGAAGAACTAAATGGTTAGTCACGTACAATAAACTGCTGTTTAGTTAAACACGCTTATCAGTTGTAGTCATGCTCAGATCATAACTCATAACCCATATTTAGTGAAGATAACTAAACGAATCATTGTGTTGATTAATACATCTAGTAATATTTATTAAACACATTGCAATGAAAATAACGAAGCGAATAGTTGCTCTTCAAACATTACTAAACGCTGCTGCAGGAGTATTAAGCATAAATCTGAAATGGAATATTTTCTTTCTCTTCCTTCAGGCTTCAACCTCGTTTTCCTGAGACCCTAGTCAAGCAGAACAGATGCTGGCTGCCGACGTTGGGCTACTGACGCTATTCCTACCATTAGTTTAGGATGTAAAATATAATTATTTAAATTCAATATAACAGTAGGCATGCCATTTATATAGCTTATAACACTAAAAACAGTTCACATGGGCGCATATAACACTATAAACAGTTTACATAACCATTTGAATAGGTCAGATTTCTGAGAACGCGCGTTTACTAAGCAGTGTTTAGTAGTGACGACATGAAACTAAGATCTCACTGAATGATTTTATCTACGAAATAAGTGTTGTGCCACTAACGTCATTCACTTACTATTTTTAAATGTCTGATGTGCTAAACGAAACTAAATCATGTTTAGTGAATATTACCACTCGAATAATTGGATTTACTATAAGATCGCTCACTAAACACGTTTAGTACATTGAATTACAACATTTCTCTCAGTGTGTATGATTGATTTCAATGGTATTGGGAAAACACTGAGAGATCGTTGTAAGTTTAAAACAAAGACATCATCAAAGGCGGCACGAACTGCTTGCATCGTCGGTTAATGAGATGTTAAAAGGCGCAAGACATTAGTTCTGCACTTGAAGAGGGCAGCAAACACCGCGCAGTGTCGCGCCTGGGGTCACTTTTCTGTACGTTAGGAACCGCCTCATTTGCCGTTGTTTCCCTGATCAGTGGCAGCGTGCCAGGCGAATGCCAGAGCGGCATCCTAGCTAGGATTCAGGCTACTGACCGCGCGCGATACTTCCTTCCCTTTCCCTCCTGGCCCGCCGATCCACAATACATTGTTGTCTAATGGACTTTTGTATTTTCGTAAAATAGAGCTTCAGAGGCGGAGTCAAGGCTTTCGATCAACACAGTGTCCCAACGTGATAAAAAAATCACCTCCCGTGTCTAATAAACTGTAGAGTGCTGTGATATATAATGATCACTTACGTTCCATTGAAAGACGTCTAAGTAATCATATTTCAATTATCAGCTGAAACGTACAACTGCGGTAGACCGACAAACGCGCGTGAGGTTGTTGTAAATCTCGCTTCAAAGACCCACAGTACATTGACCTCGGCGTAAATACCGGCTCGTACGCAGGCATTCTGTTTTCCTACGCGCGGAATTTGCTATTGACTGTCGCGTTTAGGTTCGGCTATCTAATCGCCAGCCGACTAGACACAGCGAGCAGCCCCTAGCACCTGTTCCTCCATCGGGCACGCCGGCGACCTCCGACCCCAACATCGACGCCTAATTGCAACACATCTCCGTCCCTGTCCCTGTCCTTCCCTTTCTCCGTCTCTCTGTGTCGCCCTGTGCTACACGGCAACGCTCAGCAACAATGAAGGCTAAGTGGAGCCCAGTTTGAATAGAAATTGAATTAAAATGTAGCACAATTTCATTCTGCAAAGCCATCTAGTGGAGTTACAACAAAATCAACAGCATATAAACCTCCTGGATCAAAAGTGCCAACTGTCATGGAGATCGGTCACACACTGTCGGAGTTAACCTCCCTCATATATACCAACACCCATTTTTAATTTTAGATATTAATAGATTAGCGGAAGTACCAGGCGTTTATAGGAGAAAATCTCTCTACATCGAGGTAAATTCTGGTTTCCAGAGGGCGGAGGGGTCACTCTGCCCTACTTCACACGGCCACCATAGCGCTTCATTCTGCATTTGAATGCGTGAAAACACCTCCCTTCGCCCTCAAAGGGATGTGGAATACCCTGCTGCGTCTTAAAGAGGAGCATTTCTATGAATTCATGTACGCGAACCTACAGTTGTCAAACAAAGGTTACAACACCATTTGTACTTTCCATTTCTACTACAAAAGCGAAGCACCTACATTACTTCTAAAACACCATTTTAAATGGATTGAATCTCATTGGAGACTAGAGCTTACAAAAAATGTCATCGTAACTCAAACGTTGCATGTAGCCAAAGTGTCAGCCATTTCAATTCATTAAAATACGAATTATTAATAAACCATAGATATATTTTCAATCCAAACCTATATTTGATATCTTGTACACATTGTGCATGTTTGCAGCTTCCAGCTTAACACAGAGCACCACAAAGTGACGTTAAAGGACATGTTATTGCCGCAGTAGCACTTCACCTATCGTTTACAATATATGCATTTAAACATGATCCATACTTTTCTTCACAAAGATGTACATTGTAACAGCAATTACCACATTTTACGTGTAAGGGGCCAGACTGCTTGAGCCAAACTTTCAGAAGCAACTGAATCAGGAAGGCGCTTCAGTCTAACTCCAGCGTTGCTTCACGTTAATATCGCAAACCAAACCAATTTGCAGTCACATATTCTCACTTGGAGATGTCAAAGGAACGTTCGTAATCAGAAGCCACTATTGTCTCTGTAAGACGGATTCTAGAGTTCCACTCCCCAAGGTGGCGGGAGTTTCAGGCACAACCTTGTCACCTAGGTCGAATTCTGGGGGAGAAATCTAACGGCCGGCTGCTCTGACCGGTAGTTTTCTTTGGTTCCCCCGATCAAAACCAGGCGAATGCCGGGGCAGTACCCCAATAAACGAGCCACATACCGCGCGTGATCTTTCCTTCCTCTTTCTTGTTCTGTTCTCACCCCTTACACACTTAGTTGCACTACACTACCTCACATGGAAGGAGCTTAAAGCTTGTGTCGGCTGGGGCGGTGTCCTGCAGGTGGGAGATATCTCGTTAGAGAAGAACAGTGAGCCGATGCCTAATCCGAGGGCGCCGGACCTCGCCATCCAGCGGGGAAGGATCACCGCCACGTGCCACGCACTACACTTACGGGCCTAATGACCCTAGCAGTGGACGCGAACCGAATCACCAATCAGTCAGTCTGAGGTCTAACATCAGTAATCTGGTACCTCGACTGTGGCGCGAACGGCCGCGCTTTATCTCATAAACATAAAGATCTCTGAGCGAAAAAAAATGCAAAATTAGCCCATGCAATGAGAGTATTTTCTACGAAGTTAAAAAACGGAGATATTTGAAAACCTGTCTCTGGACGTTGAATTATTTTCGGGAAAGTCAACAATGCATAGTACGTCAACGAATATCTGTCACAACGCGACCGAAGGACAGTTGTCGTCGGCTCCCGATCCTTGGAACAGTCGATTTGCGACAAACAGTCTCGCGCGGAAAACAAGCAAACAACGCCGCGCGCTCTGGGGATTCCGCATTGAGGGCCAGCGCGTCCCATTCACGTGCCCCCACCCCACCCCCCGCCTGGGCCGACGCCAGGGCCACGCCCCCTCCACCCCGAGCGCTTCCTATTCATTGGCTAAGCGATTGATTCCGGGTGTGTCAACTGCTAACGTCATTAGTCCCGTAAGGGTAGTGCGTGCGTTTTTACTAGCCTGACGTGGCGGCCACCTTCTCCCGCTAGATGGTGAGACCCGACGCCGATAGCGCCGGATCCGCAAAGTAAGGCTGGCGGCGTCCTGAAAGGTAGTGTAAATGCACGTAAGTTCAGTGTGTGTAAATAAGAGGTGACGATACGACAAAGAAGAGGAAGGGGTCGTGGTCCATGGTCTGTTTGTTAAGGCGGCTCCGCCCATTCGGCAGGTAGCGAACGACCGCTCGCCGAACCCAGAGTAGTGGGTATGAGTTTGCTTGCTATTTCCCGAGCGACGAATATTCGGTGCTCGCCATACACACCGCGTGTAGGTCTTTAGGACACACAAAAGGAAGCGAATATTCGCTTGGCACATCAGCTGCTCGGGATTAGGCGGGCAATCGCTCGCTATTTCGAGAATGTCCTGCATTCGCCTGGTGCTGATCGGGGGAATCACGGAAAATACCAACAGAACAGCGGGCCGATAGAGTTCTCCTTCAGACAGCGGCTGAATTCGACAAAAGTAGTACTGACGAAAATACTGCTACCGCAAGGACTCTAACCCTATTACCCCCAGTCAGAGGCACTACAGAGACATCACTTGATGCCCTGAGCCACCTCAGCTGGTGGGAGGATTTCGTGTTTCCCGGCGTGCCAACTACTTTCGTGGGGCTGCAGTGATTTTTTTTATTTATCCAGGGAGGTGGCGGTGCTACTTCTTCGCTGGAACATGAAATCCGGCGCCCACCTATACCCACTCCCCTCCTCGGCAACACCTGGCAGAGACGGCGGCGATGGTGTAACGGTTAGCCTCTCAGACCCAACCCCGACGGTTCAAACCCGATCGAAGCCGTGGATTTTTAAGGGCGAAAAAATCCTTCGTACGCCTTCCTTCGGAGGGGAAATAAAGCCGGCTGTCCAATGTTAGATTTACTGCATGTAAAAAATCCTCAAGCCTAAATGAAGCGTCTTCGCCTGTCGCTAGTGAACGGTGAACGGAGCGTAGCGAAATTTGCGTGGTCAGACGGAAGAGCGGGCCTGATGGCCTGAGTCTCGCCACGTAAAATAAGGCAACAATTCAATTCAAGCTCTGAGCTATTGATCGGTCTCAACTGCAGTATAGGGCATGTAACCTCAATGGTAGGAGGAGGATTCAAGGACGACGAAGGAAAGTGCGCCGTTCGTGACCCGTTTGTCGAGGTAGTTCCAGCACTTGCCTGATGTTGATCGGTCATTGCCGAGGATCAACAATGCGATTAATGCAATTAATACGAAGTTAGCTGCAAAAGCAGAAAAATTTGCAGGGGCTTCGTGAGGACGAAAGGACGCGCAAAGGATGCTGCGAAGCTACTCTCCAATTCTAATATAAAATCCATCTGTGACGAAATATAATTAAGAAATCTGAATGGCGCAAGTGTTGTTTTCCTATGTTATAGAGCAAAGGGGATGTCAGTGGTAGTGAAATGTATTACATCGACAGTCAGCTCAACAATTGATGTGAAAATGGCACACATACACATAAGCGTACGCATGGGGGGGGAGGGGAAGAGGGGCCGTAGTCCCCTGGAAAGTGTGATGGAGACCCCGCAAACTTACGTAATAAATCTGTTTCTGTAAATATGACAAATTAGTTGTTTTGTTTTAAACCGTGGTGCATGCTACTCGTATAAACTGGGGATTGAAGCTCCCTCACATATCGGAAAATCAGAACAGAAATATTCATTAGACGTAAGCAATTCACGTACATTAATTAAAACTACGTTTAATGAATGTCTATATTGAAACATGATAATTTCATGCGTAGTGTCTGTGTCAGGTATGTTCATCTCCCGTGCACATTACTCTGGATTTAATTTGCAGAGGGCACTCGAGTATTATGTGACGTAGTGAAATAAGAAATAAATTTCAATAACAAAAGAAAAATAATATATTAAAGATTATGCACAAGTTACAATGAATTGCTAATATTAAAACACTCCGGCAACCTTTTCCTTTCAGAACACTGCTTTACCGCAGAAAATACAAGCCACGCGTGATGCGCGCTGTCGGACCTCGGTCCCGTGACAATTACCGTCACATGGCCTGACGCCAAAATTTAACCCGGTCGTGGCGACCGTGTGCCTACAGCACGCGAGATTGTCTGGCCCTTACTCTCCGGACATCTCGCCCACACTCCTACACCCCTTGTACACACGTACAAGCTTCCCGATGCAAACTGAATGAGAGCGCGGGTGCAGATGGCGCCGCGTTAAATAGTTGAGGCTGACACCCCCACCACTGTTCCATAGATAGGCTCGCCGGCTGGCGCGAGGCTCGCAGGCCAGCCTTGGTTTACGCCCACACACAGGATTCTTAGGGTTGGCTGCCTGCTTCCGTAAACGAGGCTCGCCGGCAGCATCCTCGGAGTTTACAGCCTCCGGTATTTTTGGCTCTGCGGCACTACCTGAGTCAACCGCCCGAGCGCAAACTCCCGGATGTTCAGGCTCAACCCCTTCCTCCCCCGCAGCGTACTTTCACCGACCTAACGGTTCTGGCCCTCGTGTTAACGACGCCACAATTAGTTCTGCATTGAAATAAATGCCGTAAATTTTCATTCGGATTCATGCAAATCAAAAACGAATTAGGTTTCGAAAATACGGTGACCGCACTCGTGCCCTTTACATAAAACACTATGTTTGGACATGCTTTACATTTTTTTATTTAATCACTTTTTTTTGTTATTGCTGCTACTAAGGGTGATAGTAACGAAATGAAATTATTTAATTTCGAAAATTCCACTACCCACGTATACATTGCAATAGTAAGAGATCTGTAATTTGTCACGAGTACATAAGCTCTTAATTCTGTAGATATTTTTACTATCTTGAAGATATGTCGGCAGCATCGTCAACATCAACCACAACCAAATCTTACACAATCTCCCGAGATATTCCACCCACTCACTGACGGCCGTTTACAACGCTCGCGAAGGCTGCCGTCTCCGTGCGAAAGATCAGCGACAGAAAGAGGGTATTTCTTCCAGAACCGCCAACTTAACACAAAGAACTCATTAAATACAAAAAAATTTAAATCAACTAACCTCACAACAAATGAAAATAAAATCCCGAAACAACATAAATAATGCATTCAATGGGTCGATAATTGCCTGAACTGGTGTACTTTCAATAACACGCAAAATTCATAAAATTAAGTTGCAGCTGATTTAAGACGAAGACAACCCCCCCCCCTGGCTTTTACCCTTGGACGCCCTGCCGCGCTCTGCGGTCAGACCCCCATCCCACCCCCTCCTTTTCTGCGCTGTAAGGCAGTGGCTGGTTGAGGTGCGAAAACGAGAGCTCTATGTTAACGTACAGGATCAAAGAGTAAACAGAGTAAAAATAGCTTAAGACCACTGCTTAGGAGAGCACCAAACGCCGGAGAGAGAGCTCGTTGGACGCTCTTTGATTTGAAAATGAAATTATATACATCGGTATTGCTGCAATATCTTGAATAGTGGATGTGTTTGAAAAGAAAATATATATTCCTAAAATACTCTACGGGTTATTTTGTTATCTGGGAATTGCAACTTAAGCACGTGCCATCACTGTCCGCGTGTCAAACCATTCGCCCACCCCATGTGTTAACATATTTGATGCATTAAAGTTATAATTTTATTTTCCTAGTACAGTATGCCGTATGTAAATAAAATCTCTAATGGCCCCGAGGGGCCTGCAATTGTAGGTGCCCCTGCTTGTTTTGGGTTGTGCGCGCGTACGGGCACACACACAGAGAACACGAGCCACTTGGCCGCGCGGCGGGTCGTCCTTGGGAAACGCATCTCCTTGGCGAAAGCAGCCGGTCAATACGAGCGCCGGCGGGGGCCAAGGTCACCGCGACAAGCGCCTCTCGCTGCCCGGACCGCCGCCCCCCCCCTTCCCACCCTCGCGCAGCACGGAGCGAACGAAGTCCCCAGGACACCCAGCGCAGAGCACCCCGGTGAAAGACAACAGAACATCGAAACTCGGAAATTTTCAATAATCCGAACAAAATTCGAGGTGGAGGAAAAATAAAATTAATAAATTGCTTATTCGTAGTGTAAAGAAAGGCTTTTATAATTACTGTAGAACTGAACCTATAATTATTGGAACAAGTTGCCGAAATGAAACATTTATTGCACTGGTAACTACGATGTATGCCACATGTTTATGTGATAGTAATTTTCACTTGACAAACCAAGACAAACTTGCCAAAAAGCAGTAATCTTTTGGACGTAAGGAAATTGACATATCGTATATTTAATAATATAATATAATATATAATCATATATATATATATATATATATATATATATATATGGTACATTTTTCATGATAATTCGAACATATCCGAATCTGAACAGACCACATCCCCAATTAGTTTCGACTACCCGGGTTCTGCTGTATTTGCAAAACGCACAATCTTTGAAAATTATTAGACTCAACCACACTGCATCTAGTAAACAAAATTATATACGTGGCTTGGTGCAAGAACGGTCAAGGTCAGTTTTTAGAGATTTTCAATATGCACGATAAATGTGTGTTTTAAAGCATTTTCTTTCATTGCAAGAAAGGCCAAACCCAAAAGTCGATACTATATGTTTTCACTATCGAACTTTACATTGGCCTACAATTGTTTTGTCATTTCTATAGTGCAGAGAAAGAAAACGTATCCATTCTGTGAAAATTTCTGGCTGAAATTGGTCCTTCTTGCTGCAAGCCCCATATATATTCATTGTGCGTACTAATAGAAATTAATACAAATTAATAGAAATTTAAAAAATCTAGTTGACGAAGTGGCTTTATGCTTCATCGCATGTTTGAAAGTAATGTTTGCAAAACTTGTATCGGTGGTGATTCATAACGCCTCTTAAGACATCTCCATGCCTTCTGCATTCGCCGAGCAGCGACCCACTGCGAGCCGAATGCCAAACAGCCCATATGCTTTGCGCGCTGAGTAGGGCGAAGAGGAAAACACCCATCGACAGTCGTCCACAGGGCGAGCGGTGGCTCGCTACTTGCGGAATACACAATACGTGGAGCAGCCTTTACAGCATAATTAAATGAATATGAGATGACTCTAAGAAAGGACCGCTTTGGCGGCTGCTGCTTCACCATTGCTGACAACTTAACTGCAACTTACGTCCATGCACTCAATTTGTGTATGTGTTCGTTTACCGTTACCTCTTTTGTAAGTGAATTCATCAGTACCTTTTGCAATGTCATCACCCTGTATGGCGTTTGTTTGTTTCCCTATCTGTCAAAGTGGTCCCTTCTTAGGGTCATTCTTCCCTACCAACTGGCAGTACCCTGATACGGCATGACACCAAATGCTATAGCGACAATACAGAAGAGAGAGCGATATAACGGGAGGCACTTGAAGCTAGCCATCGTAGTGGCCGGACCTGCCATGAACATTGCCATATCAAGTACGAAGTGTATAAGTTGGAAATATTTTTAGTTTACTTACGATTACGTTCACTCACATTTCGGAGAGTTATTCCAATGTCGTTATACATGAATTGATTTTCTAGTCACCGATTTTCTAGGTCACGTCACTAGGTTCGCTAGTGAGCAGTTGTCTCCCGTTCAAAGCATGAGAAAGGTTCAATGTACCCTGCATTGTTTATTTGATGGCAGTGCAGCACACGGGCTCCAGAGCGAACGAAATTAAACTGTGCGCTTTCAAGCGAAATGACGCCGATACCTCCGCGCAGAGGCATATCTACGGTATGGCGGGCAAGGCACGTGCCATGGGCACCACTCACAAGGGGCTATTTAGAGTGTCCCGCAAAAACGAACACCACCACCCGCAATACGAAGTATCTGGCAGGGGCGCCTTTGCCTGTGCGCCCGCCCCCATTGAGCGTCGCGCGGGGGCGGGGCGTGCATCGCGCTCATTGACGGCGCCGCCGCCATTCACGCGGGGGTGGCAGGGTGGGCGGGGGTGGCGGGGCGTGCGTGGACGTGCGTGGCCGTGCGCAGCGCCCGATCGATCGCCCGCACTGGGTCAACGGGGCGACGCGGCGCGCGGAGCCACGCTGCGCCGGCGCCCGTGTCAAGGCCGCGGCGCTGAATGGTCACCCGGGCGACCGCCGCCATCGATCGCCCCACGCTCGCCCCGCGGCGCGCTCGCGCCATTCACCGCGGCTCCCGTACGCTCGCGGGGCGGCAACAGGCGTCATTCAACGCGGGCGGGCGCAGGGCGCCGGGCGCAGGCGCAGGGCGTGGCGTGGCGGCGCGGGGTCAATGGGCAGCGAAGCGACGCAGACGCCGGCCCGCACCGCGCCGCGCCGGAAAGCGCACGCGGATATAAATCACCCGCGCGGAGGCGGAGACGGACGCGTCGCAAGGGGCGCCGCGGGGCGGGGGCGCGACGCAAAGAACGCGAACGAGCCTTATTGATCCCGCCCGTGCGAGCGCGCGCCGTTGCGCAAGGCCCGCGGCTTGGTAACAGCCGGGCCTGCACCGCTTATCGCGCCGCCGCTTCCGCAGGCCACCGCCGCTGCCGGGGACCAAAATTAGCGCACAACGTAGTAAGCCGCGCCCGGTATTTATAGCGCGGCGGCGGCCAAGCTAGAGACCCGCCCGCGCGCCCGCCGTTGCCGCGGCCGGCTACGCCACGCCGCCGCCTACGCGCACGCGCGCGTGACGTTCCACTTACGCATCGGCCGCGGGCCCGCGCGGTGCGGGCCAGCTGTGTGCGTCGTCGGGCTGCGGCGGGGCCGGCCGGCCTGCACTGGCCAAGGCGGAAAGGCGGAAGGCGACGCCACGCAGCGGCCGGCCGCGCGGACCCACAGCACAGAGCTCTCCCCTCCGCCGCCGCTTTCGCTCTCGCTCGCGCGCGGCGGCGGGAGGGGAGGCGCATACGCAGCTGCCGCGAGCGGGCTACGCGCCCGGTGGCCGGGGCTTTACTCGCCGCCGCCCGCCCACCCCCGGCCACGCCGCGCGCGAGCGCCGTACTGCGCCGTCAAAGGACGCGGCGGCCGCCGCGCGCTCGCCCGTCCGCCCTCACGCCGCCGGGACGCCGCTTCGCAGCGCCGGCCGGCCGTCGCCCGCCCCCGCAGTCACTGGGCCGCTGCAGGGTGGCGCCCGCCTCAACTCGACCTTTGCGTCCGCGCCCGCCAGCCGGCCAATTCGATAGCCATCGGCCGCGCGCGCGCGGACAGCTGGCGACGCGAACGCCACTGCCCGCCGCACTATAATAAGGCGGGCCCCGGAAGGCCCGCAGCGGCTTGCTGATGTTGCAACAGTGCGCGCGCCTCTGCGCCCGACCGCTGCCGCCGCCGCCGGCGCGGGGACCGAATTCCTGGCGGCGGCCCGGCCATTTTCAGCCACCTCCATCCGCCCTCCCCCGCGCACGGTATTATTAGGCCGTCGGCGGGCGTACTACTGGGCCCGCGCGCGTACTACGCCAAGGGGCGCGCGGGGCGAACGACCCGGCGGTCGGATGGCGGTGCGGGCGCGAGCGCTCGCCGCCCCGACACCTGCGCCGCCTCGTCGATACGTCACCGTCGGCGCTGACCATCCGCTCCGCCGCCGCAGCCCGCGGGTCGCACAGCCGCGTCTTGGGCGCGGTGCGTCACGAGCCGGAAGCCCAGGCTTGCGCCTGCGCCGGCCCGACGCGCTCCCGCCCGCCCGCTTGCACTCCGGCCCCGCCGCCCCGTGGAATGCGGTTTGCGCAGCCCCACAAGACACTTTTCGGCCGTGACGTCACGCCCCCGGCCCAAGGTCGAGGTGAAGGACGAGCGCCGCGCCTCGATGCCCGGCGCGAGAGAGACACCCTTCAGCCAGGTGCGCAGGCACCTGTTACGGACGGGCTACTCGCACTCGCCCCGGGCCGGCCCTATCTCGCGCTCAGCTCCGCTCGGCCGGCCGCCCTCGCAGCCATACTCACCCTTGTCCCTATCGCCGGCTCCTGCGCCGCCTCCCCATCACCTGGCACCGCGCAAGAGAACAACGAGAGCCCCTCGTCGCGTCACTCCGAGATCATCCTCTCCCACCAGCGCACAACACGCGACTGACAGGTAGAGCACATGCGGTCGACGCGACCGCCCGCTCGCCCCGACATCTAGCGGGCAAGAGTCCCACTCGCTGCGCGCCCACACGGCGCTCCAGCGAACTACTCAAGAGACAGACGCACCCACGCACGCCCACCCGCTGCACACCCCACGGTGACTACTAAATGCTCATGGGAACGGGGAATCGGGGATGACATATAAGACATTTTATTTTCGACAAATCGTTTTAATGTCCTTTTTAGCACCATACAATGATACCAATCCACACCCACAATTAGGATCTAAAACTCAGCTTTTCAAGTACAATATATATAAAGATTAATTTTCAACACTTCCAGTCCCTGCATATGTGCACCGGGCAGTGATACTTTCTTCATCACAATTGCACAACCCTTCCAGCCACTTACTCACACATACACACGGAATCCACATAGCATGCAACAACAAAAATCACAACACTAAAAATTCTTAAATAAAATAATGTAACAACCCACAAAAGCATTAAGGTGTGTTTCTTGAACCAATTCATCAATTACAGTCTTATAATAGGTAGAGCACCTTAATGCTTTAATTTGCTAATTCCCAGGGGAAAATATAAAGTTGCACTGAGTCCTGGTTTACTAAAAAACAAAGCTGAAGAGTCCCAATTATTATAATACTAATTTTGTGGAAGTCAGTAACAACATTCTTTTGAGACTTTAATCAAGTTCCCCCCTCTAATTATTGTTTTGTTTTATTTTTCATCAATGTATCCAAGAGCAACACACTGCAGGATTCCATTGACAGGAAGGCGGAATAGAAAGCAATCCAATTGCTCCTATACAAACAGCTTAGGCACCTACACAATACTGCACCCCAAGGAGAGTATTTTTGATAAGGTGAGTGATGACTCGGTGGTGCTGTGTGTAGCGACAGGAGGTAGGGTGTTCAGTTTTCTGGACATCCAGCGGGGTGTTAAATGAGCCCACTTCCACTCACAAACAATCTAGTTGTCAAAACCAGCAGATCTCTTCGCTTTTCTTTGCCTGGGACTCTGCTTAGGTGTGCGAGGTGATTTTTCTGCAACAAAAATGATATTCTGAAGACCAGCTTTCATCATGAGTTTACACTAAATCTCTAAAATTACATCAGAGGTTCCTTGGAGTAATTTGCATCAAGGTTGTCAGACATCTTATATTTTGCATCATACAAAAATATGAATGGCTTCCATTTCTAGAAAAATGTATAACACATCCATTTAAATATTTTTTCACAACCGACACTGATTCAAACAAAGATTGATCCTAAACATCCACCTTGAAGGCCATCTCACAGCATCTGCTTTATCCCATGTATATAATGCATAGATGCAAAAGTTCTATACATAAATTGTAAGCTGTAAATAACTAAATTAAAGCAATTTCCATTTTTTAACAAATTTAAACTGTTTTCATAATATGCCTGACTTCTGTTAAAAACCTTGTGGCATTAGAGCAGCTGTTACTTTTGCTTATTCTTTGGAATAGCTATTCAAAATTACAATATTCTACATAGAAGAAGCAAGTATTGCCAACAAGCAAACACTTTTTTTCGTTGGGATTCTAAGGTCTTTAGAGTCATTAGACACACCACCATCCTCACAGCTAAAGTACCTTCCCAATGCTAAAAAAAATGGACATTTGCATTTTACAGATTTCAGAGTTTTCTTTTAAGTTATTTAAAGAAAACATTCCATTAAGGGGAAAAAACTATCATCTATATTGTTGTTTTCCCGTTTTAATTGAATGTTAGCAGTTTTGAAAAACACAAATTTTGTTTAAAATGCAACCTGTGCCATTTTTCAAGCATACTTGTCCTTTGAAAAATAATCTAAAGCCTATTAAGAATTTTTTTAAAAATTCAAATAATGTCAAGCAAAAATTAGACAAACACTACTTATTTTTTCAACAATGTACATGCCCTTTACAAGTCAAAATTTGTACAAGAGTTTTACGTAAGGTAAAATCTACAACCAATATTTTACTTCTGCAATATTAAATTTTGGCAATTTCCAACATTACCAATTTCTCCGGAAACATAATCTGCTATTTTTTGAGCACGTAATGCACAACAAATTTGGAGCCTTTGAGAATTTTTTTTTTATTGCCAATATTTACAACAATATTGTGAGAATTACTCATGTCCAAAAAATTGTACATGAACATATTAAGATCAGTCTATACTTAAACTACACAGATATGAAATCACAAATTTTAGTTAAATTACAAACGTTTGTATCTCCTGCTAAGAGTCAAAAGTGAATTTTTTTTTGTGACTCACGAGCAGACTACTAATTTATAGTAACTTCAGCACTTTCTGTTAAGTGTGGTTCTCACTCTTATGAACAGGTTACTGTGTAATGTTTAGTTCACTAGTGCTCAAGAAGAATAGTTATTGGAATGAGTATTAAAATACAGTTGTTTACAAATATCGTAGCAGGACATTGTCAGCCTTTTCCTCAAAACCAACTGCAAGTTAATAATAACTGTCAATATTATAGGCTCTCATGACACTTTTTCAAACACTTTTATACAGTATCTTCCCTCTCTTAATGAAGTAACAAATTACAATTAAAATGTTTATCTTTTTTTCTTTACAAAAAGAATGAATGAAATAAAATGAAAGCAAAATTTCTCATTTCTCACAATTGAAAAACCATTAACACGAAAAAATTGCCTCAAATAATACATAATTAAATTACATAATTAATTAGATCTTTCATAAGCTGCAATGCTGGCCCAACAGAAAAAACGAACCTTCCAGATGAACGTTCTTGCCAATCATTGAAATACAGTTATCTTACTTTATATGTTCGATGGATTACAGGGAAGCATTACATCAGGTCTCCAAAGAAGTTCTGTTAATAATTATTACAAGACTTATCTTACAATAACAGCACTTTAGTATACACTCAAATTTCATAGTTCTGCACAATTGCTGTCCAAAAACAATATGCTATAGTTTAAATAACACTCCCTTATTTTTTGTTTCATATACTTCTTCACATTTATTGTTATTTCTTCAAAAATTTAATTTTGAAATCCCCTTTCTTTTCAATAGAATGCCAAAGGGCATGTTCGTATTAGAAAATTGAAAAGTCTAAGAGAATCTAACTTACTAAGTGTGTTGAGCATTTCTTTAGGTAGCCAGTCATAATCTACATCATTGGGGTTTGAGGTGCCAGTTTCAACAACTGGTTTCCTGCCCACACGTTTGCGCCCAACAGAGTACAGGAACTGCTGGCCAAGAACCAGCAATAAAACCACGCAGGCAGCCAGAAACACATACAGGAAAAATGTTTCTCCGTCCAAGCCCTCCTCTAACTCCACAATTTGGACAGTTTCATTGTACACAGCTTCTTGATACACACCGCCAGCCTGAAAAACAACAACACTCAACATCTTTCAATTTTCCATCAACAGGCAGAGTGACGTACACAGATAAGAAGGGGAAAGATGGAGACCTTTGACTATTAGATTTACAAATCAAAAATATTTTAAATTTTTGTATTGCTCTGCTGATACCACATTAGTTAAATGTTGCAAATTAATTGGTTCATATTAAATAAAGGATCATGAAAAAGAATGACAATTTTTTGATTTTATGCCAAATTTTTTGAACTTTATATCAACACTATTTTCAATTCTAAAGAAAATCATTCTATTTGTTACTATATACAATCCAAATTATGTTAAATCCGACAATATGGTACTTTAAAATTCAATGCAAATGCCAAGTTCTTCGTTACACATAAAATAGAGTCAGTTGAACTTATAGCTCCCTAGTAATGGAGGTACTTTATTTCAAAAATAAAGAAACAAAAACCAACAACTACAAATTACATAATACCTTAAATGACACACATCAGAGGTTCCTTGAATAATTTCATATCACATGATATCATTGTGGAAGTATACATCATAGTGCGCCAAAAACAAAATTCCATTCTCACTGTCAGTGTATTGACAAACACATTAAAAAACAAATCCTGTTTATCTTACCAAATCTCTGTAGTTCAGGTTAATGTTCAGGCCAAACGGACGTCCAGCAAAAGCTTCCGCAGGGATGAACGAGTATGCCAAAGTGGCTTCATGGTTTGGTTTCACAACTCTGTTGTAGACAATTGTGGAAAAGTTTTGAATATAGAAAGTAAAATCCATTGGATATCTGAAAGATGCTTCCAAAGTCTCTAATATAAAATCTTGCTTTCCCTTATTATTGAAGCCAACTAAGAACTCCACAATATTCCCTGCAGGCAGTTCTGAAAAAAAAAAAATCTTACTAAGAGACTAAAAATCTTTTTCTAACATCTGCTAGGTTAATTTTAAAAAATTCAGAGGTTCCTTGGATAATCACTGATCACTCAAGTTTAAAAAAGTTGTGCATCATTATGCCAATTCCAATTCCATTTAAAGTATTTCAACATTTTTACCAAGATTCCCAGAGGTAGACTGCGTAGGTTTCGTGAACAAAATCGTGGTGTCTGCATCAGAAGAAGCTCCTGGCTGTGCCTCATCGTCATCAGTCCCCTCGTCGGTGACAGATGTTTCTTCACTTTCTCCCTCAACGTCCACCATTTCATCTTCTATATCCTCATCCTCCGCAACAGCAAAAAGAGTTTTGCTTCCTGTAACATAACACAATTGAATAAACAGTATAGAAATGAGCAATTGCAAAAAAAATTATTCCCTCAAAGGAAATTTACCCCTTTCTAATATTTACTTTCTGGAAGAGAAATTATGAATATGAAACCAAAATTTGTTTGCATCACAAATGATTTTCCAACGTTTCTTACCACTAGCTTTTAACAGGCACATCAGAGGTTCCTTGAAAAAAATCACATAATATATTTTAAGATCATAGGTATCATCATTGTGCCTCTAAAAAAGCACCCCGATACACATGCAGCAAAATTTACCAAGATAGGTATACGAAAGTCAAGCACAGTTTTCATTTAACTTTAGTCTCAATTAGACGATTTAATGTAAGGAATTTGATGTCTTTGGCAATAGGTAATATCGGTGTTCATTCATAAATATTGAATATGAATGAGAAATAGTAAAGAGCACCTTTAAAATTCAAAACATATGCGATTAAGCGCACGTGCTATGACTTATTTTACGTGGATCTGAAAGTGCCCAGCACTTCCTGTAAAAACAAGAGAAATAAAATTTATTTTTGTTTGTGCAGCGAGTTCTACCTGACAGTTAAAACATTTAAATGCCCAGTGCCACGTACTGAACATCTTGATTCATCACGCCAATGGCCGATGGATAAGTTCTTATATTACGCTTACCATTGTCCACAGTCAAAATAACAGCTGGAAGAATAAGTAGGGCCAGCAAGAATAAATTCTTCATGACTGCAATATTCGCGATCAAATATACTCTAAAATCCACTCCTCACTTCTTCCACATGCCACACGTCACAATCCCGACCAAAGCACACCGGGCGAGTAAGGAAAGGAGAAACTGGCCTACTATCATTAGTCCCCCCACCACCTCAATAGGAATTATGGGTACACACTACATAACGGTGGCATCAACGTTTGGCAACGTGGAACTTCATGGAGAAACCTGCGGCAAGAGGCACCGGAAGTCACACCAAATGCACAGAATACCATTTTTTTAAATAGTTATCAATCCATCTCGCAGTCTGTAAGAAAGAAACTAAAATCCGATGGTGAGGGTATATATGAAAAGCACCGGCAGGTAATCAAACTCACTTGGTATCAGTGACATCAAGCGGTGAATGGGAGATTTTTTGAGACATTTTCGGCAATAGAGTCAGTCCAGAAAGTCGTCACAACGGTTGGCGGGAAAGTTTTGGATGGCAACCTCTTGGTGCGCGTAAGCGACTCCTAGAGAATTACTGTTTTTTAGTTGTATTATGCAGATACCGAAGTGTGTGTGTGTGCCTTATTACATTTGTTATTTACAAAGATATTTGCTTCCTTTCGGTTTATTTAGGTTCTGGCTGCTCTGAATTTCGTTGTAATAAATATATGGTTATTTAATTATGTAAATAAATATTGACCTTTTTTATATTTCAAAAAAATGTTTACAGTTTCCTGATCTGAATTCAAATTTTAATGATTGAATTTCAATATTCACGTCACGCGTATAAAATAGTATTTGTTATCCCCAAATGATTTTAATGTCAACATTTTTTATGAAACGTATTTTCAATATCTTTTGTTTGACTAGTTTTGATGAACATTTCATGCCATTTCTTCCTGGGTTCCTGGTTGGGTGACTAGCTGGGAACCAAATACTATAAAGACTATAATATTTGTAGGAACCCAGGGATCTAACGGCGTGGAGCGCCTGGTCGAAGGGATAAAAGACACTGACTGCGGCGTGACGAGACTTGTGACAAAGATAGTAAATGAGAATTACTCCCCGCAAGGACCAAAAAGAATTTAAGAGTCACGTTGCGCCAATGACAGCCCAACGAATTCGCATTAAAAAATACAAGGCCACTATTTGACAGCCCTGGTGACAGAAGAAAACAGTTGAAATGGTGACCCACGTAATATTTAGGTTTGGCTTATACACAAATGAAGTCTTGACGATTAATAAAATTGTAGTGGCTCATATATTATAATCCTGTGTTTGTGCAACCCGTTCAGACAATGCGAGTATTTCCAGACATTATATGTTCTTTAGAGGGTTCTTTATATTATTGAAAAAAAAATGTGGAAAATCTACATACGTTTCTGAGAATGATTAACATTGTTTGTTAAACATCTGAGAAAAGCGTTAAGAAGTGTGATTTGCGAATTATGAAGATATGCGGAACCTGTAGCATACTTTAATTTGAAACAACCCTCTAACTTTTCTTGCTTCAAAGCAGAAATCTAATTTTGTCCTCTTTGTATTTAGGGTGCTATAATTTTACATTCCTGATATTTGGGAACAATTGGTAACTAAAAAAGCTTACTCTGACTCTCCAGTCAATTATCGGACACAACTTTGCTATTGTAAATATTTTTTTAGAGAGAAATAAGAACATCTTTCTGCGAGAAAATAAAACAAAACGTTTTTAAACTATTATAAGTTTAGGAAAACCTCCAACGGAGAATGATCACGACGTTTTTAAAGAAAATGGACACTTATATCGTGTTTTATCCATAAGCTTGTAGCACCGAATCTACTTGAAGCACATCTCCATAGAGATGTCCAAAACACGTGACTTTTGGTAGTTCGGAGAGCAGCACCGTCGCCTCTGGGTGGCAAACGGCAGGTTGCTACAAGCCGTGAACTTACGGATAAAAACCGCCAACGAAGAATGGTCTCGACGTACTAAAATAAAATTGACACAAAAAATATTTTAAGCATTAGCCGTTTCATCTATCATCTAACGGCCCCCAAACGCGAAAAAAATCCGAGGAATGTTCCTTCATTCAGCGCGTTATGCTGCCGAAGCTAAGTGAATCCAACGTTTTTTCTACATAATCCCATTATGCTTCAACATCATAGTTGAGACCCCATGCTACAGACTTCGTGTAATCTACCAAGCGCGTTATAGCAGCTTCCGTGATAGAGCGGCAACAAAAATTCTGAGGGGCGTTGGCCCGAGAGTATTAGAATCAGTAAACGCACGTGGTGTTTACAAGATTTGATACAAATACAGTGACGGTGTAAAATATATCCCTACGCATGGTTCAGGTGCTTAGCGGTTTTCACAGACAGACGGACGTTTTGAGAAGAACCACTTTCACCACGGTATCAGGGGACCCCAAAACACGTATTTCCGTTGAAATTTCGAAATCGATTTTCCACAGCATTAATAATTCTCCCTATACTGTTACTCTGTATACATGCACGTATACGGGAAAGTAAAAACAATGCAATTGAAGTTGAAAATAAAATTTCAATAAAGATTTATTCAGAATTATCTAGATTTCTTGAAACAATTCACAACACTTCCGTACAAATATTTGAAGTAATTATTCAATATTCTTTGACAGTTAGCTTTTCGTTTTTCGTGATAGTCACAAAAAAAGCATTTTACTCTTGAGAAAACTATGTGTCAAAAGGCTGACCTGAAAGTTCCACGGAATCACTGCAGATAACGAAAATACTGATAAAGGTAAAATACAAACCAAATCTAACAAGACACGTATTTACTCTTCACTGTACACTCTCATCTCAACAATGTACTATCACAATATTAATAATGTACTGTGGCTTTTGGCCTCAAAATGTTAGTTTTAATGACCCTAGACCCTTTTTCGTTTAGGAGTTATTTAGCGATATAGCTGATTGTGTGCTATGGGTTGCATTTGACATGAATATTTAGATGCGTTTTTTTAAATCAAATCCTTCGCCTTTTTAAAGTGAAAGTGCAAATTCGTCACGTCTCCGTGAAACTCTCTTTCTTTAGAGACCTCATATCTAAAGATCGGTGGCATATGAGAGACGCAAAAGGTATGTATACTACTGAAACATTATTGGAGACGATAGTATCAACTTGGATATTCATTTCCAGAGAGTTCAGAATATATTGACTGTAAAGAATGTCCTGGCATTAATCCATGTTAGCTGATATAAATGGAGTAATTTTAGATTTTAATTTATCCGTAACTATCGATTCAAAAGGCTTAGGTTTAACGCGGAGAATAAATATCGGTCTATAATTGGATATTTCATTTTTAAAGCCAGATTTATGTTTCGATGTGATGTGTGTAAATTTCCAATTTGATGCAAATATTCCTTTATTTTGCGAGTTTGCAAATAAGTCTTGTAAAAGAATGAGAAGATAAAATTACATTTAACCAAAATAATTTGAGGTAATTCCATCAAGACCTGCTCCCTTGTTGATATCAAGTTGAATAACATTAAAATTGAAAACAAATTCGGCGTTTTCCTACAACTACAATTCTGAAAGTACACTTTTTACTTTCCCGTATACATACATATATAAACGGAGTAATATACGTAGTACTGGGGAAGTTATGCAATGCGGAATAGCGATTTCGAGATTTCGTTGGAAATACATGTTTTGAGGTCCCCTGATACCGAAAAAGTGTTTGCTCTTTTTTCTTTCAAAACGTCCGTTTGGTATCTTGAACACTATTAGCATCTAAATCATGCGTAGGATTTTTTTCCATATTGAATAAACCCGTGTTAATCTGGCTCGAGTCGAATCTTGAGTTTGAAAAAAAAAAGTTTAAAATTTGGGGGTACTTTACATGAAGCCCTCCGGACAATTTTAAAATTTTATCAAAAACAGCTTCAATTTTTTTCTTTGATTTATTGTAAGAATAGAGTAACATACACTTATAACTATGGCATAGGTCCAATTTTCACGATTAACTCTGAATTTTCGAAAATTTAAAAAGTATTCTGTGTCTTCCTACAACTACAATATTGAAGACAGAGATTTTTCCTTCAAATGAAATTTGTTCTCCGTAGTGCGATCTTTCATTAAGGTCGTGCACATTTTTTTTTCTGAAAATTTTAGTAGTCTTGCGTGCTTTAAGTGCAATTTAAAAAAACTACAAAATAAATATTTTCTCGAAAGAGGCTCCAAATTTTATCTTTAAAATTTGTGTAGGGATAGCGCATAATTTACTCTATAAAATGACATAAACGCCATTTTGTTCTATACTTTTGAATTTTCAAAAAATACAAAAATTTAATTTTTTGACTTGTCTCTCACGTTGTTAATATTTACATTAGCGGCAATTTGTTCTCATTATTATATTTAAGAGTACATGTGATTAAAATAATGTTAGATACATTTTCTCGAAACTAAACTAAATTCTGTGAAGACTAACTCAAACTTCCGCATTTTCAGACACGCTCAAACGACATTTTTTCAAAAACGGCTTTAGTAATCATAAATTTTTTCTTTAAACTTTTCGAAGGGATAGTGCTAATTTCACTGTTTAGTAAAGTACGTAAAGTTCGTTTCGGTGTATTGTTTTTTTTTTTTTAAATTACACAAAAGTATATTTTTATGATATCTTACGACGTTGATATCAACAAAGCCAGCAATTTATAAACACAATTGTATTTGCGAATTCATGTGTTTGAAATTGCGTCTAACGTCTTATTAAGTCTGCTTTTCGAGAATTTAAAACTTTTCTGTGAAAAGAGGTTCAAATTTAGAATTTACAGTGTCACTTGAGCGCCGTTTTCTTAAAAAACGGCTCCAAATTTTTCAATGAAAATTGCATTTAGGGCGAGGTTTTACTGTTCTTCAATGTTCTTAAAATAATAATTCTACTATTAGAAAACCGAAAAAAAATAAGAAAATTAAAAAAAAATAGTACTTTGGGCGGGGATAGATGGCAACTGGCAAGAGTAAGTGATGTGGCAAGTCCGGGTTGATAGCCGAGACCAAAGGAAATAGAAAACTAATATGGGAAAGTCTGTGCCATCCTGTAACATCACTAGTTTGACTCGTTTCTCACGTTGATTCTATTTGCATTAGCGGAGATTTATTCACATTATTGCGATACCACAACCCAAAATAGTTTTTATTACCGGGGTTCCACTGTATATATTTTTCGATATATTTGCATGTTTTCCAACGCTTTGAGTATTACTGAGTTGTAAAATGTACATGGTACCCGTCCATTGGTGCTTTTAAGCAGCGCCGGCAATGTTCTACGATTTGTAAAGAGTTTTACAAAAAATGACGACTGAAGTGTGTTAATTCGGAGAGAAAATGAGGTATAAATACTACTATATAACCATTACTAAAGGCGAGAAGGTACTAGTGCTGTTTTAGCACTAGTTTTGTAAGGGCGGTATGTACGTGATCTCGAGCTCCGGGTACAGAAAACCTCAGAGGTGAACTGCTCTGGGTCAAGTTGAAGCCAATGCTTTCTATTCTACTAGGAAATAATAAACTTAAGGGTCATTTAAGTGCTCTCTGTCAGAATGGCGGATACACTTTTATTTTTGACTTGATCACTACTGTACATGGTTACCACTACAGCAAAGCAAATTTCCTCTCTCGGGTGAATGTAGTTTTTCTTTGTGGACAGGGCCTACAGGGATTAGTCCGGTAAGTTACCTTGTCCGGAGTTACTTCTTCACTTTGAAGAATTTCACGTTCGTTGAGCCGTGGAAGTTGTTACCGGGGCGAGGCGTCAGACTGCCTCGGTGATGAAGTCGCTCGCTCGACAGGAGCTGGAAGCCAGCTGGACGCGGTACGGGTCGAACACGCTAGGTAAGGCCTTCAAACGGCATCTTCGCGCGTTGAGCTGCCTCTTAACATAAGCAGCGCACCTCTGTAATAGGTGCCCTTCGGACGGCAATGCTTCACGTCCGCAGTACGGAATACATTCCGATTAGAGCTTGCACTTGACTGGATAATTTAGAAAGGCATGTATGACTTGTTCGCACTCTGCCGTTTTCTAATATTTTTCGGAATTTATAATCGGACGGTATTATGCTTTCTTGTCTGTTTAGGGGAGAGTTGGAAAAACGTCTGCTACATCTTGCCACTGTGGTAGATATTACGCCCCGAGTTGGCTTGCGGAAGAAGGGTGTTGGTTTGTCACCGCGGCAAAAGACCACGTATTTGTGGCTTTCCTGGCCCTTAGCCAACACAACACTTGTGAGTAACGAATTCGGGGCCCGAGACGCCGGGTGTGTGATATTAGCGGAACGGCGCGATTATCGCGCCGACAATGTCCGCTTACGGCCTAATATATAACAATAAACAACAATTTTTAAAAATGCATCTTTTATTTCAATTTCACGGGTCGCCGTTCAAAATTGCCACTTTATGCCAGTTTCAAAATGATTCTCAGCACTTCTCGCTCTCATGGCAACTTGACGGGCTGCGTCTGCTGTGGCTTTCCAAATGAAGTGACCGTGACCCGAGAGACGAAGTTTCAAACGAAGTGACCGAAGTAGAGTAAACTAGCGCTGCTCAGAACGAGCGAAAATCGATGTGCCGAACTAACCCACCCATCTCTTTCCACCATTTGTTTTAACAATTGCCCATACGCAGATGGAGATTGCAGTCGATTGCTGTTCCATATGTTGTGCAAAAAGCTTTTTTTTCTTTTTCCCCTTGTGGTGGAAAGATATGGTTGGGCACCAGTATGCGTCACAAACCATGTGACCACAACACGGGAAATTCGTTTGAAAAGTCAGACTAGTCGCAGGTGGCCATGTTGCATGGAAAGCAACAAGTGTAGAGAAACATTTTGAAAGTGGCATAAAATGACAATTTTTAACGAAAAGTAAAAATTGTAATTGAAATAAAAGTTACAATATTTTAAAAAAAAACATATATCAGTTACAATGATTTATAACAATGTAATTACTTTGGTAACTGTCTGGATTCAACTTCTCGCTAATATTGTGACGCAAACTGGTGCCTGAACCTCATTGGCTCAAATCAGCTAAGATGCGGAAGAGCCTGCTCTTGCGCCTTGTCACAGAAAGTCCAGCGACTGACAATCGGCGGGCTGAACAAACAGAAGTCGGCTTAATATTTCAATTTATCCGTTTCCTTGTAAGGACCTCCACACTTGTGATCCTCCAGAAAACAAGCGTAACAAGCAAGGGGAAAAAAGGTATATGAAAGTCGGCTCTTCATTTTTCTGAAGGAAGATTCATTTAAACATGCTACAAGTATATAATAGCAAACTACATATTTTTGCACAATACATTGTGGTGTGTGTATTTTTCAAAATAATTGATTTATTATTTTATATTATATCTATTTTTTTGAAATAAATGAATTTGCTGTGTGTTGTGCTTTTCTAAATATGATGTGTCAATTTTGAAAATTCTTTTTTAATGATTTTTTTATAAAAAGTAAGGAATGCATACAGAATTTTCTGACTTACAAACACGTATTATAACTTATAAATCCGATCGAAAACTGAATAAATATTTATTGATAATTTTGCTCTAGTTAGAAGATAATTTTATTCTGGGAATTCCATGACCTCAATTGCTTAAATCCAAATTTTTATTCTACAGATGGATAGAACTTACCTTATCAAAATTATTTTTATTTACAAAAACAACTGAAAAAACATTATGAATTAAATGGTCTCCCTAACTCTTGTTGTTATAAGGTTTAGGACATTGTTAATATGTATAATATTTTCCTTGCAATTCACAAAATATCTGGCAATAAGCATTGAGAGAATTTAATCAACAATAACCATAAATTATCAAGGACAGTCTTCAGTATACTTATTAATTTCTTATGTACAACATTCCCAAGTGAAGGTATTGCTTTGGATTTGATCCTTACAGTTGATGATTGGACTAATTTTTAATGCACACATTTCATCATGAATGATGTTCAGTTAAGGATCTCCAGACCCACTCTCTGACATGTAGCGTCTGATTAATTCATCGACAGTGACCCATATGTATCCAATACTAAGTAGACCTTGTAAAATCATGTACCACCCTACAGTAAATTTACTTCAAATAAAAAAGTATATACTATTCACCTTCAACTAATACTAGAGAAGATAAATTATGTTCAAAATTAGATTACCTAATGAAAAAATAATAGCATTATGTAACTTAATGGAACTAGGAAGCGTGTTTTTAAAGTAACTACCATTTTTGAAAAAACTCATGATAATTTGTTTTTCAAAACAGAATTTATTTTTACATGAAATCTCTTAAACTCTTTTTCTATATAGTTGTTAACATTGTTCAGACATTTGTCATAGTGGGAAATCAACTTTTCTATGCCTGTGCTGCAATTTGTGAAAATACATCACAAAACAGTCTAAATGTGAACCATCCATTTTCACTAATATTGTCATTCACCTTTAGAACTATCTCATCATTGACAACAGGGGCCACCCACTCAGTCCTTCGTCATGAAAATTGATTTGTTTATCAATGAATTGTCTAACCCATTTTCTCACCATTCCATCACCCATTACATTTTCACCATAAATCTTTACATGATGGTGAAGAATTTAACATTCTTTGTATCCAAAAACAGTGTTCTGTGTGACTATTTTCACTGGTGGCATCTTTTTATGAAGAGGGCATAGAAAAGTCGGTTTCTTGCTGTATTAAATTAAAAATTGTTTAAGAAATACTGTTTCATGCAAAAATAAATTTTGTTTTGAATTACAACTGAGCAATTTTGAAAGAAATTTCAAATGTCTTAGACTTTTCTTAGAATTACCATTTTTAACAGGTTATATTTTGTTGAAATTAAAAGAAATTTCTTCCAAAACCATTCTACATTGTTTTTACTATTTACCTGGAAACAACATGTAATACAGAAGATTTTGTAATGGTATATTTATAATTTTAGTTTGCCAATGGCTTTGATCTTCGTAATTGTGGAATAGAAATCATGGTAGTGAATCTAAAAGCTAAAATGATATATAAGTGATAAATTTGAACTCTGTCTTTGATTCACAGTTAAGTTTTCTTACCAATTTTAATTGCAGCTGGATTGACATTCGGAGTAAATAGTTCCGCAGTAGTGTCAGTAATTTGGTTTGATTTATTTTTTGTCAAAAAACAGTAAAAACTATATAACTGGATAACACAATATAATAAGAAGATCATCTGCACATGGTTTTGCGAGTTCCAGAATCCCTTCCCAACATTTAACCATAAATAGTTGAAAAATGATTAAAAGAAAAGAATAAATATAATAATACAATTAGAAAAGGCAGGAGATAAGCAACACTTGAAAAACTAGACATTTGGTTCCTGAGTTATGGAAAACTTATTTGCATTGGTAAAAAAACTCCAGATTTGACTTTTCTGCATTGTTAAAAAATAGTAATTCACTCCCAGCTCTTTTCCTACCACTAAAAGCAAATGGAGTTGGCCCCGGTGGTCTGTTGGTTAGCAAGCTCGCTTTCCACAGTGCAACCCTGGGTTCGACAGCAACTCCAGTAACTGTTGCTGTGTGATGATGAGAAAGCTCAGTTCTTAGGTTGAGAATAATAGATATACAACACAGAGATAGCTATGTGCTAACCACATGAACCCCTTAACCCATGGCCGCAAGGGCGGTAAGGCTTAGCTCGTAGGCTGTAGCTTGCTGCTGGTAGGTCTTAACTCATCAAGAGTTGTAATGTCAAAGTACATACATACAAGCAAAAGGAGAGTACAACAAAACGTGCCCATGGTGAAGCTATGGTTTTACTCATTTAGGCTCTTGAACACATAATTATATTTTCAATGAAGAGAGACTTCGTCAGAATAAAGCAGTTGATTTAGAAGTATCAATTCTGAGTTTTCTTACGAATAAGAATTTTCCACTTTATTTAAATATTGTCATCATTAGCATTAGAAAGGTTTAAGCATCATGACCTTACCTTCTTATTTTAAAAATTTTATGTGCGGATGACCAGGTGGTACAAGCTGCAACCGAAGATGAACTTCAAAAAGTAGCACACAGACTAAACACACAAGCACTACACACACTACACTAAACACACAAGTTTATTTTGCCATTATGTTTAGTCTGTGTGGTACTTTTTGAAGTTCATCTTCAGTTGCAACTTGTACCACCTGGTCATCAGCACATAAAATTTTTAAAATAAGGTTTGTCTTTCTATTAAAAAGTAATAAACATAATTCCTTTAAATATTATACATTTACTTCGTGGTGACAAATTTAACCTTTTCTTCTAGGTATTTTGACAATGTTTCACACCTAATGTGCAACACACAAATGTTTGAGTAGGGTCCTTTCAGGTTATATTTCGCAATTACTTTTATAAGTACACTTGGTTTCTGACGTTACTAGTAGACAAAAATTGTAAAGTTGTTCAAAAGTAGGTATCACAATTGAAGACTTCCAGTCCTTTATATCTCAAAAATAAACTTCCGGCATCTCTCCAGAGGCAGGGCACTTAGTGTAAGTGAAAGAGAAGATATTTATGTTTTATAAGAAGTTTACTCCCTTAATACCTCCCAATCTATTTTGTCAAAAATACTGAACAATGCTATTTGTATTTTTATGGAATTTTATGCCTACAGATCAGAGCAATTCAAATTTTAATTTCTAATATTTGATACAAAAATTACAAAGCACTTTTAAAAGGATCTTTTTAACATTTAGATTTCTCATAGAAGATTCTCATTAGCAAGGAGGAAACAATGTACAAGAAAATTGTCTTCCGATGGATCTTAAAGCTTCTTGAAGTTGAGCAAGGTATTTTCATTAGTCTCAAAATTATACAATGGTTCTTCCCTCACTTCACATAATTTCTCTTAAGGTAGGCATTTTGCTTGGTGTGGTATTTTGTAATATTGCAACAAGCTATGCTTGGCAATATTTTATAATAATGTTGCACAATTGATAAATTGTCATAACTTGTAATTGTAATAAATGTAATAATCTGGTAACTTGTAATTGTAATAACTTGTAATCACAAGAATTTCCATTGCATATTGCAGTCTTTTCTCTTCCATGAAATCTGTGATTAATCTGTGCACTAATTCAAATCCAAATTTTATTCCATTTAATAGATCTGGGATGTTTAATAATCTTCAGAATTTTCTTCAAAGCTTCAAATTGAACATTCCACAAGTACAAACTTGCAATTTACCTTTCAATTAAGGTATAGGATTTATTAAAAAGGAAAATCCTATTGAATTAAATGTTATAAAAAGACTTTCTGGGATATGTTCAACATTAGAGTTCCTTTTACTAAACAAGAAGAAATTTAGATCTTAACCACATGTGCAAGGAGGAGACAGAAAATTTTGAAAGGGGACAGGTCATGTGTAGTGTATCATTTTTATTATTAGCAGCAGTAGTAGCTTAGACGTAGGAACTTGCTGAATGACATTGCGCAAGGCAGATTATAAATTCCAAAACCTTGGGCATTACTTAATGCTCAATCCTCAATCCTCCCCCCCCCCTTTTTTTTAACTTGACAGTTGGGGAAATTATACATCTTTAGGGAAAGAGGTACTGCCAACACAGGCACTAATTGTTTTATATAAAATCCATTTTATTCAGTTGTACTATTCGAGATTAATTTCTTCTTTTCCTCCGTTATTCATGTAGTAATAACAAGTCATTTGTAAATAAAAGTAATGACTAGGGACTCAGACACCCATCCCCCTCTATTTCAGGTTGTGCATGTCAATGTTGCCAACTTAAACCCTTTCAAACCACAAGTTCTTAACATTTTACCATTTTCTTTTTAAGCCACTATTGTGCAGCTAGTTTTCATGAGCATTTTTCAATATTTTCTGTTTAAAAGAAAAATTACACGTTGGAAAGGGAATGGACAAGGAACATTAAATGTAATTTTACATTCAAATGTGCACTATTCAAATTACAGTAATTTATTGCACATACAAATATCTGTACACATTGTACACTGATGTATAGAAACCTTCAAAAGCCCAGCGCTTTGAAAAATTCAACTTATTGCAGTTCACCATAACATGCAATCTTGTTTATAAATAATTCTCACCAGAAACTGCAACAACCGGAGGTACATGATATGCCAATTTACTCTGCATTAAAATTAAATATTCATTGTTAACTTTTTACAAGATTTGAGAATATGGCCTAAACCCAAAGAAAAACAAAAATTAATACATAGCACCACCTAGAAGTTACATACCATTCAGAAGGGAAAGTTGTACATAATTCTTCCAGTTGAATTATAATTGCCAACACCTCAGTAACTAAGCATTCACACATTCACACAAACATTTAACAAATCTTATCAATTACTTTGATACACACAAGACAGTCGACAGTGGAATTCTTTTTACAAGAATTTATCATCATATTCATAACATCAAAAATTATATTTCCCTGATCAAAGGGAAAATTAGATTCATTTTTATCTTTCACATTTACAAATCCCTAACATTTCCCATTCTTTCAATCAACCTCATTTACAGAGATTATCTCAAACATTGCATTAACATTCTATTTACAAATTGTTCATCAAGATGAATTTCACATTATTTAGCCTAATTCATAAAACCACAGCAAAGAAACTGAAAAGTATATGTACATACAAAAATAGATATCACAATCAATGTAAAGTGTTGTAGTGCAGATGTGATGTGAAGTACATAGCAACTGGATTGAATATTTGAACTTAAGACTAGTACAGGGCTACAGTATTCAGAGATGCAAACAGATGTCTATCTGCCCATGCACAGCATGGACACAAGTTAAGTCATCAAAAAATTTGCACTGACTTTTGCATGACAGAGCAAAACCTACATATAGGTCACAAAGTTATTTACATCAAACTAGTGCACTGTTCCATTTTATGATACAGTACAATATGCCACACATTAGTTCCACAAAATTTTACTGAACTTGTGGGAACTTTAAAATAATAATAAAAAAAAAAAGACAACCAAGAACTACATACTGTTCTAAAAATACATTAACTTTCATCTCCACCATTCCTTGTTTGCCAAGGTCACTTCCCTTTTCTAGAATTATTAATTTGAACAATGATTTTCAGTAATATTTCTTGTACTAATGCAATTCCAAGAATTGCCACAGCCTCGCACAAGACTCTTCTCTTGAGCTCATACAAGAGATATCAGCAAAGTGTACTTTGTTGTTCTTTCATTCATTCGAGTCTTCCAACAGTTCATTTCTTCTAGAACTTAAGAGCTTGCTTCCTAGAACCAAACCCACGATCATGAGGCATACATACGATTGATCTCATGCTGGTACCTCTCCTGAATATCCTTCCTCTTCAATTTGAAGGCAGCTGTCACAAGACCCATGTCTGGGGACCACACTTCAGTGCACAATTTGATGGCAGCAGGAACTTCAAACTTTTCCAGCTTGCCTGGAATACAAAATTTACTGATGAATATTTGGTCAGGCTTTTGCATTTTTGTGGTCAAATCAATCTTTAAAATTTTGGCACATGCGAGGTGAATTAATACTAGCACTGTTAGTGAAATAATCATAGCATATAAGGGATATTTTACATCTGGAATAAAAACTTTAAACCTTTTGATGAAAGATTTCCCTAATAAAAATTTCTCAGCCAACTAGTTGGAAGTAAATAAACAATTTGTCTGATTAGGAAAGCAAAAGTTTTCCAAATGTGCACAAATAATTTTTTCTCCTTTGAATGGCATTCATTTTAAGAAAATTCACATACTATGCAACTTACATTTCTTGCCATGGTCAACCAATTCTTGGAGTACTGCCTTCTCTACAGCAGAATTAGAACATAATTGCTCAAATGCTAGATCAGCCAGACCCAGTTTGGTGCCTAAAGTCTCTAGATGTTGTTGGTTCGGCACAACCAGGGCTACTGTGTATGTTTTTGTCGAGTCTCCGTAAACACAGATGTTCTCTACTAATGGGCAAGTCTTTAGCTCTGCTTCCACTTTGCCTAGCGACACATACTCTCCAAGTTGCAGCTTCACTAAATCCTTCTTACGGTCTGAAAACACGAAGAAGTCAAGCACAAACTTGGAATGGATCTTTCACATACATCAACATTATTGAACAAGTTGGTTAAGGTATCATGAGGTCTCAAACAAAGTCATCCTCAAAGAGGATATCAACTTAGCGATCAATTTTAACTTCCTTAGAGGTAAAAAATTGCAATAACAAAAAAAAGAAAATCCCAATACATATCAATCTAACATACATCCCAATACATCGCCCAATCTAAAATCCCAATACATATCTAATTAATTTGTGAGATTTTCATCTTTTTTCTCTCTTTTACATCACAAAAAATAATTATATGTACACAGCATGCCCATGTTCTCCAACCTCCTTCCAGCAGGATTATTGCACCAAGAACCAGTAGTTGCCCAAAGTGAACACAAAAGTTTATTGCTAACGACTTTGGGGAGGTGCAATTTGCATTTTAAACAGACGGGGTGGGAAAAAATAACAGCATTAATTTTTATTGGGGAGGGGGGTGGTGATATAAAATATTGTAGGGCTAGAATTTATACGAAATAACATGTATCGAAATAATACACTCGGGAAGCATAAAGGTTCCAAATATGGAAGAAAATTTGGATTAACACTTTATTATTTTCATCATTTTCGTAGTCTCTTAAAGTTATTTTTTAGGTATCAAAGAACTGTTTTCGTATTAGTGATAAGAAGATTTAATCATATGAAAGTGGACTGAACATTACTGTTTAGCAGAAGTTTTCCAATCATTTTATGATAATGTAGCATTTACAAAGCAGTGTGTTGCTAAGCACTGTTAAAAAAAAAAGTTTCATGTTTGAATAATTTGATCTCATAATACTGCATTCTTTAGGCTAAAATTACACTTATGACAGAAATTGTAAAAGATTTTATCTTGTGTTGTAATATTCTGTGGAGCTAAATTCAGATCTTGTTCCGAACATAATGTAGCATTTTAAATGGCACAAAAAGTTAAAAATAATCTCCTCGGAATAAATTTAGAGAAAAGTTTTTCCTTTAGGAAAAAGATGTGCTGTGTGGAGATGGGAGGTCTCTGTAGTAGTAAACTAAGCTTTCTACCATGCTGATGTATGCATTGCTTTTCTTTCATGTGCTTTGGAGCGGTCCATTGACCAATCGAGACCCCAAGTGTTAATGAGAGTCTATAAAACAAAGACTTCACCTACCGATGATTTTGATAACACCGTCACTCTGGACTTCACCAATGTCACCAGTGCGAAACCACCGTTTACCATCTTCATCAAAGAAGTCTTCTTTTGTCTTTTCTGGCATCTTGTAATAACCAGGTGAGATGTTTTCTCCTCCAATAACAATTTCTCCTCGTGGGAAAGGTTTGTCAGTGACACGGTAGTTACCTTCCTCCCAGTCTACCAGTTTAATGTCACAGACTGTCGTCGGTCCACCAACTCTACCAGTTGACCGGTCATGTCCTACAAGAAACAACTGTATAGAGAAGTAGCATTTTAAAACCAACATTCATAAGAGCCTACGAATACTTACTGTCCATTACTGTTGCACAAGCACAGGTTTCCGTAAGCCCATAACCCTGAGTTACTGTCACACACAGACACACTTTAATGAGTTCGTGAGTATCTGGAGAGAGGGGAGCTCCACCAGACAAGATGAGCCTCACCCGGCCTCCCACCAGCTGCCTTGACTTGCTGAACACCACTCTGGAAGGCACATCAGACAATATCACCATGGGAATCTCAATCCACCCACTAACAGTATGTTATTTCTACCTCGTTCCTTTGAATGTCAATAAAAATTAGACTATCAATAAAATTTCCACAATGTATTATTCTATTCTCACAATACATTAACTTGCCTATTAATAAGAGGGGTATCAAATCCCCGCTTCATCCATTTACGTCTGTATTCATAGGCAAAGTTAAATAATGCCCTTTGGAAAGGAGAACCTTTCGATACTTTGTCACTGATGCCTTTGGAAATGCGATCCAGAATAAGCTGAAATGAAGCAAATAATGAGATTCACATGATTTCAAAATCTTTTTTTACAGACCTCTCAGGAAGAAAGGGCAAATACTAACAGGAACAGATGTAAGGCAAGTCGGTTTCAAGACTGATGCATCACCCTTTGTACCCTTCTTTATTTTACTTGATGTGTCTATCATTGTCAAAGGAGTAGAATAACCTATCGACACTCCACACAGTAAACACACAGACTCTGCAACAGATAACAAATACTAATATTAAACCAACAGTAACAATTCACTTTGGAACAAACTTGAATCTTCAAAAATATTAAAACTTAAAACTATAATTAGTAATGATAATTTTAATTCCAATTTCCATTTAAAATGGGACCACAGCCAAACTTGCATTATTGCTCATTTGACAAATAATAGTAATTCAGAGGTGTTACACCACCCTCTTCTCACCTGCCAAAATTTCGAAGACGTGAGCCAAAGGCAGGAAGCCAAGGAATACATCATCATCATAGATGTCCACTGCATCTGAAAATGCTTGCATGCACCTTAGTATGTTTCTGTGTGTTAATAATACTCCTTTTGGTACTCCTGTTGATCCACTGGTGTACATAATTATTGCAATATCATCAGGACTTGGAGGACTTGCCTCTGCAAAAGAAAATTATTAGAAATCAACCATATAAAAGTTAAAAAATTGTTTAACAAAACAAATACAGCTTAAATATTTCATACAGTCTGTTAGAAAAGCATCTGACTTAATATTTTTTTTTTGCGAAAACCTGATTGATTTGCATCTAGCACACTTGCATGAGCCCATCTTGTACCTCCATGGGCATTAGTAAATTTTCCTCTTGCCTTTTCAGTTGTTGGTAAGCAGCATTTGAGTAATGCAGTATGTAATGCACTCTTAACAGAGTGCACATGAAAATTCGCGTTTGCCTTCAGAACATCCTGAACTCCATAAATAGCGACCACAACTTCATGACATCGGTTCATAAGGTCGGATACTTTTCTAACGGTTCCCATATTAAATTAATTTCAAAACTTTCATGCTTCCCTAAAATGCCAAATGTGTACTTCTACCTTCCTATTTTACTCTCCCATCTTGCAAATGAATTTACCTTTCTTGGAAGCGCTTCCCTTCTTTAATACTTCTGCGTATGGAATAATTGCTACACCTTCTTTGAAGCCACTCGTGTCTGTCTTTTTAAGCTGATCTTCCATGTAAATTAGCATTTGTACTTTCGGAGTCATGGCTAGAATTTTTTTGAATTTCGGAAGCAAGTCGTGGCTTGTGATAACAACTGAAACTTCAGTTTCGTTTATTCCATGAGCAATTGCTTCTTCTCCAAGGGTTGCATAAATCGTCACAACTGCAACAAAAGACAACATTATTAGTAATTGTGTCCCTTACTCACTCATTTGTTAAGATTATAGTTGAAATCAAAATAAACCACGAAATATGAGTTATATTTTATCATAGTTTGCATTGGTTCTAACAGTAGTTGTTTGGTTCGATTGAACATTTTTAGGAATGTTATGCCCTTGTTGAAAATTAAATAATTAGCTAGGTTGGACATTATTCATTACAAGATTTAAGGCAATTCTCGAAAGGTAAACTTTGGAAAAATTCCATTATGAAGCACCATATTCTAGTACAATTACTTAGTTCTGAATGAAGAATTCATAAACGTTACAAACTTTAAAAACCAAAGACTAAAACTAAGTTTTTCTTTTGCAATATAATTTAAGAGCATTTCCATATTAGGATGTGGCAAATTAAATTTAAATGGCACAATAATCTGCCTGGTTGGAATGATTCAATCTTTTGAAGCCCTTCACACTAGATAATATGCTTCAGTAGCAAGAACACCCTTAATAAAGGCTTTTAAAGATCTTACAATCAGAACACAAAATTTAGTTTTATCAGGGAAAAAGGTAAATAATTTAAAGACATTTTGAAAGTGAATAAAAATTAAAACCTACATGAATTAACCATTGTCCACACACATTTCCGCAAGACCTTATTCCATTAGTTATCAAGTTAATTATAACACAGTGAGGACTTCGGATATTTCAAACAAGTCTATTATATCATTTCTGTAGCTCACTTTCGAAATAAAATAGTTGTATTCCATGGGAGTGAATTTCTGGATATCACATTTTCGGTTCATTTATTCATTTGTTGGCAACATTGATTCAATCAATGTTGGCAAAGCAATGAAGTAGGGATTCCAGATCTGAAGAAAATGGGTGTGTAAACAATATTTACTGCAATGATTATTCACTAACACTGTGGAAAGTCATAGACACAATTTCCTTTATATTAAATTTTACTCAATGGTTTGGAGCGTCCAAAATTTTTTTGGTTGGCTATGCCATCCACGTATTCTATCAGCCAAAAACTTTTACAATCCGTGCACATTTTCTTGAATGTCCATTTTGCCAGGTGCACAGATATTAGCGGAGGGAGGAACTATCAAATGATTTCGACTTTACCGATACAAGTAAAAATTTCTTTTCATCAATATTGGCAAAAAAATACTATATTTTACTCATAATACAACTACACATATAAATTAGGGGCAGTAGGCATGTGGAGTAGAGCTTGCTTAAAAGATCGCAAATTATTCAAATCAATTTTCTAACGAGGACCGAAGGACGTTGCCTTCTGAAAGTTGTACTATCTTCCGGACAAAACACGTGCGAAGAGCGCCGCGATTTACGGGCGAGGCCAAGAACTTTAGGCGACGTCCGTATTCCTCATCTCTTCAAAGAAGCGATTCGGAGCGACTAGATTTCCTGATTGACGTTCGAGTTACTATTTCGTGTTTCCGGGGGAGTCATTACTTTGATCATTAGTTCCGCGAGTATGGTGCACGTTATAGCTAGCAGATCCTGATCTCCCACTAGAACTAGTCCTTGGATGGATATGAATCTAGTTATTCAGCGATGTGCGTGTTCGCGTGAGCCCCTCTAAGCCTACGCGCAGTCAAGGTACACTGCGTAGACAGAAGTGATCTACTCAAAGTATCTTCTTTTGTGGAGCTTTGTGACGGCTCTGGTGATTTTGAACTCCCGATTGGATGGCAGCCTCACAGCTGACAACCACCTGACTTAATTTCTTAATCGAAGAACAAGCCACAAGTCCGGTACTCTAGATAGAACGTGAGATCCGATACCGACCTACAGGGTTTGCTGGGAGGTCACACCGTCCCATCCGAGACCATTGGATATTTTGTTAGTGGCCAATGACATTGGGTCATTGTTACTCTTCTTGCCCTAAAAAAATGAATCTTAATTCGCGAACGTCGTTCTCAACGAGGCTCGTGGCCTCAAATGTGCTTCCTTCAGACCTAGATACAGAGACTAGCGCATTCCTTTGAATCGCTGAATCTGCCATTTTATAGCCATTGAACAGTGAATGAGTTCGGTACCTCCAACGATCTACCGAAAACAGATTTTCCATAATGCCTTCAGTTGTCATTTCTTCTAAACTGCTGAATCTTGGGTGGAAGAATATCAAATTGCGGCGGCAGATGGGTTCGTGGCTCCAATTGGTGCTGTGCAGAACGAGCGCAACCTAAGTGACTACAACCCGAGCACTTCGTTCAAATTGCCAAACCAGTCGCTTGCAGCCATGTAGAGAGAGCGAAAAGTATTGAGAAACTCATTTTAAAAGTGGCATAAAGTAAGTATTTTCAACGGTGGCCAACCAGAAATCACAAGTGTACAAGATTCAGTACCCAAAAGAAATGCTTGATATGCGTGTTTCAATGACTTAACAAGGTGATTGTTTTGCTACCAGGCTGCACTGAAAATTCCCGCTAATATCGGGACGCAACTGGCCCCCGAAACTCGTTTGCTGAAGGGAGGGCGTCTGGCTCACCGGGGATGCTCTGCTTGAAGCAGCCGTGCGCGGCGATGAGCCACTCGGCGCGCGTCTCGGCGAAGATGACGATGTTGTGCCGGGGCGACTGGCCGAGCTCGCGCAGCCCGCGCCCGAAGTTGGCGGCGATGCGCTCCACCTCCTCGAAGGAGCGCCAGCGGTAGTCGCCCAGCAGGTACTTCTTGAAGACGCGCCCGTTGGCCTGCGGCTCGTCCTCCTCGGCCAGGATCTCGCGCGTGCCCAGGCAGCGCTTGGCGCCGTGCACGCGCGCCACGAACTGCAGCATCTTGTCCAGCGTGTCCACGCCCTCGCGCCGCAGCCGCACGTGCATGGCGCGCGGCGCGTCCACGCTGCGGTACGTCACCGACCGCTCCTCCAGCGCCACCGGCTCCGCCTGCAACACCCAGTGCAAGCGATGCGACTCCGCGCCTACGCATTCCCTCCCCCGGCTACGAACCTCCCACCTGCGAAACACCCCCTCCCAGATTGCTAACTCCCGACCAGTCTCCCGAAATGCGTGGTATACCATATATTTAGTCCTTTGCAAGATCACCTGTTACACGCCATCAGACCCTATGCTTATTTCTATGGCGCGCGCGCGCGTGTGTATGTTTGTTTGTTTAAGGGGTGAAGACAGGACAAGGAAGAGAAGTGAAAGATCACGCACGGTCCGTGGCCACGGAAAACTACCGATCACAGCAGCCGCTCTAGAGTTTTCCACCAGGTAGCGGCTGAATTGCATCTAGCTACGTAGCTAGGGTAAACAATTCCACCACCGTCAGGACTCAAACCCAGGACCTCCCGGGCAAAGGCACTGCAGCGAAATCAATTGATGCTCTGAGCCATCTAAGCCAGTCTTTAAATTGCATGACAACCATTAATTGTGTGGGCGAAGGTACTATAAATGGATTTTTAAGAGCTTTGGGCCATTTATAATCAAGTTTACTAGAGGCGTACCGCTTAGACATCTTCCTACCCTGAACCAAACAATTGCTTTCCGAAGCAAAGAGTTTGCATACCGTCTCCTAGATGGAAGCCCAAAACCACCAAGGCACTGCGGCGCATCAATTACGCGTGCTGGGCGGGAGATTCAAAACGACGCTCCACTGGACAACGGTGCTCTTCGAGTTCTCTCTTAGCTCATCGCCTATTTTAGGTTTCTCGGCGTGCCAACTTCTCTAGTCGTTTGTTCTGTAGGAGCAGTGCATGCTATATCCCGAGGGGTGGCAGTGTTCCCACTGGTGCGTAATAACTGGACCAGAACAGTCGATTAGCGGGTTTTCACCTCACGGTATATCCGTACTGCGACACCACCCGCGCGACGGGACAAGCTCTAAACCCCGAACGGCCTTCGGACATGTCATAGTGCAATGTGTGCAAGACAAAGGAATGCAAAGATGGGGGATGAAAGAGGAAAGGTCCGTGCCCCGTTTGTAAAGGTAACTCTCTCAGGCACCTCTAATATGAGTATCTATTCAGGTAGTGTAATAAATCCGCCTTCGTTAAGACCAACCCCAGAATCTCCCGATAAGAGACGCTGCAATGACAACGTTTCTTAATAATATAGTACCATTTGAACATGCAAAATAGTTATCCTGAAGAAATTTATTATCCGCTCCAAGTTCGAACTCTTATTTTGGTTTCGCAAGAACTTAACTTGACAGCAAAAGGAAGATCAAAATCTGCAATTTTCGAAAAGACAGACATTTAAATTACATTCTGACATAAAATCCCAATATTAACGAATATTTCGTTAAGGAAACCACTTCAATAAAGTAGAAAGACGCTGAAAAAAATTGAACTTTTAGCAATTTTTTACAAGACAAAGATACAAAGGAAAATTGCAAATTGCAACCAACTTTGCTCCATTCGAAACAAATAGTGGCGCTACAGAATGGAACAGACCTTCTCGTATCTGCCACCTATTGGCACCTGAAAGACCTTGCCAGGCCTCGCGCTACCTCTGGCTCTCCACCTTCACTCTTTTCGGATGTCTCCGCGCTTTTACCATTTCCTGGTTGGGGTACAGCTTCTCGGTTAAACACAGATCGTACCCAGCTGTCTGCGATATAGGGAACTATTAAGGTGCAGGTGAATTTCGCCAGGGACTGAATGTCCCCATGTCTCAAACAACTGGAAAGGTTTACATCTTTGTGGCATTCCATCGCACACCCTTAGCGTTCACACACCTACCCCCGAGTGCCTCACGAACCAATCACTAGATCGTTTTCTAAATGCAAGATTCGATAGTTTCTTCAAATTGTTACAAACTGATCTGACGCGTTCTTCAATGGGCTCAGCAGCATTGAAACTATGTACTTCCACGACAGACACCATTAGTTAACATAGCTACAATGAAAAGAAAGTTACTTTAGAATCAAGATCTATTATCATTGCGTTCAGTAGGGACCAATTTTCTCAAAATTAAGTATCAATAACTTTTAGAACAATGTAGTACGTATCTGTTTACAACAGTTTGGTAATTTACTTTGAGCAATTATCTTTTAAAAACGCGTACATTTTTCGATCGCATTTTCTCATTTTTTTCGTCCCCTAAATAATATAATTCTAATGACTTTAAGAATATTTTAGAACAGTAAACTATTTTTACATACCACATTTCATTCAAAATTATGTTAAAATTTGTGTACATGTATAATTAAATACCCAATTGTGAATAACAAATTTTATCTCAAGAAAACATCTATCTCCAATGACGAAGTTTTGTCAGGGTGGCCAAGAAATTACAACCATTTGCAATTTTCGAAAACTGCAAGTTAAATGTGAAAAGGGTATCTTATTCTATTTCAACAATAAACTTCATCTTACATAAAATTTATATAAAACGTTTCAAATGCGCATGACCTCTAGGCTGGACAGATCGCTCGGGAAATATTCATTGTGAGGGAAAAAATAAAATGAAATAAATCTACGAATAGTTCAGGCGCTACTTGCTCAGACAGATGAACTGGCAGAAATTTTGAGATAAAAATGTGGACTCATATCGATACACTTTCATTCACAGTATTACCAAACTTATTACCACACAATCAGCCATTTTTTCACAAAATTTTGAATGTCGCCGAGACTCCATGTATTGTAAAGTACCAGTCACATTCAAAATATATATTTAAATTCAAGAATTTGCAATATTAAGACAGAACCACAAGAGAATTCAGGATAAAACTCAGTGGACTTATGCGCTAGTGCTTTTCCCACAGGGACGCACATTTTCCCGTAAAAAACAATTGATCTGAAAGACCCACAAACTTATTTTGAGTACAGAACGCGTTACATGATATTTACTAAACATAAGAGCAAGAATTCTCCACTTTTGTGGTACGAGGGACTCACAAAGTTCGAAAATCCCCATTTTCTGTCGAAAACCTCAATTTTTTTGCTGCAGTATTACAACACTTCTATGCAACGTAGCAGCAAGCGCGGAGAGAGCTGCAGTGGAAAGTAAGGAAAGGGGCCACTAACGCAGCCGGCCACCAACGCCTCCCGAAAGGTCAACCAGCTCGGAAAGTCTTGCAACAAACGCCATTTGGCGATTCCAACTGAATTAAAAAAAAATATCCGCTCACAATCACAGTTCACAATTCCGTCGCATTATCGTATCTCATTACACTGCTGAAAATACGTTTCTCCCAAGGAGATTTTCCTCCTCAGAACTTTTTCACATTGCGTTACAGAACAACGGTGAAGAATCGTGAAGTTCGTGATTGAGATTCCATTGCGACTATTAGCGTTCTACGAGGACGGAAGGTTACTGAGGATGAGGAACGATCATGGTCAAGTCGCGAATAAGCCTATTTATGTTCACACAAGCTGAAATGGTTAGATTAAGTCTGAAACGAGAACCGCTTCTGAGCAGGTTTCGTGGGTTAGCAGAATGTACGTAGCCAAAACGAGGTGGCTAGGGTAGGCGAGTTACGTTAAGTTTCGAAAAACGGATAATCAGGAATCCTGCTGTTAGATAGTAGAGACACTGAGGTTTTGAATTCCACTCCTTGGTAAAGTTTTATTTAATCATTACCACCTAACCTAACTGAAATCCGCAGTGAAGCGTCGACTGAGGTACAAAGTCCCTGTCTCTTCCTTGGCGATTTATATCAAACGACCTTGAGCCTGTGCAAGGCTTTAATTCCCGAAGTACCGTTGTTTTAAAATATTTCTCGCCAGCAAGACGCTTCGCGCAGCTCTTACTTTAATCAGCGGTCTCTGACAAACGTCAGCATTGGCCGGAAGTCCGAAATTACGAGTCTACCGTCATTCTTTGATCTTCATTTTACACCGTCCGGTTAATTCGCAAATTAGCCACATTTTGGACTTAACAATAACAATGAAACTAAGCAGGCCGGTCGGAGGCAAGACCGAACGTAAACATAAAAAATATTATTCCCGCTCAGCAATTCTGCCTTTCAGGGGTTTGCGAAGGTGCAATGGACACGCTGCGCCTGCAGAGCCGAGCAGAGCCCTGGCGTGGCGTGGCGTGGCCGGGAGAGAATCTGTTGGCTGCAGGGCCGCGCCGCTGCCACCCCGTCAATACGGAAGTTATTTTTAATGCTGCTCTTCGGACTGCCCCCCCCCCCCCCCGGCTGGAGGGCGTTACGAAAGGAGTTATATCAGGCGCGGCCACCTACGAACGCATGCACACCACTGGCGACAACTGAAGGTCGACAGTCCCAATTAATGTTGTTGAAATACTAATCGGAAAATAAAGTCCTTATAATCCACGAATCAAATATGATTCAAACTACGTCATGAGCAACTATTTATTTTAAATAAAATCATACTTTTGGTTTTATCAGTTTTGAATTCTGTTCGGATTTATCGATTTACACATAGGCGGAATCCAAGTCCCGTCCTGGACAGGCCACCGAAGCGTGTTAAATATTAACACCAAGCCATCGCGATCGTCATTGCCATACTTACTAAAACAACCCATATTAGCCTAAATTTAATTAATAAAAGTATGGCGCCAAATGTGTTTTAGTGCAGATAGTAGTTTCACTTTCTTGTAGTGACTGCACAAAACATGTTTCAACGTTACAAATAATATTTCTAACCTTGTCATATTTTATTTGTAAACGTTTTAGTTAAAATTTAATTTGTTCAATGTTCAAATTAGATGATAAAATATCATTCTAACAATCTTATATCATTTTCAACAGTAAACAAAATAAACTTCAAAAACAAAGCAAAACCTAATTTAAGAAAAAAACTTAAATCTTTTATTTATATTGAGCAGCCGGGTGCAAAGTAGAAAATATTGATATTTGGAGGAAATGTAGAGTATTCACAGGGCTACAACTTGTTTAGCAGTTTATGATTTGTCGTTTTGACACATTTTCTTACACTAAGAAAAAAGTACTTTTTCTTTTCTCCCATTTTTGTTGATTGTATCCACATCCGATAGAAACGACTGAGAAAATTCATCACATCTGTAATCATTTTAGGTACTTTCTATAGATTATAAAGTCAATAATTAGAAGCGTAATGTTAAAAAATTGAAGTGATTTAAGAAGCTAAAACTTTTGTTTGTTCGAAGTAGTCCGGGTAAATTAATCTAATCTTGTGAAAAATGTCTTTTTACGCTTCAAATACGATTTTCAACAAATTTTTATCCCCCCCCCCGGGGGAGGGGGGCACGTTCGCCTATCTTATTCCGCTACCCTTTCTTGAGCCGATACTGTAGATGTCCCCTCAAGGATGTGGAAACGAGGCTATCGGGGGGCCACAGGGCACGACCTTGCGGTGCTCGGCAGCGGGGCGTATGACCAACATAAATTACAGCCTCTGGCAAGATTAAGAGCATCCATGGACACGTACAAACCAATCGCCAAGAAAAACCAGGTTGTGCAACATTTACCATTTCCCTTTAATCCTTAACATTTAAAGAAATTGGAACTAGGCCTTTGTATTCCTTTCATTTCGTACCAAACGTTAGATCTCGTTTCCCTTCATGAAAAAAGCGGTAAACGTTCTAACAACGTGGGAAACATCTCAACGACTGGTTGGCAGAAAGGGCTGCGATCGACACTAGTGACCTAGTGATAGAAAGTTCAGCACTATAGCTCGATATGGCTTGTCCATTAGATTTCATTCCTCCTCTCGAAATCTTGAACTGTTTATTATACAATCACAATTAGGTCACTTATCGGCCCCTTTAATAAAAAATACATTAAAAATTTCCAACACCATTAGCCTTCCGAAATGTTTAAAATTTAATAATTTTTATATTGCGTGGTCCGTTCTACATTTTGACATAAGTTTAATTTTTAGCACTCCATTGACTGATGGTAAAAGAAAAAATATCCTTGGCACGTCATTTATCCCCGAGTAGAAAGGTCATCCACACTTTCGTAATTTTAATGAGAACTAAACTTAACATACCGATCCGGATAGCAGAGATCCCTAAGGCAATTGTTTCGTGGCGATCTCTGATCCAAGGCTCGTTGGTTTGAATCCCGCCTCGAGCATGTATGTATTCGTGATCGTCCCATCACCCTTCATTTTCCTATCACTTCATTAAAGCCTTCTTTAATAAATCCCAGTGCCAGCATGAGGCCCTTGTCCTTGATGGGATGTGTAGTTGGATAATAATAATAATAAAATAAAACCCGGAACACACCCCTAAGCACACTATCTAAAATATTTGAATAGAAAAATCCGTCTTATTAAAGCACCATCGCGTATTCTACGGAAGACTTCGAAGCGCAACCTCGGGCGGGGCCGGCGGCCACCACCCGCTGTGCATCGAAGCCCTTTTCACCAGGAGGCATCATTTTGGCTAGGGGCCAAATGTACGAATCTATTAGCTACTTTGGTTGCATCATTCAAAGCACTTGCAACGGACGTTGTTGCGGGTTGAATTCAAATTCATTTAAGAGCACTCGAAAGTTTACGAATTACTCTATTGCTCTATCATTCTCAATGAATTGGAATCATTTTTATTTTACATACATGCATAGAAATGGAACATTTCAGATGCGAGTTTTTAATAAACTATGTTACTGGAATAGTCTTTCTTAGAAATGTAATGTTACTCTGATTCTATGACTACAGGACCTTCGCCTTGAATTGTTAAAACTTACATCCCCCTGCTTTTTAGGAACCGCGTACTTCGAATCAAGGATGATTGTAGTAAAGAATTTCAAGCATGTGCTTTCTCGTGTATCACAAGGCCAATATTTTTTGGCCAGATAGTTTTATTGCGATTTGGTTGGGGAGGGGGTTATGCTCCCTTCTCTCCCGCCTCCCTCCGGGACCCATAACCGTCTATACGGTCTGTTCACTTTAGCACTGGCTTCGCATACGCAACATTGCTCATACTACGAGCGGACAGTAAAACTGGTGCAGACCAATGCACACTTACTTCTGAAGAACTTCATTTTCAGACTCTACGAAAATGTTCGTAGAATGGTGAAATTTTATTTTAAATACTTTTTCTATAGAGCGTTTTTATTACAATAAAGTCAAAGAAATAAATACTGTCAATCTTATGAATCATGACCCAAGGGTTCAGGTTTGAAAAGGAAAGGAAGTTTGAGTAAATCACCGCGTTTCACTATTGTAGGTGCCTTAAAGAGGCCAAAACACATTCTAGTTTTTCAGAATGTACTGTAAGAATTTGCCTAAAACACTTGCCACTCCTTGTGCCTTTTTTAGTGGAAGTAAATCAGCCGTTAATCTCTGCACGTGCAGTATACCTTTTTGGAACTTATTTTAGTTGCTTAAAAAACTCAAAAACCCTTTTTTCGGAGAAATTTCTTATACTATTCTGGACAGAACCGCAAACAAGTCATTTCCCTGCTAGAGTTAGTCACGTCGAATGACGCCTAGATTGGTAGATGGGAAGGCGCCTAGCCGCGAGGGAGGGACGGCTGGACGCAGTGTACTGTCAATGCTATGAAGATTTCCCCCATTACTTATTCGCTACTGTCGACTGAATGATTTGACTCCTGATAGCTGGTCTCCGATCAAAGCTGCGGGCGAATAGTCTTTTGATCAGCTACGATGCAATTATTCAATCGGAAGTTGCAATTGAAAACGAATCGCAACGAAGCTCCCTACTGAATAATCGCGACCCTTTTTCTTGACAATTCGCCGTTTGTTTTAAACAAGATTCTTTCTCCTTTGACCCCTTGTCTTTTATCATTGCGGCAATAACTGAAAATCATTTTCTCTGGAGGAGAAATTTTGGGGCACTTGGGAATTCACCATTTTTTTAATGAACTACAACTCTGTTTTTAGAAGATTAATTATATACTTCAAATTAGAAAGTTTCTTCACGGCATAGGTAATTGATCAGTTTAACTGAGCTTAAAAATCTGTTCTCTCCAAACGATAAGGATTGACAGCATAATTTTTCTATACTACTGCGTTCGAAAATATTAATAACCCGTCCTTTTAACAAGAAAGAGGAAAGGCAATACGCTATTTCATTATCTTCGAAGGGCATCAACAAATTTGTAATCAGTACAAATCTGAAATAATTTCTTTGAACATGGAGCTAATGACTAATGGTTACAGCCATTTGAACACTGAGCGCGGAAACCATTTACACCTTAAAACGACATTTTTTTATCAGTTTTAGAAGGTGAGGTGCTTTCCAAAAGGCCAGAGATGAATGTGCCAAACAAATTTTTCTTTTTAGTCAGGAATTCATGTTCGCGTTCGAGTCTATTCAAACATTGTTATACAAATAAAAAATTGTATTGACATAAGCGATTTTCTCTTCTAGATTTGGGCAGGTTTACCGCGACACCAATTGGTTAACGACCTCCATTTACAGTAAACGCGACCGCAGGTGTGCAGGTAAACTGACGGAAGGAACAGATGCATTTCTCAGAAGGAACGAGTTTACACAAATGCAAATTGAAACTCATGAAAATAAAGTACCGTTTTAAAATGATTCCATTTGTCCTTGGAACATCGTGATGATTTCTCGTTTAGTGAAATGTACTTGGACCAACGCACCGCACAAACGCGTCTATTAGAACGGATGGAATCTGTTGGGCAAGAAAGCGTCGATGGCCGATGCCGACCTAGTTTCAAGCAAGTTGGAAGTAGTTGCTCGCGTATGGCACGTTGCGAAAGAAGATTTGGGATGTTGCTGGTTTAAGAATCCTTCACAATATGGTCTATTTGCCCGAATAATTGCCCACTTGGTCTTTGAAATTTAAAAAAAATAAATTCGCCAAAAAATTGCAAGAGATCCCAGGCAGGTACTGATGTTGAGAGTGCTCGCTCTTTGCAGACAAAACAGTTGCCAATAGTTCTTGGCATCCAAGTACTTCTTTATTTTCTGGATAAAATTCTAAAATTTCACACAAGTTAACTGAAATAAAGTTTGACTGTTTATACTGGAATGTACCCCCAAAAATTAGTACCACCGGATAGATTGCTCCCAAAATTGGCACAAACATTTCAGCGACCAAGAATACAACCTAGCATAATTGCGATCCCCCCCCCCCAAAAAAAAAGCTTCCAAAAAGTATTTTTGGTAAATGCTTAGGAGTGCAGGGTTCCTATGGTACCTTTCCCATCAATTCAAAATATCAACCGACAGCAGATAAATGTTTACAAGTTGCCCTGAGGCTTTTGAAAGAAGTATTACGTGTAACAATTAATGAAGATGCACATTTTTTTTAAACCATCACTGAAAATCTACATTATTCTTGAGTGGTTGTTTATTTTAAATTAAATTGCATGGTATTTTGCAAGGGTGATTGACGATTTTTGCAGAGAAGTGTTTCATTGTAGGTATGATTGTGTAGAAATATAGTACGATTATATAATCATACAAAAAACGGACGTCAGTAAAAGGTAATTTTTATTTTAGTAGCTATAGAATTTTTAATATTATAGAAAGACCGGGGATTAAATGTGGTGATAAGTGGTGTGTGGTGACTATGTGGTGACGCAGTATAGTAGAAGTGGGGGAACAGGGCGGGGAAAATAATATTCTCCTCCAATTGATTGTGAAGAAGTGAATAACAGAGCAACGCTGATCACGCCAATTTGTTACTAACAGATAACATTCATCTTCGATTAAAAATTACTAATCATGTTTTTCACCTAAACGCGGGAAGGTGCATTATTGGGGTTAGTGTGAAGCGTCTTTGCGCAAAACCCGGGCAACGCCGTGTAGCCCAGCTATCTAACAGACGATTGTGAGAAATGTCCGAGCAACGCAGCGTTTCTTAAGCGATATTAAATGAGTACACGTCAGTTGCAACGAATATTTCTTTTATTTTCAGCCCCCTCTTACATCAAACTGAGGTGGGGAAATGCCTGAAAGCCACGCAGCGATCACTCTCCTCTTACAGAATGCTCAGATGTTTTACTAGACAAAAAATCTCATCTGAGGAGACCACAGCGAGACTTTGAACCTGCAGCCTCAAGGCCACGCGATAAACCGAGCGAAATAAGGCGCATGCGCCGTGAACAACCTCGAGTTCCTACGAGAACACACGCCGGTTAACACCTTATCTGGCTACTAGGAGAGCTCGACTAGAGGCCGTGCCGCGGGGTGGGTTGCTATAGAAAGGGCGCTTAAAACACGTTCGCTTTCTCCTTTTCTGCCATACTACATACACCATGTAGAGTTATGCAATGGAACAGCGTCAAACTACAATTTTTTTTCGGCAGAAAACATTCTTATTTTATGTCCCTGATGCCCAAAAAGGGGATATTTACGTTCCTATAGTGTATAGGGAATTACTTTCATAAATGCTCGTGTAGTCTGACACCACGTTCTGAGGATTCTTGATACCGAAACGTTGGTTTCTGGTCAACCCACCTTCCCCACGAACAACATCAGCGGATTCCCACCGTAGGCAATTTTCACCAAATCCGAGATTCTCCGAAAGATCTGACTGATGTCGCAGCTTGGAATTTCAAAGCGATAACAACATTTTTGGGAGTCATTTATATGAAGCCATTATTGCCATTGCCAGTTTATTCCTAAAAAATGGCTCTAAATTCTTGGATTAATTTTGTTTTCTGTTTAGAGCAAAGTAAGCTTATGACGAAAGAGCTCAGGTCCGGTTGATTTTCGTTAAATTCTCTCAATTTTCGAAAATTGGAAACCTTTATTTTTTCAGCTTTAAGATAGAGATTTTTCTTCTAAACGAAATTTGATCTTCAACATTCGATCTTTAAATGAAGCTAAGCACTTTTTGAAATTCGAGAAGTTTCCACATAATTTTGCGTGAAATAAAGGTATTTTTAAAAACCTGATTATCAGAAACTTATTTTTATTTTAAATGTCTGAGCGGATAGTGCGAAATGCACTGCACAACGTTAGCGTCATTTTGATGCATTCTATAAAATTCCACACAGTTTTACATCTCACGTCATTAATATTTACTTTACTGGCGTTTCTAAAACATTGCCTTCGACAGTACATTTGATTCAACTGATTTCTTATGGAATTACTAAAAAACTTGAGTTATATGAACACTCAAAACTGAGCATTCCCAGGAAAACAAGAACGACTTTTCTCAAAACGCTCTTCCAATATTTTTCCTGAAAAATTTGGTACGAAGAGAGCTAAATGCACTGAATTACAAAGAAATTTCTAGGTATTAGTTTTAAAAAATTTCTAAAATTTATTCTTAAATATCTCACGTCAATGTTTAGATTAAAATATTTTTTAAATATTGTTGCATTTATAAATTGCTGGAAACAAATAGAGGACTTATGACTAAAAAAGAAAAAAAAATATATAAAACAGATATACAATAAAATGAATCATTTTTCTGTTACATCTGTTAAATCAATAAAGTGGCATTAGTAGGAGTACAAGTGCTTCAAGTGATTATAATAAAGTTTATGGAAAACAAATTTTTGGTGAAAATTACCCCAAAATTGCGAAATTTCAGAAACTCTCAAACATTTTCAGCAAGAACAGCCCCAAATTTTTCGATGAAAATTTGCATATAATATACTGTTGCCATGTTATACTCTTCTATAGAATTAGGTAAGACGTTTCAATTCGAAACATTAAGAAAATGTGAAAATGCCTTTAGGTGTGAGCGAGGGCAATACCGAAAAGCTAGAAATGCCGGACTGAAGAAATTAGATCACAATAGAGCGAGAAAATCCGCATCGGCGTAGCTCTGCCGCCGTGTGGCTGAACGCAGCGCGACGCGCAGGGGGCCGAGGTGCGCGTGGCCGCTAACGAGCGCCTGGAGGAACGCGCAGCGCCTTTCTTTGTTTTCGCCCTTGGCCGGGGCGCGCAACAAGTCATTGGTGACGTAAGCGGTGCGGAGAGCGGGCCGCACTTCCCTTGCCTACGTCAAGCGGCTAGTATTAACGTCGGGAGACCAAGTTTTGTTTTCACATGGAAACAAGGGAACCATACACCGCAAGCTATGCATTGTTGTACGGCTGTCCAAATTGCAAGGTCCCAAGGCGCACAGGTAAAATCTTTTAAAATGTCTGCGGGCCATAATTTCATTACTCGGGCCATTCTCATCCTGCTTCCCTGTATTGGTAAACTCTGCTGTTTGCCCGGCAGCTGAGACACGAGGGGAACCATGCGTGATAACAGGCCGCACCATGCACAACGCAGGGAAACGCATTGGGATAATTTTGAATTCATTAATTTACTAAAAAAAAACAACCATAAATCTTAACTTTACCTATTTCCGCATTAAGGGGGTGTTGATCCCAGCAGGGCAAGTGCGCTAGACGCACAACGTTCTTGCCTTTTCGGAAGGGGGGGGGGGTCATGCCACCACCCTGGAATGCCAGTGGTATCTTAACATCAAATTTACCGCTGGTGACCCAAGCCATCTGTCCTGACATCGTTGCTACCGACGACGACCAGGAGGAGTCTATTCAATAACTCCTACCTTCAGTTGGCGGTAAAAAATTCCTGCGCCGGGCGACAGACCTTGACAGTGGTCTGTTCGAGTGTACACAGCGAGCGATCCGAAAAAACACACTTCAACTATCACTACCTTTCCAAAGAAGACTAATTGCCGAGAACGACAGCTTCCTTACGAAACACGAAAGCCCTATTCCTGTAATATTTATGTATTAAATACCTATCTTAAGACTTATTACAACCAGTGACTGGAAAATCAAACTGTGCCATTAAGCCGAGTTTGATAGCCAATGAAGTATTATGTTCGCGATACAAATTTTACATTTTTATACGTTTTGTAAAAATTAAAATGTACTAGAATTTTCGATCACATTCCACTATTTGTCTTGCGAGAGAAGACATGTTTTTGCTGTAGGTAGTGAAGGGGAAACTATCGAATTATTTATTTTAGTACTTTCAATCTTAATTTTTATTTTTTTATTTTACGTCAAAGCAGTTTAAAACTGATGCGCCATGGGGAGAAGCGAATTCTGTGAAGTTTTCATAGTACTGCGATTCTGACCTTTCATCCTAGTTGAATTTTGAATACAAAAAGAAATCGTTTCTGCAAGGATTGTTAACAAAATATTCGCTCCAATGTAATAAAATAGATTTGGGCTCTCATCCCTCATCAATGTCCTTCGTGAAGGAATAATACTTCCTGCCGCTAGACCATGAACGATAATTTGACTATCTGCATTTCCCACTAAATTCTGGAAGACGTGCGCGTTGCGTTGAACAAGTGTGCACGTCTCCTGGTGGCCCGGCCCCTGCGCGCGGGGGGGGG
>BOPP01000335.1:100513-175291 GCA_017312745.1 Gryllus bimaculatus | reverse complement strand
CCCCCCCCCCCCTCCGTACGTTTCCATCTCGTTCAATTGATTGTAATACTTCCATTTTTAATCTTAACTGTACGAGCATCATTTTTCTTTACTCCCAAAATGAATACAACCATACAATTTTATCCAACTGTGGAATAATAAATTTCTGTTGGAACGAAAAAGCTTATGCGCAAAAACCCTTTTCCAACAAAAACGGTGTCGCAAATGCGCAGCAGGAAGAAACGACCTACTCCACTCATTACATTCTGCTTCCCCTTACCTTCCTTGACCGTTTCAACTCCGAATAAATATTCAATCAAGTGGTTAGGTGGAAGACAGCCGCTACTAGACAAACCACCTTACATAAAACGAATCCGATTTGATGATTGTCTAAATGATATAAATGCAGGGCAGTCGTATCCTCAGTATATTTAAAGAAAATCTCTTTACAACAAATATCATACATTAAATTTGAATTAAAAGTTTTAATGAAAAGACATCAACTTAAATATGTCTCTTGTTCAAAAGAATAGACCCCAAATACGAACCATGTCAATAGGTCAACTAATACAGACAACCAGATCGCGAAAGAAAGAAGTTTTTGACTAAACAATAAGAAATTTTAAAAAAATATCTAAAAATTTCAAGCTACTCTGTCGGAGTTGCCTTTCTCCTATTGCGACCCCATTTAAATTAAGTCACCGTCACAATTACAATTACAAGTAAACCACTACGTCTATTTCCAAAAAGAGAATTATCTTTATCTGCAACGAACGCATAATATTTCTATTATAATAATGCAAATTGCATCCCACTAACCTTTCATCTATTAGTGAAATCCTTCAGCAAATAAAGCGCGGGAAATTTGAAGTTTCATTTTGGAAGAGCATTCGGATTCCTTTGATAAGAGTTTGAAACCTGTTGAGACTTCATGCAAACCCAGGCCAAAAAGCACACCAAAAAATCAAAATATCCTTTGAAATTCAAGAGCGCCGTGCCATTAAGATCGATCAAGAAATCTCAAGTTTGGTGAATATATATGCCTAGGGTTTAGGCCCTAGCGTTTTTGGCAGACTCCTATTTCCCTGTACATGAATCTTTCGGAATCAAGGGCCAAGAAATACAAGCATTGCGGCCAAAAACCAAGCCCAACGATTTTCGATAACTAGGGAACTGTAATGAACTGTAATTCTGAAGAATACTTGCCCGCACGCTTGATGACCGTTGTTGGGCGGGCACATCCGGTCGTAGCCTCTGGCCGTCAGAGGGTGAGGCCCTGAGACCGTGTGACGAAGAGTACACATCACGTCCAGAACAGTCCTTTCACGTAACGATTCCTACTTCACAGCTAAATACAGGACCACAGCCCTTGTTTACAGAGGAAGCTTCCTGCTGTTATTAAATCTGTCGCAGAGGATAATTCCATACATTTTTTTGCCGATAGGATACGAATCCCAGGCACTGTAGGCAGTATTACGCTTTACAATTACTTTCATTTAATTGCTCATGGAGGTCACAGGCTACAAACAGTGACATTATTGGGACGTGACCAGTTATTAAAAAAAATGTCATTAGCAGCCATGCACTTTGAAGAAGGTTCACGTAACCGATTTTGCAATAAGGGTAATTCTTGCACAGTATTTGGGCAACCTTGGCCCGGCCCTTCCGCCCACTATTCGAGACCACCGTGCGAAGTCTGACTGTGGGGAACTGATTGCGAGAATTTTGTGGACAGATCCGCCAACATTTGGAAGAAAAACTAAACTTTTTTGAGCGCTGCATTCCATACTTCGATTTTTCCATAGTGGCTGATGGCATTAGGTCACTGTTACACTTCCTGCCACATAAAATAAATATTTTTAATTAACTCGCGAACGCCCTTCTCAACGGGGCCCGTTACCATATATAAAAAGCTTCCTTTTATAAAGCAGGAGGTGTAACAATGACCTAATACCATCGGCCACAAAGTCTGTATGCTCTTAGCTATGGCCGTGCCGTCCCCGCATCCAACTCCACCCCAGCCACGTGAACGCTCAATGATCTTTCAAAGTTTTGAAGGAATCTTTGTCAGGTTGACCGAAAGTTCATCGGGAAATTCAAATGCAAGGAATAACCGTAATCATACAAAAATGTTCTTTTTCTTTCATTTAAAAAATGAAGACTTAACGCCCCGAAGTTATTTTTCGAGACATTGGGGGAAAGGTTAAAACCAGAGTGTTCCGGGAAAACCATGACGGACCCGTATTTTCCAAGAATCTAAACTCGCTCGCATCAACTTCCAACTGACACTTCTGCCCCCTCCCATACCCCCAACCTCGCTACGCAAAACGCGATATGAAACAATCGAATAATCCAGTCACCGTCACTTCCTTCCTCGCGCCGCGCAACTCATCAAGAGTGCGAAGTCTACCGCGCCCGCGACCTTCGTCTCATTGGACGTTCATCACTGGACGCGCCCGCTATCACCAGAGGATCGGCGCAACCGGCGGCGATAACGACTGCGCTGATGATTGCGCCCAGCGGGAGAAGCGCGCAATTCGCTGGCCGCTCACCGGGTCTTCCAGGAGACCGGCTGCACTGCCGTCACTTGCACGCAAAACTCGCCGTTTCTTTTGAATGAGAGACTTACTGATTTTTCTAAAATGATGTGCACTACAGTGATCTTGTTCTTCAACTTCCAAAATGTCACTTTTTTTTAATACATAAAAAATATTTAAGTTTTAGGTTCAAATAATCCAGGAGGTATTACAGAAGCGTTCTATAATTTCAATGAAGGAGAAATGGGCACAACGTGTCTTTTAGGTAATTTATTGAAGAACCTGCTATCCCTTTGTAGATATAGGACAGATTAATATTTTGTGACAAAAATTTTATTTTACACGATTTTGATGATTTATAACGCTTTGACATTTAATGCTTGTACGAGGAACACGGTACTAGACAGTCAAAGATTTTTACTTTCTCCCCATACTTCGTAAGGATAGTTTTGCGTAAGTAGTTTGTTTGTTTTTTTTTCACCCACGATTACAACAATTGTTTTGGCGGAAAACGCATTGTCGGACTTACGAAGGAAAAAAAGGATAAATCCCTCTTCCTTTATGTAGAAAAGGACTTTCTTTACACGTGGAATAGTCAGAATACAAGTTTTGTGGGTCCTTATTCCAACAAAGCGATTGACTGCAAAACAATTGTCAATGCTAATCTAAGGCTAATGTACCTACACCTTTCAGAACATTTCTTCATAATTGATATTCCCTGATCTATATGAAGGAACTCTCTCTCTCTCTCAAAGCTGGAGTTTGAAAAATATTTTAATTTTGTTAAAGATACTGAAAAAAATGTATTCCAACTTCCGGCTTAAACCATTTTCGAAAAGTTAACATTAAAGTAGATAGTTTTCTCGAAAACAGCTCCACTTTATGGATAGAACATCGGGCATGTATGTTTGCGTACGTGCAGTGTTTTTCTTACGAGTTCTTCGTACAGTTTAAACAGTCCTACTTTTTTGCTGCTCATTTATAATGAAAGTCATTTACCGTCTTACCTTTGGACTACATGTTCTCCTACATTTCTTACAACTTTCTCACATTAGCCACGAATCGTCCCATTGCATCGAGGTCTTCTCCGGCACTGCTTCCCACAATTAAAATTCTAGTTCATCCGTGACAATGCTGTTACCGCAAAATGCCGACGACGATTCTTTATAACAACGAATTTCACATTTTAACAAAATTACTCTGCCTTAAAATAGTTACTTCGTCGGGCTGGATAGCGAGTTCGGTAAGGCTGAAGGGACGCGAGTTCGAATCCCACCTCGGGCATGGACGTTTGTGTGCGTTCGTGTTGCCCTTACGTGTTCTTCGTACAGTTGAAACGCTCACAGAGGTCGCTGTATGACAAGTTGCTAAAAAGCGACCTAGTATGAAGTTTTAATAATTTTAACAGGTGGCCGCAGTCAACGCTGAAGCTTCGAAGAAAAATCTTTCTGAATGCTCCAATTAGACGGATCCGTTCGAAAGAAGGTCATTTATATAATTAGCGTGCCGAACTATTTATTAATCTCTTAAAACTAACCAAATTGGATAAAGGGACGGGAGAGACATTAACACGACTACCCAATCGACCCATTACATCGAGTTTCCGGCACCCCTTCCCACGATTAAAACGTGGTGACAATCCTATTGCAGCAAAATACCGAGGACGCTTCTTTATAACCAACTAATTTAACATTTTAGCAGGTATTTACTATGTGTTCAAATAGTTGATTTATTAATTTTAACACTTGTCCGCAGTCGACCCAGAAGCTTTGAATAAAAATATTTTTTTTAATATTCCAGTTCCGACGAAAGAAGCTTCTATACTTTCACTGGCTCACTATTGATGAACCACCTGGGAAACGCACTACGCACTTTGATAGTGACCTGCGCAAGACCGTCCCGCAGCGTAGCGTAGCGGAAAAGGAAAAAGCACTTACCTTCATCCGCCGGGAGAGGCGCTTCTTCTCCCAGGGCCGCTGGATGAGCAGGTAGACCGGGTAGGTGATGATGTCGCACACGAAGGCGATGGCCTTGATGGCGCCGAGGGTGCCGTCGATCCAGAAGCTCGTCATGGCGCAGCCGTCGTCCGTCCTGCCCCTACAGCACACCGCGGCGCGCCACGCGACACGACGAGTGAGTGAGTGAGCGGCGGCGACGGCGCGCGCGTGCCTTTATCGCCCCGCGCGCGGCCAAAGTTCCTCTCCCGGCCGCCGCGCGCGCCCCCTCCGCTCCCCCCCTCCATTCCCCACACGCGACAGGTGACGCGCGCCGAGCCTCGGGCCCCGCGCGGCGCGGCGCGAGACAATCGTCAGCGAGACCACGTAAATACAGTAGAAGCCCGCTAATCCCAAATCTCGGATCATAATGCGAACAAAATTCGGGATGGAGGAAAAATAAATAAAATGCTTATTTATAGTAATATAGAGCATAATAGTATAATAGATTTTTTGTTACTGTAGAATTGAACAACTAATTATTGAAACAAGTTGTCTAAATGAAAAGTTTATTGCATTGGTAACTATGGTGTATATTACACGTTTAGGGAGCATTAATTTTCACTTACAAGAACTTGCAAAATCGGCGATCTTTTGCCGTGCGGAACTGTATCTGCTTCATGATGTGATCGCTACGCTACGTTGCATTGTCTGTACAGATAAATGTGTATAAGCACGGTACATTTTTTCGGATATTCCGAACATTTCCGAATGCGAACAGACCACACTCCCAATTAGTTGGGATTACTGATGTTCTACTGTATAGTAAACCCTCAAACAGTACACAGTTAACACGAATTCCAATGGACCGAAATTATCAGTCTGTGTTATATATATTCGTGTTATCCGAGTATCGTAAACGTCCGGATGACTGTAATTATGATTATTGGTGAATGAAAAATATAAAGAATCATATGTGTAGACAACGTAAATAATTACGATTATGGAGCGGATTTTGCAATTTCTTGTCCGTTGCTTCAGTGCATAGCTCAGTGAAGTTTCTTGACACTTGGTTAGAATATAAAGCTATACAAATTAATATGTCAGTTATGTGTTAGTATAGCATATTCGTATAATTAAAATATTTTGCATATTTCATTAAAATAGACTTATCTATAAAACGTTTCAGATTTTCATAGAACCTATTTATTTGTGAGCGTTCATAGATTCGAGCTTGTCACAGTTTGCGTTTTTCTTCTTCTTTTCTATAGATGATAAAATATTTGTGCAAATGTACGATATTTCTGGATAACGTATTTTGTAAACCGGTCAGCCAAATACAACAATACTTACAATGTAAGGTGAATATTTACTTAATTATTTCTCTCGCGAAGAAAGGTAGATTATATTATGTTTACAAAAAAAAAATCTTTTCATTCCAAGCATGCTTTTCCTGAATTTTATTAAGAAAGATTTATGCAGGAAATGGATTGTTAATTTTAATTGCATATTTAAGAATTATTAGGTTATCGATGCATTATTTTAAAAGTCTACTTCAAGATTTTTAGGGCATCAAAAACCTCTCCTAATTACGATTACTGCTAAATAGAAAAGATAAATAATCAAATTTTTCAAAAATATTTCCAACAATCAATTTCACAGTGGTGGCCATATCATTACAGTACAGTTATTGAATGAGACAAAAATGCATTTGTACTCATACATCTTGATAAACTGTGTGCACAGGTTTCTAAGGCTTTAAAAACAATTCATCTTCATAATGAACACATGCTGCGAGTCGTATTAAAAATCAATTTTTAATCTTCTTTCAATTTCAGAGTATTTTTACCAGATACAAAATATGTTTTATGAGCTAGTTCGTGCGATCTTTTGCTCCGTTTCTCTCAACGAAATTAGATCGAACATATTCTAAGGGATTCATGACAGTTTCTTGCAGTCCATGCGGAGAATGATCAATTACTTATATTTTCCAACTTTCCTCCCTATTGAATCATGAAGGGTAGTCATACGTGAAAATGCACGAATTTTTTCAGAACCACTCACTTGTTTGGGGGGATTATTGGTTCTTTACGACCGATAGGTATTGGTCATGACCCATTACACCATTAACTAATGTAAACATTTCCAGTACCATTAACAAGCGTTACACTTCAAACAATTACCCTTTTCAGGTGCTTCCAAAAACACATTGTAATCTGTTAAGTTAAAGAAAAAATATTTACTATACTAATTTAGCCATCACGGTAATTTTCAAAGAATCAGCGATGATTCCTGTCATAAATTAATCATTTGTGTGTCTCTTTTGTAATCGCCTAGAGTATTAATCCACACTGCTTCAGCCAACACGTGATGTTTAGAATAACAGGTAATATGTGATAAAATAGGGATTCACACTGAGTGGGAACTTCGTAAAAGCATTGAAAAAAAAAGGTGTCTAGTAACGCGATTTAGTGCGTCAGTCGCATATTTCTATTTACACAATGCTATTACACATTACCTCTCTCCGAGTTTCGCACGCACATCTGAGTTGGCCACAATGTTCCGGTCTTCGCGAGTTACGTAACGCAACCTCCAGATTGTGTGCCGTACAATTCGCGACGCATTTTTATGACCACACAAGATCCCTCACACCTTTAGCCGGTAGCCTATAACTAATTTAAACATGCCGGGTGAATTCCGATTTCAATACACACAACTTTACCCACACCGCCTGACTAATGTGCAAATTGGCTAAAGGGCTACTCCTTAGTGATATTTCGAAATTTAATCGTAACATACACATTCTGACTACTTAAGTTTCGCACAATGATTACAAGCAAATAGCAGCAGTAAGGAGTTCAACTCTACCCACATCGACTAAGTACCAGAAAATAAGATGGAACGTAATACCAATGTGTTGGGGGGTATTCTGTGTGTGAGAATGGTAAAACGCGACGAGTACTGTAAATCGAGGCATTTGAATACACCTAGACATTGCGAGAGAAACACGTCTAAGCAGAGAAAAGTAGGAGCGCCATCGAGTCTGGTAGAAGTGTGATAAACACCGCCCCTAGCACGGAGGCTTTCGTGCGTTTCAGTCTCCCACGAAAGGAGAACGCAGGCGACGCCCGTTCTTCCGCCGCCGCGGGCCGCGCTCACCCCAAGGCCAGGGCCAGGGCCAGGGCCAGCACAGGGAACCCAAACACGTACGCTCATACATATAAAAACGCCTACAAATTAGTACCCGATCATAAAATGTCTTAAGCTAATGGAGCTACACTACGGAATATATTTTCCCGCATTCGCAACTTTCACAATTTTCCAAAATGATAACTGTGCCAGTTTTTGACTCTGATGGGAACATGATTTACTCTCACAACTAGTAGAAGTATTTGCCTCAGAGCCAGTCATTACCAATGACTCTTTTTAATCACGCAATTCATTAACTCTTGTTTTTTCCTACATCATCGTAATAAGTTTCCATTAAAAAAATTAACGGGAACTTCCCAAATTTTGTGAAAGTACTAAAATGAAGTTTTATTATATTGTTGCATAACGCTTGTCATACTATCTATAGGTAGCCAAAGGCAACATTCTTAAGCAATTAACACGAAAATCCATAAATTTCTTGAAATAAAATTAATTCAGTAATATGAACAAAGCAGGTGAATAAAAAATCCAAACATTACAATGAAAACAAAACAAGAGAACGAAAATTGGGGCTCCTGAGGTGAAGGTAGTGGAAAGGGCACCTTACTGATGACATAGTTTTCAGAAACGAAGCCCCTGCGCGATTGCTCGATTCCATTTCAATCTTGGAGTTACTTGATGTTCTGCAGGGCAAAGCGCGTAGAGTTGTACGTAGGCGACAGGCAGCACGCGATTGCCGCAGCCTGGCGACATCGGCCATGCCGCGCGGAAAAGCGGTTTCGGTTTCGGTTTCATTAGCCGCTTGCACCATCTCGCTACCGAAACCATTTCGTATGTCACTAGGCGAGTAAGACGATTTTTAGAGATGGGACGTTATTCCAAGAGTGCAAGAGGCATTGAAGGGTGTCAAGGCTGCATTACGATACTTAGACACGGAGGACAATACAGAATCATCGATAATATAGAAGAGAACGAATAAGGGGGAGAATACTAATATTAAGCCCTAAAATCCCTTTCAGGCAATGGCCTCCTACAAGTCACGTGATAGCTTGTTAGTAGTCAGAGACATTTCTCAATAACGACTTTAAATAATAATAATAATAATAATAATAATAATAATAATAATAATCGCGTGTGCAGCGAAGAACGGAAAACTAAAATGCAAATTGTGGATTGTTGCTAACATTGTGTTTACAAAAGCCATGCAAACTGACGCGAATCATGAAGGCCACGTCGACTCGACGGCGCTCTGTCGATGAGAGCAAAATCTATCCGGCCCAGCATCTCCCAAACGGGAATACCTAAGCCTCTATTTTATAAGGTGATAAAATAATTCGATCACCATTGACCCAGAGAGGCATAATATCACGCGGTAACTTCATCAAACATGAGAAATACATTTTCAGCTCCTGTCTACAAGCACTTGTGCACGTAAGTAGACTCCGATCAATGACCTCAAAGCGCTTCTCGGATCGATAAGCCTTATTCCACTCTTAGAATACTAAAGCAGGACAAAAGTCCGACAAAAGCAATAAACAAATATTATAACTGTCTCCTGGTAAGAAAAACGTGCTATAAAAAAACACAAATCAGATTAACATAAAACTAACAAGGAAGGCATGAATAAGGCTAAGAAGAAAACGTCTGCAAATTGTGAAAAGACTCCTGCTATAATACAAGGGAAAAAATCATTCCAAAAACGACTACATCGCCAAAACGAAGTCGATGGGATGAGTCATCGACGAGTGACGCATCTTCCATTTCAATGTGCGATAACGAAATTATCTAAGAATTCTTTATAGTATTTAATTTGCTTCAGTCATCCTCATTCGAATGAAATAGTTTCTTGTAAAAGGTGTACTCATTTGCCACATTTTCCCGCGCAGATTTTCTTGAAAGAAATTATGAAACTTTTGTGCAAAAGAAAATTATTCACAGAAAGAAAACCATTATCATTTTAAAGAATTTGAAATTAACCTATTGGTTACTTAGCAGTTCAATTTCCTATTGCCCCGCGAGGGGCTTCGTCCCCCGACGCGCGCGACACCGAACTTCTTGATAGAGTAAAAAAATATGAAAACGAACTCACATGTTCATTTTCGTCGTGCCAGGGACAATTTCTTTACGAGCTACCTGAAATAAAAAAGACGCGTTAGAAAAATTGCAGCAACTTCCGTTGAGGGCGACAGGCGCCTCTGGCTGTTGCGCAGCGCGGCCCCCACAGGGAGCGGACAATGGCCATCGGCAATGCGCAACGGGCATTTCGCGCGGCCGAGCGATTCACGTATTTACTTACGTCTAAAACAGTTAAAAACTGTCTGTGACGTGCTATGCGCACAAGTTAATTTGAAGTTACATTTATGTCCAGAAGAAAAACAAGGGTCCATCTCAGCATTTGCTCAAGGATGAGGGAAACTGGACGAAAACCTGATCGAGATGGCGGTCATTGACCCAAGCTGAAGTACAATACTTGTTACAGGTTACTTAGAATTATACAATCCAAATTGTAAATAATACATTATATGTCATAGTTAATATTAATTTCATTTTCGATGCTCAGTATAGTCTCTAATTGTAAAGAAACAGTTGTGCGGTAGAAAAGATTTTATTTAGGACTTAAACTTTTGTATCGAATTTAATCGTTTAATGTCATCTGGCAAGGTATTGTAAAATAATGTACATGTATTACACATGTATGCGAGTTTTTTGTAGTGAGCTATTGATACTATCACCTGATGATTACTATGTTGAGTATAGTAATAGACCAAGGAGTTTGCTCAAAATATATTCCCTCCCTTAAATATGTCATTTTTGACAAAAACTGTAATTCGCATATGAAGAAACAAGGTAATGTTAAAATATCTAAATTAATAAAGAGAGCTTGCTTATTATTCGTTAATCTAAACGTCTGGGAACTATAAGATTTATTTCCCGGAATATTATGCCAAATCGCAGGCGGCAATGAACATTCGCGAAATATTCACAACGAGCAATATGGAGGCTGACTTATTTGAACGAATTCTGAAAGCATAGCATAAAGATCTTAATCTAGCGCTCAATGCATTTAAATGCATATCGTTTACGTGTAGTAGGAAAAGACTAGAGCCTAAAATCAATCCTTGCGGGACTTCGCATGGAATTGGCAAAGAATCCGAAAGGGGTGTACATTATGTTCCAGTATTCCAGTAAGGGATTTCTACTCTTTGAGATGGTTGTTTAAGGCACGAACATAACCAATCTAGAGAAAAACCACGAATGCCACACGAAGATATTTTTGAAAGTGAAATGTTCAAAAATGATCAATGACATCAAAAGCTTTTGAAAGATCTAAAAATATTCCAATAGGTGCTGATCCACGGATGAGGCAACATCTTTAAGGACATAAAATATGATTGTTTCCGTAGATTTTGATTTTCGAAACCCATGATGGCAATCTGAAAATGTATCGTGTTTACTAAAAAATGTTTCCATTCGTACGTAAAAGAGAGTAATATTTTTGGAAAAACAAAAACAAAAGAGAAATTGGCCAATAATTTTGAATTTCATTTTTATTTTCTCTTTTGAAAAGCGGCTTAATCTTAGCAGTTTTAAAACATCTGAAAAAAGTTCTATGCATAAGGATACATTAAATATGGGAGTTAACGTAAGTATAATGGCGGGCGTAGAAGTCTTTAACAAACAATACGGAAATTCATCTTAATCGGCCGAATATTTATTGTTTGGTCCACCGATTATTTTGAGAATTTCATAGGAAGATGTACGAATATCATCCCAGCGTTCTCCAAAGCCTCTTCTCGAAGGTTAAGAACTGCTGGTGAGGCAAAAATGTCGACTCTTATGATCGACCGGGTGACTGCTGAGCCGATCTCTCATCGGCAGGTCGCGGTTTCGAATCCTGATTGCGCAAGGTTGGCTTCCGCGTGTTGTGGCTGTTGGAGCACGCGCTACACCTCCCAGTACCTGCCCTCCCGAAGATGACAGTGGGGGAAGAGAAACCAGGTTGAGTTCTGTAGGTGACACAGCAGCGCTGCTTCCTCTGGCTACTTAAGTACTTCCTCGGGCTTCGCTATTAAATATTAGCAATTACGCACCAAAAAAGTACCCGCGGGTAAGATGGTATAAAGTTGCCCTAAACTGAATAACCAGTTACATGTCTAACATAAAAATAAAATTTTTGGAAGATTTCTTGTCCCCCATCCCACCACCCACGCCCCTCTAGAGTCAAAAACCTGTTTAATTTTTTCCCCTTAACACTTACTTTATCTGGTTGAAAAAATGTGATAAGAAAATAATTTATACTATCACAAAAACACTTTTATATTTTCTTAACGCAAAAAAAGAAAGTTTCGGTTTTGACTGAAAAAGCAAAAAAATGATTGTTTTATTATGCCAGTCCTCATACTGCACGGACCGATTGAATTCTTACATTCAGGGCGTCATTGACACAACTGACCAAGGAAGACAGTAAATTATAGGTATTCAGGAGCCGAGTTAATGTAACTTTTTGATATTCTTGGTATGTAAAGAATACTATTGTACACTGTGCATTTACTACACTATGTTATTGCAGAAGACGTGTTTGATAAAATGAAATGGTAAAACCAGAACGATATAAGTGTCATTTTATAAATTCAGATAAAACTGTTTAAGTCAATATCACTGTAAAATCGTGGTACTTTGTTTAACCATTAAACCGCGTCATTTCAATTGTTCATTAAAACCACGAAAATACAATGTCACTAAAATATACCCTAAAATAAACATCTTTTCTCAGGAATTATAAAATGCCACTTATACCGTTCTGGTTTTCACACAATCAAATATTCAATTTATGAGAACGTTTTTCGAAAGTATTTTATTTGTTGTTCTTGAGAAGCGTTATGCTGCTGCAGTCCTCTAGTTTTCATCTATTTTCGAAGTAACAACATTATGAAAAATACCGCCGGAAGAGAACATTGAGAATGATCGAGAGCTTTTAACTCTACTGTGGGTTGGATTGTTCGTTAGCAAGAAACGTTCACACTGTTGATGTATTAATTGCCCTAACTCTCTTTTTACTACCCTAGAATCTAACGGTCTCTTATCCGAGAATGACGCGACAGTAGTGTCGGTCTGTGTAACAAGTGTTAAAAAGACCGGCCGGCACCAAATGTGACCTGCCAGCAGCGAGGCGGCGGCGGCTCTAGTGCGTAGTTGGCAGCCTTGCTCCCACGCAAAGGACACGGCGCGAAGGTGGCGCCTCAAGGGGCGCGGCCAGCATCCACTCTCCGCCCCAACAGAAATGTCTAATAAGCATCCAGATGGCATGCCTCCCACTGTACTGAATGCGGTGAAGGACCACAGCAGAAGCTCAAGAGCCCGTCCGGAATCGAGGTGCAAAGCTTCAGTTTGGAATCGGTGCATCCGTAAAGGACTATTTCAAAAGCTGAAGAGTTACGACGTTAAATTGTGTATAGTGGACCTGTGATGGCCGCCGCTTGCGATCCGTTTGATTCCGAGCAAAAACTGAATAAACAATAATGTAATACCCCCAACGAACATTGTGAAATTGCCTATCGGACAATGCGTTGTAAAACACGACAGGTGGGTCTTGTGTGGCGTGCCGTCCTGACGTTTCTTGCTTGCACTGCAGATAAGAGTAATCTCTTGGAATTTACAATTTAAACGTTGTGACGTCTGGATTGTCAGATGATACTTATACTCGTACATTCATTCACTTGTATATGGGCGGTTGGTTAATGTATTCCTAATGTAATATGACAAAACTACAATAAGTGTCTCAATCAATTTTTCCTCTTGAGCTTCTCGAGCTGAAATTGTTTAATCTCTGCGCAATTGATAATTTAAGATGCACATTAAAATTCATCGGAAACAAGTCTTCAATACAGAGATAACTTTAAATATAATGGACAGGTCTCAGGAGATTTATCTCGCTACTCTGTATACACTCCATTCCACCGTTTGCTGACAGTCCGTTTGCCCGATTACGCATGGCTTACTTCTATTTATCGATTACTTTTATTTTCATTTACGGTCAGTGACTGATCTGGAGTATTAACAGTCTTTGCTATTTTCCCTTGTTCTGCAAAAGATTCATCATATCATGCAGCCAGAGGAGTGGCTCGCATAAAGAATTACAGCCATCTCCAGCACCCGCAAAAAACAATCCTCCTCAGGAATCGTTATTTCAAACTAATTCAAGTGAGCAAAAGTGAGGGGATGCACAAAGTTGAACACTTGAACTTTCCACATCAAGAGAGGAAACCTTTGTAGAGAAAATCAGCTGATAAAGATGGAAGGTGCATTTTGCAGCAACTTCAAAACAGGTTTTTGCGATTTTCTTTATGAAGCTGACCTTTCTTTACAAAGCTTCGACACGTGCTCTGATTCGCTGCGTCCAGAGACCCAACTTACACCTTCACCTTATGTACATTTTTTAAACGTTAAAAAACTTTTTAAACGTCATACTTTAGTAATGAAATTGTCTACTTGTGAGAACCCTACATATTATAATGGACGAAACGCCTATTTCATAAATTTAATATCGCGCGTAAAATGATTTTCGACGTTCCTGAAGATTGGAGGCATTGGATTTTCCATTGTCTTCCTCTCCCACACGATAGGCAAGTTCAAAGAGCAGTAATCATTACAGGGTTGTCGGTAAGTTTTCAACCCTTTCAAGACGTTTAGACTGGATTTGCAACATCAAAAAACAAAACAAACGAGCTTGAGCAACATCACGAGCCCTGTCTAACTCCGGCCGTTTGTCTAATTTTTAGAATGTGATAAAACATTCAAAGGGTAAGGGACAAGGTTCAGATAATAATGCCACTTTGTTCTTCTGTAATCTTTGTGTTTCGTGAAGATTATGATCGCAACATGAAGCTGTCTGCACTTTGCCAGATAATGAATTCTCATTCATCAGCTGAATGCCTGGCCTGTGACCATTCAAAAGTCTGCAAAGATCGCCTCTTTTAAAACTAATGTCATCGTAACAGAAATTTCAGGGTGCAGTAGTTTCAACCACTCATCAGAAGCATTGGCAAGACACAACCATTCCTACAAATTGTGCTGAACAAATACCTGGCTGCAAAGTTTAATGGAACACTTTTGATATAGTAAGGATCAGGACTACTCAATATGAAAACACATGAGATTTGCACAATAAAATACTTACCTCAACATAAAGATGCAAAGTCAACACATCAACAGGCACGTGAACAAAGATCGGTATACTTGACAAACCTTGACCCACGGTATCTTCAGACTTGGCTTTCGTTTTATCACGATAGATCTGCTCTTTGGATTCGCCATCACAAATAACATTTAACTATTTTCTGCCGTGCACATCCATTTTCTGTGATCATGAAATGACAGCGCAGTTTTTCTATACCCCAACTTTTTACTTTCTCGCCTTTACTTCGTGAGAAGAGTATTGTAAACTGCGAATTTTCGACAAAAAAAAAACTAGTATTGGAGCGCCCTGGTAACTAAATAATGGATAAATCTTCTTCATATACGTAGTAAATCACATCATCTAAAATATTGTGTAGTCAGAAGATTTGTGCATCATTGATACAGAATAACCGACTGAAGGCCAAATGCCCGACTGTCACGTGGTCAACGTTTGCGCCTAAACCGTTCAGGGGTCGTCAATAAATTATGTAACGCTGAAGAGGGGGAGGGGGTTTGAGGCAGCGTTTTGCTGCGTTACATAGGGGTAAGCGGGTCATGTTCAGTGTTCCGTAATGCTGATATTTATTTTTAAAATCTTTCAACATTTGCTGAAATAATTCCTTTTAATCAGTCTTGTACTAAAACATTACCATATTAACAAATTAAATTAAAATGTAATAAATTAAAGATTGAATCTTTGGGGGAGGGTGCATGTCCTAAGTGTTAAGTTGTTATTAGGTGGGGGTTCAAGTGCGTGCTACACGTGCGTTACAGAGAGGAGAGGGGGTATTCAAAATATTGCAAATTTCATTTACGTAATTTATACACGGCCCCTCAGTCGATATTTCCGAAACTGATATTCTCCGGTGGATTTAAAGAAGCTCGAGGACCCGAGAGTTTGCAACGGTTTTTTTTTTCGGGGTACTTTACATAATGCCTCATTTACATTTTCAAACTTTCTGGTGACTATTATGTTTTGATAAATTCAATTTGAAATGGTGATTAGTTTCGTGAATTAATTTATTTTATCACTTTCTAAAGCCAGAGTTTAAGAAAGTGTGATAATCAGTGATGTAATAATTTATTGCGATACAAGTTTTATTAATCACTACTAACAACAATCAGATTCGTATGATTAGTAATATTAAAACTAATCCATTGATCCTATTACCTACTATCTCCATCTGCACGTCACGTTTCGCAGGAAGAATAGTCAAATTTAAATGAAAATTTTAGTTCATTGGCATTTTTAGAAGGATAAAACGTACGTTATTTGTATCGCAACATCTCATTATCAATTTCTTGCAGGGAATGCTGAATGAAGTGATAAGGACGAACACACACACACACAAAACCACGCCCGAGGCGGGTCTCGAACCTACGCTCCTTCGTTCCGAGAACGCCACGGCACTAGTGCCTTTGCGATCCCTGCCATCCGGATCGACATCTCATATTAAGAGAACGAACTTCTTTAGGCTTCTCCAAGTCTGTGAGTATAGTGACTACTGTCCAGCAAATTAATTGTTAAGCGTGCTCGTTCAATTGCTTCCTCGGACGTTCGACGTCTCTTGGTGATTACGTTGTAAGGGGTCTTGTTTCCTACCAACCGCCGGACTTTTTAAAGTTTTAGTTTCAAAACTTAAAAAAAATTGTAATAAGATGGTTACGACACTTAAGTCGTAAATAACTATTAATAAATTCCTTCTACTCATCCGTTTAAATGCAGACAATGCTTAATCATCAAAAACTTTAAAAGTCGTATGTCAAGTGTAGGGGAGACGTAATATGTTTTTCCTGATGTTAGTTGAAACTAATCCTTATCTTTCTTAACTGTACTTATACTGTAAAGAAAGATATGTCCCGTTTTCATATCAGGAGTGCATTACAATGCTTTTGCGTTTTTCTCAGTCCGGTAGAGACAACGGCTGTGGATTATTGAAATATTTACGATAGGATAAGAGAACGTTTTGGAACAGAGTCGGTATAATCTTCAGGCAGTTCCCATGATCGTCAGTACTTATCAGTATTTACATCACCTGTGGCACGTAAACATGACATGAAGTGTGACTCGACACTGACATCACGAACTCACCCCGATTTATGATAATTACTGGCTGAAGTTCATTTTCTGAACAGTTCTGAATGACAAAATATTTTAAAACCCAAAACGTGACTACCCAAGTTTAAATATTTTGCCATTCCGCACGCTTCATGTTAGTTTTACGATCTACCTAGTGATAAGTAGTAGTGGGCTGAACGGCACGGAATGTTACGAGTGACACACCAATGGCAGCCAACAACGGGGCGATTTTACGAGTGTGCAGAACTTACCTGAAAACAAAGTTAAAATCGAATGAGCTACGTACATTGCGACATTCACATTCCTCCACGTATGCACGATGCGTCACGCAAAATCTCGTAGGATTGTTTAATTTAATGGAAATCCAGTGGAGGATACCAAGATTTTCCTTGTCATCAAAATCCAGAGATCGCTGGGTTCGTCTGTCCCTTATGGGACTCAAATAGGCACACGTCGCATAGTCGTCTTTCCTCCACTTTGGTGACAACCAGGGCTCGGATTACGACGACATAGATAGACTTAGCTAATTGTAAATCAATATTTATCACGACGCGTAGGTGAGAGAAATGTATAGTTACTGGGTCATTTTTTGCCATTTTTCAATTGCTAGGTCATTTTTCAGGACTTTTCCGTCATTTGTGTCACTGGCTCATTGTTTACTTTTGTTAGTGAATGCTTTATGAATTTACAATGACTCGCTAAAACAAAGTTTTTTGTTGCATCATCAAATCATGACGAAATTCACTACTGCAATGAACTCGTTTTTTGAACTCTGAAAATTACACGGCCTCGACCTTTCAAAACCGACGGTTGGAAGATTGAAGCTACAAATTTCACTTCCTCCTAAAATAAAGACTTTATGTGAAACATAATTTTATATAAATAAATTGTATTTAATATTGTAAAATTCATTGAATAAGTAAACATTTTCATTCAAATTTGAGTATTTAATAAAAAATGAGGTCATTTTCCTCTTATTTTTAAGTCACTTTCAAATAAATTTTATGTCATCAGAATCCGGCCCTGGTGACAACTAAAGCCTTCGCACTCGTCTCCATCTTCGATTCGCCGGTTTTCAAAATGAAGCTCAAGGCGAACGGGTGTACATTACGTTGATACTAATAATTTTGGTAAGGTCATGCGTGATAATAGGTGTAGTATTTTTGTGCCCAAACACGCAATCTTACGTAAGTTTGAAACAACACGACGCATCACCGAAACATGCTCACTTAACATGGCACAACTATGTCCTGTCACCACACAAAACAAATGTGCCACCATTTGCAACCATTTAATAACTAATTAATCGCGTAAAATATATGTAGTAGCTGTTTAATATTTTATGTAATTAATTGTGAGCTGGTTTTCGATGAACTTGCATAACTCATAACAGGTTATCATAAAACAATATTACCACCGTTTATACTTCGATTTTTTCTATAGTGGCTGATGACATTTCGTCCTTGTTATGAAATGGCTTTTTAACAGTGGTAAGCACATATCTAAGGCCACGAGCCCCATTGAGAAGGACGTTCGCGAATTAATTAAAAATGTTTATTTTATAAAGCAGGAAGTGTAACACTGAGCAAATGTCATTGGCTACTACGGAAAAATCTAAGTTTACATCGCCCGCCTGGGTTTAGCTCCGAGCCAGCATTGCGGATGTGCATGTAGCATCTGTGACCAGGATACGAGTACGTACATACACATGATTTTACTTAGAACTATTCACAGGGTTACGACAGAGTTCCCAAATGTACAACAAATACCCTAATTTACTGCGTTTGACAAATGAATGAATTAAATTATTGTGATACATTATTGTAATACCTCTGTTGATTATAGTATTTAAAATGTCACTCCATATGCATAAAATAATGGTCGTCGCTAAAGAGGTCAGCGATTTGTAATGCGACCTGAATTAGTATAATTAAAAATATCCTTAATTGTCAGCTAAAAGGAGGAAACTCTGAGAAAGAAAATGCATCATGTACACGGGTAGCAATGAGCCCCTTCAAAAATGTTTTCCTGCTCCCTCTCTCTGCACGCGCATGTAACTTCACTCCCACACACGTCGAGCTTAGAGCTCGCTCCGACTGGGGCGGGACCCCAATGGAGAGAGATTTGGAGAGGGAAAGCCACCGCGCGGGTTGACGTCGGGTCCCGCCATCCAGCGGCGAAGGAGTCACGCCCTCTCGGGGTAAAACATCCACTGCACTAACCGGGCTTCTGAGCGTAGCAAATGAACCCGAAAACATCAATGCATGAATTCACTTAAAACAATTTATTTGCAAATTAATGGCGGAAATATTAAAATAAAATTAACGTTTTCACAATTACTTGTAAAGACATTTGTTTTTGTAATGGCCCGTTGGGGCTGCGTGAGAGATCCCAACGAATCAATCTTCTAGCGCAAGTCCTAATTTGCTTTGAGGTCATGGACGACATTACGAACTCTTTTTCCATCAAACATTAAAACTGGATCCCCCGAGCGCGGAGGCGCTTCAAGGCCCTGGCGGGCCACCTCCGCATCGCGCCACGCCACGCCGCGCAACCGGCGGAACACGCTCCCACGCCCTCCTCCCTGAGCGTGGCTCGGGCCACACTCACGAGAAGGCGCGCTGCCTACTCCCTACGTTCCTTCAGCCGAACTTCACAACACCGGCTAACAAAGCCCGCACCAAAAACGGCACATTGAAAACTGACATTACAGTCTTAGCATTCTCCCGATGTGACTTATCATGGTCAGTAACTTCACTGTTCTCTATTCTATCGAATCGAATGCTAATAATTAAACTGTAAACAACGAATACTGTATTGGATCCAATAGGAGGCTCTGTTGGTCAAGCGAAACATTTTAAGAGAAAGAAAGACAGAGAAAGAGAATGATTAGGGAAAGAAAGAGATATAGAGAAAGAGAAAAAGAAAAAAAACAACAGTGGTGCAACTTTAGGCACAGACTCTCTCGTACTAGATCTTTTATCTCTTTAGCCTGGACGGTTTTGCCCCCACTGCCTCCTCAGCTACCATCAATTGACGCTTAAAACACTTTTGATATTTTCTAATCAACAATGTTATAGAAGGGTAAAATCTGGCCTTACATGCACTTTATTACGAAAAGTTGTCTCCGTTTTTTTGGAAAATGTGTGAGCGTCTCTGAAAATGCAGATTTTGAATCTCATATTCAAGCAGAACTTTCAACTTTTCGAGAAACAATGATAAATTATTAGAAGTAATTGTACTCACAAATGCGGTAATGTATAAGATATGCCCGTCATGTTATTCAGTCCCTTTCACACAGAGATTCCCGACCGTTTTAAGAGAATTCTTTTCTTCTTCGACCTCCCTTATGATTTCTCTATAATACCAAACATCCATAAAAATTATATAAAAAAATCTTAAATACTTTCAAGATAACAATATTATTTACCCAACGTTCTCCAAATATATCCATTTTCAATATTTGAAAGACATCCGATTTCGAGTTGCTGAGTTTCTAATCTTTATTTTAATGCAATGGCTACAAAATGTTGAGTCCTTTTTAAGAATGGCGATTCCATTTCTCCAGTGCATTCTGTGGATCTCTTTCTTGTTCTTGGTAATACAGTGTCGCCGTGAGTGCATAGTTATTATTTCTTGCGTTTTTTCAACATCCTAACTCATACCGATGAACGACGAATACGAAAGAAGAGAGAATTTGCAATTATTAGTGTTTTTTGCTTAATAGCAAAAGACAATTAAGTCCATTTAATCCTCAAAATGCTGAATTTCGAGATAATTTTCACAGAATGTTTCTGAATTTTCCAGAACCTTCAGCAGATATCCTTTGAAGAACTTTTCTCAAATGCCACAATGTATACAAATCAACGGTAGTATAAATACTAACGACGCGTCGTCAGAGAGCGATAAAAAAGTTTCATTTGTAAAACAAAAGAACAGAACAATTGGGGGTTATGTCATCTTATACAGCAATCCCTTATAAAAATTTAAAGAAAAAAAGTGCCATTCTTGAGAAAATCTATTTTTGATATTTTTTAGTACTGCCCATATGTAAACAAAATCGCGCGAAAACTACTAAAATTTTTAAAATATATAAATGGCGTTAATGAAAGAACTAATTGTGAAGAAGAAAATGCATTTGAAGAAAAAATTGCAATCTTCAGTTTGTATTTGTGGGAAGACGACAAAAATATTCAAACTTTTGTAATTTCCGTAAATTAGGAGTAAAAATGAAAATCGTACCTATGCCATGTTACTTTGATATATCTTACATGTCCTTCACTATTCTTACAAGAAAGCTCTGCTAAACCTCGCATGTTTCGAACTTTCGAGCTGCCAGCACAAATAACGTAGTTTTCGATTTTTCCACGAATAATGTTTGGTCTGCTTGTACCAAAACCACTTTCTCAGATTCATTGCACTTAAAATTACGAAATTCCTTACTTTATAAGGCACAACAGTGTTACCTGCAATGTAGTAACAGTACACCGGTGAGCATAGCGACGCTTCGAGGCGTGTTTGTTTTTATCTCCTAATTACGTCGGAGCTCGACCGAGCACCTGCTCCGTAGTTCTGAGGATTTCTTATATCAGCCTTTTATCAAACAATGGCCTTCGGTAGCAGATTTGACGATCCTTAGACCCAGTCTAGAAATTAGAATGATCGGGGTTTTCTCGCATTTGGAACTATTACTTAAGTAAATTCGGTTCCATCGTTTCCATCTCGCAGCTCCAAGATTTCGGCGACCTTCACTCTAGACTGGGTCAATGCTACTAAGAGGTAGTCTTTTTATACCAATAAGTGTTAGTAAAGACGTCGAGATTTTTCTCCGCGTGTTAAGTGTTAACCTCAGTACCGTCGCTCTTAATGACACTATGTGCTGAAAGTCGCACTTGGGTGAAATGTGTGCGAAATGCAACAACTTCAAGACACAACGATATTTCGTTTTACGAATTTCTGGCGAACGTGCGAAATGGTTTTAATTAATTGCATTAACATCATGGATCTAAGGCATTTAGAGGCAACATCACAAATGATTGATACAACATGAAATTACAATACAGAAATTTATTGTTAAATGATAAGAAATAAAATATCGCAACATATGTGCCCAATTACAAACTAATATCTTGCCGAACTGCATTACTTGATTCACTTAGCGAAGCAATACTACGTTATGCAATGTACCTTTTTAGAATAGTTATTCATGCATGGATAAAAAAAGGGGTTTTGACACATAAAGGTCAATTTGAGAGAGTTATGATGAAAAAAAGTTATTTTTTTTGTGAATTTCGCGTTAGTTCAAGTTATGTGTATGTACGTGTGAAGAGTGATAATATCAGAATGTGTGAATGAGAAATCTTTGTGTCACTCTTGTTGTGATTACATGAGTAATTTGTGTAGTCCAGGACTTAGTGATGTGTTGATACTGCACCTTTAGAAAATGATTCAAGTAGGAAGATTGTTTTATCTAATGTTAATCCTTGTTTATTGTGTCAAGGTTTGCATTAATTGACTCTGAGAAACTATTTGAAACAGAAAAGAGTTATTATTCGTAAATCAAAAAAAGTATATATCAAGGATGATTTCGAGAAAAAGTCTTCGGCACAAATTCTTCAATCAATGTCAGTTCCTTTTGGTGTTTCAAACTAGAAATTGTATCTTTGTCCTGTACTTTGTGGTGATGAAGTGGCTAGTAATGATGGTACTACTCAATGTCAAAGCTGTCTAGCGTCTTGTGTTGCTAATGCATATCATGAGTGTGTTTTGTGTGGGCAAAAACCTGGTGTTACTGGTTTGCTGGTGGTATACTCAGCATTTGTCGTTCGCCTTAAAATTTCACGATGAATGCAAACATTTACCATCTTACTGCGTTAAAAAACAAACGAATTCTGTGGCTGCGGCACCTTACTATGGTATTGAGGAGTATTGCTTGGGATGTATCTATTTAAACAATATTCGTATACTGTGTTTCGACGAAAGATGGATTCAAATAATTCTCCTACAACTAAAGGTACCGAAAGAAATGACTTCAGGTGAGGAAGTTGGCGCGTCGACTTCCAGGGACGACACCTCCAGATCGTCAGTAAATATGATTACGAGAGAAGAGTTTTATTCGGTGGAATGCCAGGAAAATGAGGTTAATTTACGTATTAAACATTTTTAATTGTACTATTGATATTACAATTAACAATAATTATCCCAAACACAAATATGAGTTTCTTTTATTCTGAGTTGTTTGAATCTGATTGGTCTAGTACAGCTACATTTTTTTTCTTAATAAACATTTGACTTGCGATGAATCGATTATTTATTTACGTTGCTAAGGACGTTAAATTTCTTAACATCCAGGTAGGTACAAGTGCACTTAAACCTGCAGGGTTGCATGTTAACAGGGGTTAAAGACGCACGTGACCGATGAAATACATTATGAAGAGGCTTAGCACAGTGTGCACCATCAATACCTTACATACGATCGTATACAGAACGACCTTCGATTAGAGCCGCGCAATGCCAGGAACAGGGCTGGAAGATGCTACACGTGGGGCTTCCAACGGAGCGGAAACACCCGAAAGGAAGAGGGGCATTAACCAAGTGTCGCCACCGAATCTATAGCGAGCGGCGCAGCGGCGCGTTGAGGGGCGGGGCGTGACGTGACGTGACGTGACGTGACGGGGGTGGGGGTCAAGGTGAGGCGTTAATAATCCACGCCCGGCGATCACGCACCTCTCCAAGATCACAGAGGGCGGACGCAAGTCGCTTAGGGTCGAAGCGCATGAACACAAGGAGGCAGTTGGATTAAACCTGGCCTACGATGTTTACAATCGCAGCAATCGACATCAAAAATTTAAAACTGATAGGTGGTTTCCTTGGAAATTATTCGTCTCATGAACTTCTTACATAATGTTTGTAATAAATGCAAGTGCCTGTTGTAAAACATTTGTGCGCTGGTATGATTACAGTGAAGGACAAAAACTATCCCACTAACTCCCAAAGGTGAAGGTAACAGAAAACAGCTCCTAATGCGAATAGTTGTCTCTCAATCAAACGAAAGACTGTCGTCACTTAGTGAAATTATCTTCCCTCATTTCGGATTATTTCCCCTCAAAATTTAACGGCTTCGAAGCCTACACGAACACGTAACACACAACGGCGCATTGTGTACACACTATGTTTACGAAATGTGTTCACGAAAACATGACAATGTAGGCTAATTCATACGGAACAACTCTGCGACGTCGGAATTGAGAAAAAGCTTAATCTACAGTATCAAGAATTAAAATCCTTTACAGTACGAGGTAAATTAACATTTTTATAACAGCAAAAACTCTTGTATAGCCGATTATACAGTGAAACACGTCACTATTGGTGCCGGCAATAATTCGTCATTAATACAGGTGAGCGCTAAACCGAGATTATAAGAAAACCCAAGAGACATCAGATTTGATTTGGCCATTTTCCTTTAAAGTAAGGGTGCGTATACACACAACGTATTTACAATTAAACTACAAAATACCGAAAGCTTTATTGCTCGTTTCCACTTTGGTAGATCGTTCACAAACATTAAATGCACAGCTTTTCGGACCATTTTTATCTTTATTCCCCTTTATCTATTAAATGTAGGGTGCGTCTTATTTTAAATAAATAACCTACGTTTACGTCTTAAATATATAAACAATGCATTTAATTACTAAAACAACAAATTACGATATATTTTCCAAACATTCTACTTCTGTAATTTGCAAGAATGTTCTTAGACAAACAAATTTTTCTTCCGACTTTTTATGAATTTAAGAGAATGCTGAAAAGGTGCAATTTCTGCGGAGTAAATAGTATGCAATTTACCTTCTAAAACTACACTCTTTACAGTTCTCCAAAAATGCATTTCGTTCTTAGTTTTTATTTTTTCCTGCAGTAATCACCGCTACTAATCCCCCATACTGGCCCTGATAAATTATAGGAAGAGGTTGCCAATAATTCAGTTTTATTGACGTGGTGAGTTCGAAATAGTGTTTGGGCGTTTGATGATTATTTTAGGCAGAGAAACGAAGTGGGTGCCAATATGACAGTTCGCTTTATATTTCTTGTTCATTGCAGCTATTCTGGGTTAAATATTGCAAGTCACATCTTGATTCAGTAAAAAGAAAGTACCTCTTAGCTTCAACGTGAGACAAGTAATAAAACATAGAAATAAACCATGTCCTCCCTACATTAAAAGGCAGGGCATGATGGAAGGACACTTTCCTGTAGTTTCTCTTTGGAAAAAAAAGCTTTCGTCAGAACATTGTCAAAAGCTCTCAATAAGTCGTATCATTAACATTAGGGTGTTGCGAACTTATATCTGCGGATGCACGACTACGTTGACTACATGGGTTGCTTATCGTTGGTGGTAAGGAAAAGGTAAATTCATCAGTTTTTATTAGAACAAGTTAAAAAAAAAATCTTGAGAGAACTGAGTTGTAGAGCAAGTCACACTGTCTTTGGCCACGAAATAAATGGGTTCTCTCAGATGAAAACAGTTCTCTTATAAAATTACTCGCATACGTACGTGTATACACGGTTTATACGTAAGAATATACATATTATAGAAAAGGATGTAATGCTGCGGAATATTGATTTCGAGATTTCAATCGAAATACATATTTGGGGGAGGGGTCACCTAATATCGAGATTGTTTTTTCAAAACGTCTGCCATGTCTTCCGACCGACCAACCATCCGTCTGTCTGTCTGTCTGTCCGTCCGTCTCTTCCCGGCCATGTCTGTGTGTCCGTTTATCGTGATATCGCTGTTTACATTTTACAGAAAAAAAGTTGAACGTGTTTAAATATGGACTTAAAGTAAAAATATGGTAAATTGTCACAAAAATTCACAATAAGATTTTGTATACTGATTCCAAACAAGAAGAAATACTTTTGTATTGTTAATGCACATCATTATATTTAAGGGAAAACAGGCAAATATGCAAAATCCATAGTCTAGTTACAAGTAATTGGCAATGCGTCTCTAAGCAGGAAGATACAGAATCTACCCCCTTCTGCGTCCTAAACTTATTAAAATCGCAAATTCGGAAGTTGTGACAGTACTTTACGTTAATCTAGGACATGGGGCCTGGCCGCGGGGTCAGGTAACGGCTTAACGTGGGAGAACATTTTCACTCGAGTCTAATGACAAAAAATCTGCGGATTGCGGAGGAGAGCAACGGCCGCGGGTGGAATTCCCCTTCAGCAGGTTGCGTTGGAGGTGATTAGCAGGAGCATATCAACCGGATGTGGGGTGGAGTCGCTACGAGCAAAAGCTGTGTTCAGGGGCGGTCACTTCACGCACCTCCAAGCCCCCGGCGCATCTGCAAGTGAAATTTGGCGCCGGTGAACACTCTCTTTTCCCTGTTTCTCGCCCTCCTTCCGGCCGTTGGCCCCACGACCTTGCTCTGACCTCCCGCCTTCGCCCCGCATCACTGCAGCTTACCTGCGCGCATTGCCTCCGAGCAAACCACTCAAATCTTCGCAATAGGTGAATTGGGATGCGCGTCCGGACTCTGTGAGCCGTGCGGGTTAACTACCCCTCGCGCCTGACAAACCTGAATGGCAGATTTAAAATTAATACTACTTCAATTAAGCAAATACCCAAGGTGAATGATGTAACCCCAAACTTTTAAATAATTCCTTCGAAATATTGAAGGGGAAAAATGAAAACGAAACAAAATCCCCAACAAAAAGCAAAATGATTTTCAAAGTGACTGTTCACTGACGAGATATAACAAAAATATTCTACCTCATTGTTATGACAACTAAATCACTTTATTTCCAGTTGTATATACTCCGTCCATACCAAATGCCCTCTTGACAAATTTCCTATAGTACGATTTATTTAGACGCTCGTCTGGCAGATAACTGCTACTGAGGGTTTTCTCCAATCGAGAGCTTTAACATCGCTACAGTGACATTACTATGGTAACGTTGAAGCTCCCATTTGGATGAAACCGTCACCAGCTGATTTTCTTCAAACGCATGGTCAAATAAATCCAAGAATATTGTAACGTATTAGCCAGCGTGCCTCGTGGCATCTATTTGGGGACGCTTGGCAGGATTAGTCTCGCCACAGGAAGTAGGGTTTTTCCGTAAAGGGAAGAACGCGGAGACGGGAGACACAAGGCTTTGGGTGTCTTCCGGCTTATAGAAGCTTTTCACTGTTATAACAAGCGAGGGGGTGGCGTGACGTAGGAGGTCTGGGTGAGGTAGTGGGCCTCGCCTATATAACAGAGTGTACGGAGCCAGTAGGCAGGTTCTGGAGACAGTGGGAGAACCTCGTGCGTGTGCACAAAATTTGGCGCCACGACGGTGCATATGCGAGCCAGGCTCGCGAGGCTGGAGTCATTAGTTGACGAAGCCTGCGGACTTTCTGTCCTTGGGTGACTGCGGTCACGGGGGAGCGATGCTGTGTGCGTGCTCCGAGGTGAAGAGTGGTTGAGTGCCACGATTCACGCCGATTCTCAATCGGATAAGATCGCTCCTGCGATCGAGGCAAACCAGCCGTTGGTGCGCCAGAACGGACTTTGTGTCCCAGCGTGACATCCGGTCACGGAAGCTAGGCTTTGTGCGCGCTTCAAAAGTAGGAGTGGCGAATGCCACAATCAAAACCATCTTCAATCGGGTTTTGGATCGCTCCCGCGATCAGGGGATAGTAGGTCTATCAGAGCTAGGGTTTAAGTAGATTATTAAGTGTATATATTTGTTTTGTTTTCTTGTTAATAAATATATTGTTATACGAAAGCTCTGTGTCTGTGGTCGCTGTGAGTATCCATGACGTCACAATATACCGCCGTATCGATAAAACAACCCGTTGGGAAGAGGCCTCTCCCTGCGCCGTCTTCCATTTCACGTCACGACCGACGCCCAAGTCTCACCACTTGCATCCAAGGAGCAGTGCAAAACTCCTAGGAGGGACAGACGGCTCAGTTCCATTCATTGATTAGCCTCCAGACGCCTCGGCGGATAAGTAATTGTTCCGTAAGCGTAGTACATTATTTTATCGAGGGAGGTGGCGGTGATCTTCTCGTGCTGGATGGCGAGATCCGGAGTCAACCTATCCGTCGACTTGCGGGGTTTCGCGAATCAAGTAGCTCCCTCCGGCGGAGCACCGCCCCATCCGGGACAAGCCCTAAACTCCCGACATGCGTGCTAGTGTAGTGCATGTTAGCGTAAGTGGGTGTAAGGGGCGATGGCAAAACAAGGAAGAGGAAGGAGATATCGCGCGCGGACTGTGGCCCGTTTGTTAGAGTACTTCTTCGGTACTCGTCTGTGGCGATAGAAGACACGACGGAAAACTACAAATTAGAGCAGCTGGCCGCTAGAAGTCTCCTCCAGACAGCGGCTGAATTCGACCTAGATGTCAACCCAAGGACTTCCCGGACAGAGTCGCTGCAGAGACTCCCCCTGCGGAGGCGAAGGGGGCCGCGTGCGCACACGCCGGTGGATTAACGTCGGCTGTGGACCCTCAGCCTTCCGAGGCGGACGCGCCGGTGGCCAACAACGCACTGCCCTCCACTTCCCGCGCTCGTACGTCGAATTTCCGCCTCCCCTCGGGGGGTTTCCTCCAGGGACCCACGCACGCGCGCGCGCGCGCACGCACGCGACGAGGCGGAAGCCGCGACGGGCGCACGTCACAGGGCGCGGCGGAGGCGCTTTCGGGGCGGACCTATTCTTGGAGACGGCGCGGCGGAACTCACGGCGCAACATCTATCTTCGGCGCATGCGCACACGCGCGGAGTGGGCGAGATCGAGAAGACCCTCTTGTTGGGGCACTTTTGGCACGGCGACGCGTTTCAGCAATCGACAGCACTATCGATCCTCTGCGCATGCGCTGATGCACATGAGTGATGCGAAGCTTAAACTGTGCATGCGCAAAAGATCGATAGTGCAGTCCGCTATGGCGTGCACCAACTCCCTAATTTGTGCATCTACGCGTGAGCAGAAGATCGAGATTCCCGTACGATCTGTCGAACCACAACACAACAAGAGAGAGTTTACATCATTTAATTCCTACTCGACCATTCGACACTACCTACGTAACTAAATCGAATTCAGACGTGCGCTGTCTGAAGGAGAATTCTAGCGACCGGCTGCTCTGATCGGTAGGTTTCCGTTTCAACGATCAACACCAGGCGAATGCCGAAGCAGTACGACAAGCGGGTGCAACATCTTCCCTTTCTCACCTTTGTTCCCTCCATCATTACAAACGCATACATACATACATACATACATACATACATTGGGAGCTTACACCTGATTCCAGTTGGGGTGGTGATGGGGGAGATACCAGCAGAGGAAGATCCCGCAAGTCGATGTAGTCTGAAAGAACGGTTCTCTTACTTGAGGAACATCACCACTCCCAGGTATGTCACACGCAGTACATATGCTACTAATGACCACATCAATTATTTGGTGAGCCACCATTACAACATCGCACAATACACAGGCGACTCCCAAGGTGAGCGGAGAGCAACGACCTCTAAAAGTGCTGCCAAATGCAAGCAAGGCGCCATAGCTACCACGCCAAGGACCACTGGAGGCAAGACGCATCTCACCTCAGTTGACGCGCCCGGAAACAAAAAACAATGTCTTCACATCCAGGGCATCTAACAAACACCCAACTTGCTGTTACACCCAAAACTTACATAATCAATGTATGGCGGAAACGAGAGTGAAATACAAAAGACAGTTCGTTGTGCACAATGCAGGATGTTCTTTCATTTCAAGGGTCTGTTTTATATCGTAATTTGCCTGATGTCACTCGCCACAGCCGCAAATCGAAAAGAAGCTCGCCCCACGCTGAGGTTGAATTAGTTCGTAGTTTCGTGTGTTGAACGAAGGCGAAACCTCGAGCCCGAGTAGGAGCTCTTGCCTAGCTTACTGCTCTGCCTTTCACCCTCCCTCCCACAACAATTCGCATTTTCAATACAAAGCAACCGCAAAATCACTCCACTTAAAACACGTTGCCAATAACTACCTTTTTCAGCGCCATTCTCGGTGTTCGTTACTTGACTTTATAAAACTGACACTTAAAATGAAAGAACAAACATGCATTGTTCATAACGAACTGTCTTTTCAATTTCACTCTCGTTTCCGCCATACATTGATTATGTATGTTTGGAGTGTAAGTTTTGGGTGTAAAAATCCCCCACGCGAGTAAACGCATTCCTACGGAGCCCGCCAGTAATGAAGAGTTAATCATTTAACAATGCCACAAGTGATTCGTCGTGGTCGTTTTCAAGCAGGATGTAGTGATAAAATGCTGACGTGATGAACTAGGGCGGGAGAAGCCTTTTCTCCCGTTTTAACCAGAGGACCGAAGAGCCGTTATTTTTCAGCGCGCTCTAGCACCTAAAGAATGATCAAAAAATTAAAAGTAAATATATTCACTTTTAGACACTTTTATCCAATTTAATGCTGTTTATGAAAGTTATTTCAATATTTCACATAGTTATAGAAATATAAGGTGACAAACTAAACAATATAAGGTTAAGTTATGGATTAGTTAATTCTTAGATGAAATAGGACGGACAGGTAGACAGACCGACTGAACGGATACAGTAGAAAGTCTTGTCAGTCAACTTACCGGCATCGATAACCGACAATATCGCTGATTTTTGACGCATCATTACAATTCTTTGTTTACTACGTACGTAGTAAGGCGAGGAACGAAAGGTACAGTACCACTAGGACACCAAGGAAAGCTTTAAGGACAAGGTAAACCAAAGTCGAAAAGGAAAGAAGCGTGTGGCGCAGGCGTCTACAAGAACTGTGCTGGGGAACCACCAGTACGTAGGCCATCGCGCTGTTCTTTTATCGCTTGTAGTGCAGGAGGATTTTCCTCGGCGGATCCGCCTCCTTAGCCCCCCCACTCAGAGCTTGCTCGATTCTCAAAAACTGTTCAGTAGGGAACTTGGCATTTGAATGTCGGGCATTGAACAGACTGAGATAATGCCTAGCAGTTTTAATGGACATGGAGTGCCCGGGGGCCGGTGGTTCCCTTGACGGCTTCCGGCCCCGCCACGTTGCGTCAATTTTCGAAGGGAGAAAAATCCACAGAGGTCCTGTCGAACTTTCACCCTGCTCAAGAACTGTGGCTCAGCCCCTGGCAATTCCCTTCCTAATTACTTCTCATACTCTGTTTGCCAGGGAGCGACTCGAACAGTGGATAAACATTACCCGTAGTGTAGCTGGGGCGCTTCCTGGCTGTTCATAAGGAAAATCCAATTTGACTGTCGACCCTTCGAGGGCCTAGAAGGTGCAACGTAGAAACGTCCCAGAGATTGTGCTCGTGGCGCTGGTGGGACGATCAGCCTTCGTGTGTAGGCAATAAGGCCGGCACACGCTTTTAGATTTCCTGCGCCCTTTCAGTTACTTGAAGCCTGCCCAGTGATTTGACCATGGGCACGTCTATACTTTCTTCGCGGCCACTTAAGTCAGTTGCTACATCAAAACCGCAGGTTATGGTCTCCCGCACGGAACGAGAAACAAGATACACCTGTCAAATGAAGTATAACAATCTGGACGTTTCTTAGGCCGACATCTCCAATTGTGAATTTATGTTATTCATATGTTTAAGGCGTTTGCTATTATGACCAACAATATCGTTAATCACCTATTGGTGACAGTTTTTAAAATTTACTCTCCTGGGCGTATTTTCTCCAAGTGAAGTGATGTGCCTAAATCAGTGGGAGTCAGGCGAGTGAAATTCCGTAAACTTGTGACGTCTTCCGATCCTAATTTTGTTAGAAAGGTACTCCGACATCAAGATGTTTCGGCAAACGCTTCGCGCATACACCAACGTTCAAGTTTTCGCCATTTTACATTGACAATTAGCAGCCAGCGCGCACTCATTCCGCACGAAACAACGAGGGCGAGAACATCACACCTGGGAAGGTAAAAACCAACGAGAACGCGCGACCCAGGGGACAGACAGTGTCTACGACGGTCTATAGTCTAGACAGAAATCGTGCAATAGCCTACACGTGTGTACTCGAGTTAAGATACAAAACAATATTTTCTAAGCGATTCCGAGAGTCAACTGCTAGGGTAAATATTTTCGTAAGTATCGCATGATTTTTATCGGAGGAGGTAGCAGTGATCTTCGCCAGCTGGATGGCGAGATCCAGCCGCCGACCTACACATCGGCTCGGATGGATTTTCCCCAAACAGGCATCTCCCACTAGAGGGACACCACCCGAGCTGGGACAAGCTGTAAGCTCCCGACCGGCCTCCCGATACGTGCGATGGTGTAGTGCATTGCAAGTTTGTAAAGGGGTGAGGATGGCAAGGAAGAGGAAGGTAAGTGACCCGTTTATTAGGACGCTGCTCGGGCATCCGCCTGGTTTGGATAAAAGAAATCGCGCCAAACTACCGATGACAGCAGTCTGTCGCTAGAATTCCCCTCCCGACAGCGGCTGAATGCGACCAGCCACGACGCCCTGAGCCGGATTTCGTGCTGCAAAGCTTGCGCTTGGCGCAACCCGCGCTGTCGCCGTCGCGTCGCGTCGCGTCGCGCAGAGGGCGTCGCCCGGGGCGGCCCGCTCCGCCCGCGCCCCCGTGTCCACGCGCGCACTCAATTCCCTCAAATCGCCGATTTCCTGCTCGCGGCGGCGGCGGTCGCCCGCGCGCTCTCCGAAAGCCGCTCCGCTCTGCGCCGCCGCATATGTCACGTTACGTAAGGAGCCGCGGGCGGCGCAAATATACTCGCGGCATGCGACACCTCCACCTCCGCCGGCGCCTGCGCCTCCCGCGCGCCAGCAGGGCGTCCACGCGAGCGCTGCGTTCGGCGCATCGCACCAGCCACGCTCTTACAAGCTCTACATTCATTTCACTTTTGTGCTACCTCGTATTTAAAAAAAACAACTTACAATATAACGCGCGTGGACTGCAACAGAGGCGCAACTTAAAAAAATATAAATTTCGAGTTAACGCTCCGTCTGCAGAATTGCACGTTGGTCCATCTTCCAGCAGCAACAGCTGTGCATCTTCAGGGGTGCCCACAAGGGAAGGGAGAGGCAACTGGGACAATGTGCGCCAGATCCCGACTTAGAGCCCCGATTTAGTTTTTTCGTTCAAGAGAAACGAAAAATGTGGCAATCTCTAATAGAAATTTGACGCTCTATGTTTTTCTGATCCATAGAGAAAAGAATTCAGTTTATGAATTGTGAGAAGAGGAAATAAGGGGGCCCCCTTGCATTTAACTGCCCCAGTAACCTGGTTTTCTCTGGGCGCACCTGCATATCTTTCATGCAGAATTCCATCATCAAATGGCACAAGTATGAATGCAAGAACGATACATTTCAATACAAGGTGAAAACTGCAAACTTTTACCTCAACCACTGATTTTTTGACTTCTACAACTATTGCAGCCCACGAACGAGATTTTCTACATTAAAAGTCACGCTTCGAAGTGCGTATTATGTCACATACTGAGCCACCGATTCCGAGAAAGCCAACCGCTGCGAACTATCTGCAGATAAAGAGCGCACCAACTTATCAAAACATATCAATACAAAGGATTCTAAGAAATTACAATACACACTTAAAAATGCCAGCAGAAATGTCTATCAGGACCGACGATCCAATACTCCCCCCCACCCGAAACGTTGACGCGGGCTGAAGACGCGGCCGTCTTGTCCCCGAACCGGCAGGCCACTCGCCGGCCGCGAGTCGGGAACTGCGGATCCGGCCCGTCCAGGCGCGTGGACGCTCGCGTGCCGCCTCCACCTGCCCGGAGGCGCGCGACCATGACCTCCTCCGCCTCCGCCGCCGCCGCCGGCGCAGAAAGCCACTCGCGCGGCTGCCAGTGTGGATGCCGCTTCCATGCCCAGGTGTTCCACAATTTTAAACATCGCTTGTTGAAGCGCATAGTTTTTGAACATCGATGCTTTGTGCTCCACGTTTTACTCGTGAATGAAAAAATCCCCATAACCTCAATTTCGTGTGAGTTAGAATAAGGAATAAGAACAGATGGTACTGTGTCTTCGAACTAAACGAACGCGGTTTCTACTACTTTCATCTGGCAGACTATCCTCGCTCGAGATGTTCCCGATGTCCTGGTATTTCTTTCGTCTTTTTCCGGGTTTCGTGCACGTAAAGGTGTTTTATAACTCGGAAGGTGTTTTCAGTTAAATTTTAATTAAAAATTGAACAATACATGGCCACAATCAAAATAAATTGGGTTGCACACGAATTTAATGTTAGAGTTTTTGAAATCGGCTTTAAAACATGTTTAGAAACCAACCTTTTTAAAGATGAATAATTATTGTTGCTATTATTATTACTACACGCCTACGTCTTCTCAAGCCCTGAACGTCCCATCCCCACTCCTTTACTAATATGGTTTGGACTCAGAATAAATTATAAGGAGCGTTGTTGACAAAATCCAGATATCCAGAAGTGCTCATGCCCGAGCAATTTCAATGCAAGCATTGAAAATCGAGCTAGAGATTTGATATAATAGTTCTGTCGACAGAGTACTGAAACCCCCCACTCCTGTCGCTTCTCGTGAAGAGGGCAGAAGCAAACGTGCGCGGAAATGGCATGAATAGTTCAAATTCACGACCACACCGTTAATTATAGGAATGTTTCATGGCTTTTATTTATTTATTTTGTCATTCAATGAAAAAACTCTTAGTTCGACAACGTTTCGGAACTTTTATTGTTCTCTCATCAGGGCTGTGGGACACTTGTTACTTCATTCAAGTTGAATATATTACATAAAACGTGTTATTGTCGAGTTAATTACTTTTTATGTAATATGTCAAAGTTGGATGAAGTAATAGTGTAAATACGTGTCCCCAGCCCTGATAATGGAACAATAAATTTCCGAAATGTTGGCGAACTGAGAATTTTTTTCACTGAATGACTAAAAAAAACATGAAACCTATCTAGAAAGGCATGGATGTGAGCGTGGAAGTTTGTCTGGCCGCCGCGGCAGATAAGCGACGGCGCACTTGAGTGGCGGCGCGTTGCGTAAGGGGCCAGAGTACCTGGACCCTGGCCGCGCCGCGCCGCGTCCTTCGCGAAGGCGGCGTCCACGCGAGGGGCCGGGGGCAGCCAGCGGCGGACGCGTGATCGCGCGAGCAACGTCCACGCCCCCTCCTCGCTCCCCCTGACCCGCATCGGAGGTCCCCGCGGTCGGGGGGAAAGGCCAGGGGAGAGACAGACGCCTTACCGAACGATGCCCGAACCCGGAGCGAAGCGCGACGCCGGCGGCGGCTGCTGATGCTGCTGTCTCCCTGGACCGTCGCAACGCCGACTGCGGTGGGTCGGCGCGCGCGCGCCCGCGGCCCGGCCCGCCCCCAAGCCCCCCACCCCGCGCTCGGGGGATCTCTCGGCCACGGTCAAGACACGGACTCACGCATCGATCAACGGCGGCACGCCGCCGACAGGCCAGTGAATCACCACCCTCGCCCCCACATGGTGGAGAACGCGTGATCCACGAGTCCCGGACACGGACGCGGACGCGGACACGTCAGTGGAACACGGCGGCAGCGGGGGGAAAACTAGCGATCGGGAACCCCGGCCACGCAAATTGGGCCGGCTTGCCCGCTCCCGAAACTAAACGGACAACGACACGTGAAGGGCAATTCAATTTGTCCCTTTCCCTTCCTACCTATTCAGTCGCCTGTAGAAATTCATTGGAGTCGCAAACATGTTCGAAATAGAAACGAAACAAAAAGAACATCTGTCCTATTTTCAGCACAGTGTTTGGTAAGCCAAACCAGCATCTGTCCGGGCCCAAGAATCAAACCGCCAACTGGTTTGAAAATACGTTTCGCTGTTTAGAACACTGCAAATACGATCCTAGGGTGTTAAATCTCTAAATTACGGAGCAAATACGGGCTGCTCATAACCTAAGACGTGCGAATAGTATTTGAAATTAGGCAACTCAAAATCATCTTTGCAAACTACTACGTGTGTTGATCTTTACAAGCTATCGTATATTATTGTTTGGGAGTTAATTCGAAATAATGGAATGTATGTTACTGACAACCTACATGATTGTTTTAAAAATCTGCAACATACCTACAATCAACCGCCGCAGTTTCCATTATTTCGTGCACTGTGATTTTTTAATGTCAATATACTAAACTGCGGCAATAGAATACACTGCGGCGACAATGTCCCAGATGGAGTTCATTGTACCATGTATAGGTTAAGGCGCCACAAGGGCGACACAAAACAACACGAATAAGCAAGATTTGCCGCTGGATTTGTGCATTGTCATTTGTTTTATAAAACTGCAGCACTGCAAATCAACCACAACACCACGTTTGCAAGTAAACACAATTATACGATACGGTGATACTATATAGAAAACACACGCCACATTACTTGATATTCACAAACATTTCATGTAAAATGTATTATATCTTATAAAAGAATGCATACTTACACAAAAATATGATGATAACGTTAAATAACACTCACGAATGTTATGTCAAAATGTGCGAACACTGAACTTCGTGAAAACACCACGACAGAATAGCCGTATTTTTGGTCGTACACCGTCGTCCAATCAGAATCACACTTTCAAAGGGAGGGTAGTGGCGTGATTACTGACGTAGCACGAATAAACCTCGCAGACTGGATCCCGCGAGCGGATCAATGAAACTGCGTTGGTAGTGCGCAGCTGCGAAACTTACTTGGTACTGTCGGCTTGTTGCATGTTAATTTTTATCTCGAAACCCAATCAAAAATGCTTACTTGCTGTGCGGTAAATTATTCGATTATAAAATGTACAAAACATGCAAAAATTAATACAAAATGTATGAATACAGAAATAATGCGCAAAGCAGCGCTCATATGTTTTAATTTTTGTTTGAACGCCTTTCCGCTAGAGGGGAATATACACTGTTTTTCATAAATGCCAACTTACATGAAATACATTCTCAGCAAAGGCCCAGTGAGAAAGTCTTTATCCACTTCCTGCACATGTTGGAAAGCCTGTTGTGACGGCGCGTTGCTCGCGTGTGTATATTTTTGTGTTGTTAACAAACTTAAGAACTTTATAAGATGTTGCCGTTGTGAGAAATAGCCGAGAGAAATCATTTGGTCAAGAGATTCTCGAAATTACGATTCTTTTAATTAATAAATCAAGTACTTCACATCATGGTGGTTGTAACAAGTTTTCCACCTCCAACTGAAGGCATTAAACACCAACAACCTAATACTTCTGCTTGTATAAATCAAAAAGAAATTGGCAAAGGAACTCTGTATATCACAGAAAGGTTAGTAATTTCATACAGAGAGTGTTGCTCGGGAAAAATGAGCTCATGGAAAGCTAACCTCGTTCTTTATTTGGCTTTGTAGTCGCCTATCCTGGGTAAATGGTGCTACAGGACAAGGATTTTCGTTAGAGTACCCACATATTGCGTTACATGCAGTCTCGCGAGATCTGACAGCTCATCCTCATGAGTGCCTTTATTTAATGATTGACACAAATATTGAAGAGCCAGGTAAACACATTTCCTGAATTATACAGTGCAAAACTTACTATGCAATGTATATTAAAAACATGCATTTTATTGTAGAACCGTGCAACCAAGAAGAAGACAATGAGGAAGAAGGATCAGATTTAGGTCTCACGGAAATAAGGTTTGTTCCTGATGATAAAGGGATGCTTGATGCCATGTTTCACGCTATGAGTGCTTGTCAAGCCTTGCATCCTGATCCACAAGAAAGCTTGTCAGAAGAAGGTGCAGTTTTTAATTAATTTTTTTGATTCGAATGTATCAATTGGTATGTACTTATATTTTCTTGACTGTTTTAGAGGATGAAACCTTTGAAGACGCTGAGGATGATGATGGGGAGTATCATCTTTCTGGTGCAGGAGATACACCAATAATTTTAAATGGTAATTAGTTATATGTATTTAAATTCACTAAAATAGAGAATTATTTTTAAGTTTTTGAATTTGCGCATGTTAGTTTGTTATTGTTTTCATTTGAAAATTCATTTGTTCATATTTTTGTTTGAATTTGTAAAAACTTATCATACATGATCAGCATTCAGTTAAGCTTCACTAGTAGTAAACAACAACATAATAACTCTTGAAAACTTAGTATTGCTGTTCATTATGAGTTGTATGATCTGAGTAAACTCGCCTTGCCAAATGAATGTAATGTGTTAAAATGACTCCCTTTGGGCATTCAGTGATGTTTTAGATGGAAAAATAGAACTGCCTTGATCTAATCGCTCCTTGTTTTTATTCTTAGATGAACATGTAACGAAGGTAAAATTTTCAGGGTTTTGTTTATCTGTAATTGGTATTATGTAATTGTTAACTGTTATTATGTTTATGATCCTTTTTTTTTATAAAGATTGAAGAAACTGAAAATTTATGCAAAAACATTACTATTTGATTAGTTAATACTTCCAACTACCCCTCCTTTTTATGTCGTGTTGAGGCACAGAAATAATAATGTTTTATGTCATTTGAGAATGAATAGGTATGTTTTGTTTCTTGACCTAGTTCAGTATTTCTGGAAGTTGAATGAGGAATCATGTTTTTCTATTTAGTGTAGCCTTCCAATTAGGGTTCAGGTCAGGACTTTAGCATGGCCGTGCAAATGTCATAATTGATATATGATACTAATTTTGAACCTCTGGGTAATTACATTACAATAAAAACATGGAATGAAAGGTGCATTACATTCTATTATTTTCCATATAAAATTAGATTTTATCAATCCACTAATATCTCTTCATACTACATCATGGAGCTGAATAATGTTGAAAAATGCACTGAGCATCTTGATTAAAATTTTCGTCTGTAGTTGGCAAAAATTTTACTTTGGAAATGTGCATAAGAACTTCAATATTCACAACATGAAAAATAATTCCATTTCTGATTCCGATAAGAAATGCTGTCCCAAACCCTCTAGCTTCGATATTGTTTATTTTGTCATCCAATCGGGGGAGAAATTCATCATTTCATTTCACATGAGCCTTGGATGTTGAATTTATATTTATTAAAGATGGCCACATTTTTAATAATAATAATTGTTTTATTTTCTTAGAAATGAATTTATATTGAGATAGTAGACAGTAAGTTTTTCAATGGAAAGTTGTCTTTTGACTCTTGAGGCACATGCCATCTATTTTTGTTACTGTGGAGAAGGGGTGACAAATTTTTGTGTTGAAATGTTGTCTTGACAAAACACACAGTTGAACACTCTTCCATTTTCTCTGTCAGCTACTAGATTTTCAGAGTTTAAACTGAAAATTAGGCTAGAATGAGAATAATGAAGTTGACTAGTTATCTGATAAATTAGGTGTCCCTCATCATGCATAGAAACACACTATTAATCATGAAGTCTTAACTGCTTGCTCTTCTTCTGTTCTTGCCCACAGCTTTGCAAAGTTTAGTCTGTGTACCCTGAGAAGGGTAGAAGTGCTATCATTGTCACCTATTATTTCATCTCTGTAAGTAAGAATGACTTGCTCAATAATCAATAACTAAAGCAAGTTTTTCACAGACCAAACCATGAATATGAAAGCAGTGCATTTTTTTACTGTTTTAATCCAGGATTTTATGAATGTAGTTTTCAGTTACTGAAATCATGTAAAGCAGTCATTCATGGTTCCATTGGTTGACCATTAGTGCAGGAGGATGCTTAACCCGGGAGTGCCTGCAAGTGATCTGTGAGATTCAAGCCACAGAAATTTTATGTTTCTGAATATTGAGGCATTAGCAGTCTGATATTTTGTGTCCTCCTTCATTATACTTTTCTGAGAGCTTTTCTGCCAGTGCTTTGTGAACTCCTTGCCTGAGCGATACGTATCATTGCATTATTTTAGCTGTGTCTATGACAAGTGCCTGTTCAGAAAATGAAATCATTTGCCTTATTTACAATGGTGTTACAATTTCTCACCAAAGAGAAAAAAAATATGTGCAGGAGATGTTTGTAGGGCTATGAAAAAATGCATACCTTGCAAAATGGGACAAAGACAAACTGAATATAATACATATTTCAGTAGATGAATCTTCAGATCATTCACATTCAGAAAAAATTGCATCTATATCTGAGAAATACATTGCGGGCACTGGCATGAGTCTACCTATTGCAAGCACTCCCAGGTTAATGAAGGCTATGAAATGCAGATATGAGTTTTAATTTCCCAATTTGTATGAAGTATTATTGAACACCTTTTCTTTAGATTTACTATTCTTTTCACTCAATCTAAAAAAATAATGATATTATTATCAAGTTTTTTTGCTTTCTAATATTAGTTTCCACTTTTTTGCTCCTTGCCTTCACAGAGCAACTCGCTTTCTCTACTCACCAAATGGAACCACATTTTTCCAAGTAAACCAGAATTGAAGCTGCAATTCACATTGTGAAACATTTATAGAGCCTGCATGAATCTCACCTATTGTTATCTAAATCTTCACTTGATAGCTCTGTTCTAGTTAATCCAATGTGTCCCAACTGAAGGAGGCAATGGATGAGTGGTAACTCTTTCTGCAGCGCAACTTATTGTGTCTGTTAAATGAAGGTTAATTTCAATGCACAGGAAGAGGGAATATTTATGTGCTCTATAAAGAAATAAATTGATTCATTGGTCAAATGACTGATGTGGATATTTCCCTGAATTTGTATAATAAGTACCTCTTCTTGTTACTATTATCCAGTTTCTTTCTGATTTGTAATGAAGTTTAACATATTTTCTTAAAGGTTGTGAATATTATGGTACAAAGAAGAAAAAAAATTCAATCATAGTGCAATGGTTGTGGCACCCATTAAAAATTGTTAGGACTTGCTTCTTAAATTATTAAGAATTTCCCTCTTGCTCATTGTCATTTTTAAACTGGCAATTGTATTAGTGATTTTGCTTTTTAATATTTATTAGAACATAGATTGCCCCCATAGGATTCTTAGGAATTTGTCAAAAGTACAACAGTAATGAGAAAAAATTTTTTTCATTGTATGCTATGTGCATTTTTTTAATCATTATGAATCTCAAAAAAAGTTTACAATGCACAGACAAGTTTTGCTTAGGAAGAACAACTTATTAAGAAGGTAATAATTCCTTGCAGAAGAAGAATTTAGAAATTAAAATTTAATTTGGAATATTGTGTTAATTTTGTCAACACTTTATAGCATTTCAGTCTTCAAATATTTTTACCTCTTGCATTGAAACCAATGTCCTACAAAGAAAATTAGCCTTTTAGGGGCCTGTTCGTGTAATTATGCAAAAAATGTTTCCCCCTTCATGATTGCTCAGATTTAGACACAAGTATATTTTTTAACTTAATTATTACCTCAAGACCTGATATTAAATTACCTAATGCTGCTAAATAAGGTACCAAACGTAACATGCCGCTAATGTATTCTACTTTGTATGTGTTCAGTTGAAAGACCTGCATCTAATGGAGTGAATGCCCCTGATGGCAACTGGGAGCCAATGGAGACTGAAGAGGGTCAGTTTGAAGATGCAGAGATTGAACCTGAAAACTAAAAGAACTTGGATTTAGAAGTACAAAGTATTACTTTTGAAAACCCAGATGGTTTATATATTTAAGTTGAAAAGTGATGTTTTTTGATACTGTGAATGTTATTGTAATTAACAAAAAATTAAAAAAAAATGTATTAAAAAAAGAAATGAAGAAAGTTCATGTTCTTTTCTGAAGTAGGAATGTGACTTAAGAAGGGTTTGCAAAGTCAAGAAAGTACGAACACTTGATATTAAGCTTTAATATAAAATTCTTAACTGCAATTGTTCCATAAAATTATCACAGAATCAGAATTGTAAAGCTCTTGTAACATTGCAACAAAAATAAAAAGAACAGTGCATAAAATATTACATAACTTGCTTAGTCAACTGTAAAATAAAAATAACATTTTCTTAATATCTTATCAGCAATTGTTAGTGATATTGAAGACATGCCACATTTAGCCAGAGTGTACAACCGTGAAATTTTAATGGACCAAAGAGGGTTTTTATAGTCAATTATATTTTTTAATCTACTGAATGCATGATCTTTTATACTGATTTTATCCTAAGTGCTAGAAAATAACATTAAACCACACAATTGTAAGAATTTCCTGAGATATTTGCATTCTTAATGTATTGCTTACATTATTTTCTGGAGAAAAATAAAAACATTTTGTGGTAAAAAAATTCATTCATCAATCCTCATGAAACAATTTCTGACTAGACATTCTCTGAAATACAAAGAAAAAACAAACTCAACCCTCAATAGAGTATAAACATGGCAATATTATATAAATAAGCACTCCTATAGTTTTCATTGTTGAGAAAAAAATTAACCAAATTTTTATAATACATTATAGGACCCTGCAATGCTTCACTGTTGTAAACATATAACACTTCGCGTGATACTGGTCACATTGCTAATCATATTCTACACCATGTAGATGATAATGAAAGACTTTCTCGTGAGCATGAGTTTTGTTCAATGTCCTAGTTTGGACATAATTGTCAAGTATTCTGTTAAAATGCTCTTCCTTAAGTTTGGGCATGCATTCATTATAACACCGCCTAGGAGAAATGTGACTTGCCTGAGATAACATTCAAGCTGATATTTCACAATAGCTGGAGCAGAATATGCAGTAAAAACACGTTTAATACTTGAGGGTGCAGCAGGTTGCATAAGCTTCAGTTCAGGGGCACTTTAGTCAGCATAAAATCACAATGCCCCTATTTTGGGTCTATGTGTGATACACATATGCACACTCAAATGTACTAAGCCTATATTCTTCGTGCAAGCAAAAGGGTGATAAAGTTTTATCACAATTGAATGAAATATAAACAAACAATGATTTTTATATATTAGATGTTATTCATATCTTAATATAGACTTCACTTCTTTGAGTCAAGGTCAAATCTGTTACTTTCTTTTTTAAATCGTTAGGTGTTACAAGGATCAAGAATACCCTTTTGAATTCCTTATCAGTTGTAATTTTCATTATAATGGTTAGATTGCAGAAGTAAACAAATGACGCTCTGAAGAAAAAAAGAAATAATAATAATAATAAAGACATAACTATTGCCATGCCTTAACCTCCACCAAAAGGTATAATTTCCTGACATTCAACAACATGCAAAGTATCTGCATTGAGACAAAGCAGTAAATACAATGTTCTGTTGCTATAATACCCACAATTAAAATTTATATTAAACTCACACTAATAATGCATTATTATTGCTTCTTAAGAGTATGTGGCCTTATACTTTTTACCCATACACTAACATGTTTTTTTTTGTTATGAAATAATTTGAATTTCGTGCTTTAAAATATTATTAAGATAATGAATTCTTCGAACTAAACTAATCCTTAAATTCTGGTAAGACTAGATTTTTGGCAATACCATCTTTCACTGCTTTTGTAGTAGACATAGAAATTGAAAACATATTCCATTACATTACAGTATTAAGGAACAACATTAGTACTGCCTTTGAATATTTGTTCAGTAGTTACAGAGAGACTACAGCTTCAAAGATCTCTCTACCGAAAATCTCTCAAGAACTCCTTTATTTTATGCGAAAACAGATGTAGATAATGTGATGCTATGACGAAAACAACTCAATTTGGCATTTGTTTGGATTTCATTGTAGCTTATTACAAAGACACCATTAAACAAAATGGTGGACTCATATTGGATATCTTAATTTGCAAATCGATTTAGGATTTCTGCTCTTTTATTTAAAAATTTCTTATGTGGATTTGTTCACTTGAATTACTGATTGCTGATTTCTTACGGTCTTAATCTAATGCAAAGGTCTGAGGAGAAGTACTTTATAAACAAATGACATCATCTTTACTGTGCTTTTATTATTAATGTTTTTCAATGGCTTAGCCATAGAAAAATATAGGAAGTCAAGAAGTGACTAGTTGCTCTCGTGAATAATAACAGTAAGTAAAATTTTAAGAAATGCGAGTAAGCCTGTAGAGTAAAAGACTCAGTACTGACATGACCCTTTGCACAGCAACCTCAAACAATGTACACAACAAAAGGACAAAATGAAAAAGTAATATTGTATGATTTTGAAAATAAAAATTATAATATAAAATCCATTTTCACCAGGTAAATGTAATTTGAAAATATGGGGGATCATAAGTGTGAATGTGTATTCAGGTTAGAAGAAATTCAAAGCACTACAAATCAGACCCTCTTTATGGGGAAATTTAGGGGGCCAGATTAAAGGTCTAAACTGTGGAATATTATATTAGAAATGAAATGAAATATTATGAAGAGAAAACGCAAATGCAATGCAGCAAACACTGAAGAGAAGTCACTGAACTACAAGATATCTGCTACCACTACAGAATTTATCACTGAAATGATGTTGCTGACGGCAGATTATTCAGGGTAGTAGAATAAAAAGGGCTAAGTCAAGAAACAATGTTTTATATCAACACAACAAACCATCAAAAAAATTTCTTTTATGGAGTCTGAAATTTTTTTTTTTAACATAATCAATATCATAAGGAATGAAATGGTTTTGGTTTTTTTAACATTCACATTTTGTACAACTTGTTATGACTGGGCTCACAATTTTAAAAGTGAATTTTTGTGCAAACAACAGACATGCAAGTTTACAGGTATTTTTTCAAGAAACTAATGGACATGCTCTTTTATTTAAATAGATGGTTCTGGCAGAAAGAAGCAATTTAAACTCTTCAAAATTATATTCCAGAATTCCTGTAGAAACTGATCTCCATAAACACTGTTAACTAAGGTAAGGGTAACCATGTCTTTGCTGGAACAAATTTCTCTGCCTTTTTCCTGATAAGATTTGTAATCTTTTACACAACTTCAAGAAGATATAATTAAAAAGGCAAGGTTTAGGTTCCTTTTAATTATTTCTCAGCCTCTTGGCTTCAATGTGAACCAAAAAACACATTTGCTTAATAAATAACACAAATACTGTATTTAAATAATACCTAGTTTTACAATTGTCTAAAAAATGTGCAATTTTTGAAGATTGTTTTACACAGTTCCTTGTTTTGCCAAATCAATAGATTCCCTTGATTTTCTCCATTTTACTAGGCTTTCAAGAAAGTGGTAACCATGAAGTAAATAAATTAAATGGATATTGAGTTTTCACTAGCACATAGTTCCTATATTTATTTATTTGTTAAAAAAGGTTTTATTTATAAAAATATTTAAAAAAACATCTGGATTCATTTCTAAGTTGAAATGTTTTGCTATAAAAAATGATATATTTTTTAACTAAAACTAATGTGTTTTGAAACAATTTGATGCCTTGTTTAAATTACAAAATACATCTTTAATGAAGTAGATAAGTCAGGGAAATAACAATTATCACATCAAAAAATTATTCTCATTTCCTTGACACAGTAAACAATGAAACCTACATGTGAAAATGATCTATACAATGTAAACTTTCTACAGATTATGGTGGTCAGTGCTTGTTAGTCATTGTAAAAATAAAGGAAAATTAACTGAGTTTTCATAATTCCATTTTAAACATTATAATAAATTCTCCAATCCAAAAAGTAATTGTGGAAGATGGTAATTGTATTTACCTTAAGTTATTAACCTCAAATTCATACAGAAACTGGTTGGTTGGATTGCTCCTTCCATCAGTCACATATGTAGAAAAGTAAGTGACTATTACACTTAATATATTCAAGACATTGTTTCAGAAAAGCAAGTGCCACATCAGTTGCATCTTGTAAATATTATTTGAAGCAAATACCATTAAAATGATAAAATCAATTAAATGAGGTGAAAAATGCAGTCAAATTTATGAAAAAAGGTAATAAAATGATTTATTTGCTGAAATCAATGAAAAATGCAAAAAAGTAAACAAAAGTAATTTCATTCAAACCTGTCCCCTAATTATCACCTTTATAAACTGCAGAAAGTAAGGCTTAAAGCCTGTTTATGATAGATCTGGAGATATATTTAACTTAAGTATTCCTTTTTATCATTAGTATACCAAATTGTTAGGTGAAATGTTTTATTTATAAGAAGCCAAGAATGTATTCCTCACAGATCTTGGCCACAACCAAAATCCAAAAGTTTGGCAAAATATTTTCTTGTTATCATCACAATTTTAAGACTTCAGTCTACAGGAATCACTAAATTTTTCTTCTGGAAGTGTAGTAGATTTTCTTTTCAGCCATTTTTAACCAATTTCAGCTTCTGATCCTAGTAATATGGCTTTTTCCCAAGTTTTTTGTTGTTAGTAGAGCCCAGACGTTTAACAAAATGTCTTCATTATTGTTGCGAATTTACGTCTTTTAACAATAGTTAATTTACTAGTGGAGTTACTTTAATAGATTTTCATTTTCACTTTTTTTTTGGGCCCATTTAAGCTTTTGGAGCCTATTCTTTTATTATTTTAGCCCTTTTCTTCCATTCGGCCATTATTTTTCTTTTTTTCACCTGGCATCAAGCTGGCAACACACTGCACGCCTGAACAACCTCAAGCACTGTCGATTTTTGTCTTGCTCTGCAAGCAGAGGCTCCAGGTTCATGAAGTGTTATAAATCTAAATGAGAGATGATGTTACAAGTCAAGCTTTTTGAATTTATTTCATTGAAACCGACAGGCTTTGTTCACTCACAAGGAACCCATCCTGTCTTTAACTGTGCTCACAGATCCTTTTCAAGGATAGAGCACTCTGTATATGTTATATGATATGGCTGTTCTCAGTGCTTGTGATTACACAAGTGAGAACAAAACCAATATTTATGTTTTCAATGATATTACAGGAATCAGGAGAGAGTCCACAATACCAGTTTATAGAGACAGCATCACAAATGCAACAAATTCATAGTATTAAACAGAAATGAGAAATGTAATGTGCTACTATGAATAAGATCATGTGCAATCGTGATTATAAAGGAAAATTTGTATCACTCCATGAAAATGATGATGTGAATTTTAATTAGAATAAAAAATTGATTTGTATTAAGTACTATTTTTTTAAAAGTTATTTCTTTTAATAGATGCTTTTCCATTGTTTCCTTGCCTTTTGCACCTCTATTTTAGCAAAATAAATGCTTTTTGCCAGCCTATTTTAGGGAAAATAAATGTCTTAACGTCCAGGCTCAAGTAGTTAGTTTCCTTTTTCTCCTGGCACAATCTCAATTATCTTGGAAATGTATCTGCAAACCTGGACAGCATTTGGGCACTGTCACATTTTTAATTCTTTGGAAAATTAGGGGTAGTATCAGGCAGGAAGCAATGAACTATGGCTTCAGATACAAACAGTTATAATCTACTTGGAGAAAAGCAAATGACGCTAGTCAAAATTCTGGATATTTTTTCTTTGATGCAGACAGGCTTTCTTCAGCCACAGTCAATCTCATCCCTTTCTAAAGTGTAGCCTCTGACCCATTTTCAGGACAGACCTATTTACACAACAAACTATGATACTTATTGACTTGTCCTAGCAACAATAAGAGTCCAAACAATGAAAATAATAATAGTGCTTTCAGTTATGCCAACCGAGAGAAGAAAATGGAATAGTTAAGCCCACTTTAGTGGACCTTACAACAGCATTGTGAGTGAAACAAATACATAATCAATATGCCGAAATTAAGAGTGCCATTAATATACCTTTTCACAAGCAAATGTGTTCTTCCTGATTATTCCTTAAGTTTGGGTTAGATATTTGATATCTCTGTGAAATAAAGATAAAAAGGTACAAGGTTTCTATGTAAATAGCAATGTAAATTTTAATATCAGAACTAACATTTAAATAATTGAAGTTATCAAAAAATAACCAAATATTAATTATTTATTATGAAATATCTAATGCATTTGTTATCTGATGCCTTTTTGCCCCATGTCTTACACAAAATAAAAGCTTTTTTGGGTACAAATACACGCTAGTACATAGAATACAAAGCGGGTCCTAATCATAACTACTCATATAATTAATATCAATCATCATCACCAAAATCAAATCATTAATTTGTGTACTATTCTTACTCTGATGTGTCTTAAATAATATTATGAAAGTAATGATTAAAAAAATGTAAATCAAGTATAAAAATGTGAGTAAACAATATCACAACAATTGCAAGAAAAAGCAACAGAAGGCACTTTATGTGGTAGATAATGTTTTATATACACTATTTTGTATTGCAATCAGATTAACAACTATTTAAAACAATGATTCATGTGCCTGATTTTTTTAAAAATAAATACACTGTAATGTTACAAAAGAAGTTACTACTGTAGTCTGGCAAGCTTGACTGGACTAGATGCTTTCACTGTGAGAAAAAATGGCCCTTCCTGGCCTGGAAAGAAGGTTGATGGAATTACATCGTATGTTCCAGATGGTATTGTATCAATCTCTAAAACTACAAAACCCGACCTACAACAAAAGAAATTGAAGGGCAGAAGTATTGGCATTATTGTTTTTCAAACAACATAGGTAGAGTATTTCTGTTTCTTAAGAATTGTAAATATCAAAACAAATATTTACCTAAAGGGACCAGAACTCTTCTTCTTGAATGCTGAGGGACTATTAGGATCACTGCAGACCACACACACTACCTCAATTCCTATCTGATATTGCTTTGGCCCCTTCAAATCAATGAGAATGTGATTGTTATTATGGGCTGATTCGACAGTGAACTGATATCGAGGATTGTTTTTGTATGTAGCTGGATGATTGCCACAACCACCAGCAGATTGGCCCTTCCATTGTCCAGAAACCTATCAAAATAACATAAATGAGTACAAAATTATTATAGGAGGATATTTATTCTAATTTTAAATCATTAATTGAAGGGCTGAGCGAAATAGTGATCTAACCTCCCAAAATGAAAAATTAGTTATTGACACCATTTGTTACTTGGAGATGAACTTTCTTTGAATATTGTTGGTTTGACCAGATTTTTTCTATAAAGTTATGAAGTCATTATTTTTTTCTATTCACAACTATTCCTACCACAATGTATCTAACTTTATTTTTCTGTTTTCTTAAAATGTGGCTACGACCTCTATTGTGCTGACCCCTTCAATTATAAAAAATAATATAAACTGCTGAGAACTAATTTTATAGTGACTTCATTGAAGAGTACAATTCCATTTTTGGGTAAATTAAACAAATTGCATATTTTTGCATCTTAATCGGAGGTGTATCTAAGTATTCTGGCACCCATGGCAAGCACAGGATTTGCATTTTAAATTAGGGTTGTTATTTGTTTAAGCGGGTATCTCTAAATAGCATCCCTTGTGAGTGGCGCCCACAGCTCGTGCCATGTCTGCCATGCTGTAGATACGCCTCTGATCTTAATACCTCTTTAGTGTGATGATATGGGTTTTCCAGTTTCTTCAGCATAAATGGACATGTCGCATATGCTCGTAAAGTGTAGAAAATGGTATGCATTTTCTCATACTGAGATACAACCAAAGTATAACGGTTTGCACTACTTTGATTTAAAATCAATTTGCATAAATAGTGTGGACTATTTATACGCACACCATCAATGAAAGGTGGGGGATCATCTGTAACAAATAAATTTGTAACCTCAGTAACATTCCATTGTTTGAGACAGAAGGTTGTCTCTAAGTCTTCCTTGACTGGTTGTATTTAAATTCTAAAAGAACAAGATACAAAACTTTTAAAAAAAGCAAGGCTACGTCAATTACCAGTGACAATACCATCGATAAATGCAAATAGTTAATGATTACAAATATAGTTTATCGACTACTAGCAAAATCTTATACCATTCTCAGTTTTAATTTCCCTATAAGCTGTTGCTGTAACTTCTTTTACAAAATAAAATCAAATGCTTCCAAATATTACTCTTGGGAAGTTGAGGTAAAAGGCCACAAAATCAACATTTCTGAATTGAATGTACAAATACATATAATCTAACTTGCAGCTTTTTACATTTTTGCATACTACTTAGTACAAGGGTTGCCTTTTATATTTCAGGATTAGAGGACAGAAACCAATATTAATCATCGAAAATCAATTTATTGTTTTTCAAAATATTCCACTTGAAGATCTATACACTTGCATGTGTTTGAGCCAATTGTCGAAGCACTTTTGCCACTCTGATTGAGGTATCTCCAAAACATGCATTCTGAATGCAGCAAGCGCTTCTTCAGGTTTCAAAAAAACGTTGACCTCTCAGTTTGTTTTTTACGTACGGGAATAAAAAGAAGTCATTCAGTGCCAAGTCAGGACTATACTGCGGATGACTCATCAAATCAATGTTTTGGGTGCTCAAAAAGGCAGTTGTTTGAGCCGATGTATGAGAGCTAGCATTGTTGTGGTGAAGAGTGACCCGTCTTCGGCGGTTGGTTTTCCTGATTTCTTGGAAGACAGCTGGCAAACAAATCGTTGTGTACCACTCAGAATTGACTGTTCTGCGTTGTTCTAGTGGTACGGTTGCGACATGTCCAGCTTTTTCGAAAAACAAAAGAAAAAGCGATCATCTGTTTGGAAGTGCTTCGTGCGCGAACAACTTTTGTTGGATTTTGCTCATCTTGAAACACCCATACAGTCGACTGCTATTTACTTTCGGGCTCGTACGCGTGAATCCACGATTCATCACTTGTCACGATGTCATATACGTTTCGAAGCACCGCATTTTTCGAGAATTTCTTTCGACCAATCGACACGGGCCTGTTTTTGGGCGATTGACAAATTGTGTGGGATCCAACGCGAACATTTTTTTGACAGTCAAATGTTCATACAATATTGAATGTATGCTGGTCTCACTAATGCCTAAGGTCTCAATCTCACGATAGGTCACATGACGATCCTGAAATATTAGTTCACGCACAGCATCAATGGTTTTCGGAACAACAACTGATTTTGGACGACCTTCGCGAAATTCGTCTTGGAGTGAACTACGACCACGATTGAATTCACCATACCATCGATAAACACTAGTCATTGATGAAGCTTCATCACCAAACATTGAATTAAGTTCATTCATGCACTGTTGCTGAGTTAATTCACGTCGAAAGTTGTAAAAAATAATCGCACGAAAATGTTCACGATTTAATTCCATTTTGGACCAAGATAAATTTTTAAAGTTACTGTAAACAACACAAATAGCGGCTGTATGTCAAAACGTTCTGAGTATGTATAACCTCAAAACATACAACTTTACGATAGAGCTGTCAGTTGCCAGATTGCAACACCAAGGTTGCCAAATCCCGAAGCATAAAAGGCAACCTTCGTAGGTCTATAGAGTATTAGTATAAAGTATTTTATTGCTGTGGCAGGAAACAGCAATTTTTAATCACAGAAACTCATATTGGGGGTCCCCAATGCCGAAAAACTGAATAAATCTGTTTTCTATATCTAGTAAATTACTTCCTTAAACTTGTTGATCTTAACATCTTAATGTTTCAGAATCCACTTTTTGAGGGTCGTCGATACCAAAAAATTGGCAGAAGGCAAAACATTCATGTGCAATTATAAGGGCTTATTTTGTTAAGATGATTTTCTCTAAAACTAATATTTCTCATCAATTTCACACAACTCAAATTTCCTGTAAATTTGAAACAAATATTTACTTTATATGACTACTTAAGATTTTCAACATTTTCTCGAAAATGGTTCCATATTTTTATGGATTTTTATTCATGGATAGAGCAAATGACACTTAAAAAAATATTTTCTTTTAAGGTTTGAATGCACTTTTATTAACCCTGGTTTTAGTTAATTTACTTGAAGAAGAAGAAGTAGAAGAAGAAAAAGAAGTAGAAGAAGAAAAACAAAAAGATGTAGAAGTAGTAGCAGTAGAAGAAGAAGAAGAAGAAGAAGAAGAAGAAGAAGTAGTAGTAGTAGTAGTAGAAGTAGTAATAGAAGTAGAAGACGTAGAAGTAGAAGAAGAAGAAGTAGAAGTTGTCTCTAAAGAACCTGAATATGATTCAAGTGATCATTGTTATGTTATGTAAAGTAACCATCTTCTTAAGTGAAAAGGACAGAAAAATTAAGGCTGTGACTGTATTCCTTTTTTAGAAAATTAATCTCTGAAAATTGAAATTGTTTTATTCATGATCAATAGTTTTGGTTGCAAATATTACCACAATAAAAATATATTAGTTATATTCATCACTGATTTGTACTCAAAATATTGTTTCATGTTGTTCAGTACCTATTCTCCCAGAGTAATGAAATGAGAGAGGTTTACAAATTCTGCATCAATACAATCTCTATTCACTGCAAAAGTTTCTGAAAATGTAACATATGTTTAATATTTTCCAATATCAGTACAGATATGTTGCAGTGGACTATAGGAGGGAAATCTACTACCCATTACCTTACCGTTACATTAAAAACCTTAATCATCACATTAATTATAAAAATTGAATTTTTTTTTGTAAAGGGGCAACACTCAGCATTTGAACTCAAAAGTATCTTCTCCTTGCTAAGTATAATCTTATGACGCATTGACTTCTTTTGATAGATCAACTGGGCTGGCTCAGTGGTTTAGAGTGAAGTCACTCGCCTTTCACCAAGGAGATCAGGGTTTGATTTCCAGACAATCTCATGTGAAATTTGTTCTAACAAAGGCACGTTGCGTCAATCCAGATGCAACAAATTAAAAGAACCTGCATCATGCACAAGAAAGCAGCCACGACCAACTACATTCCATCTACACAATGCAACTGGTCTTGAAATTGACTTAATGACAAATTATGTCAATTAATGTTCATTCTATGAATTTTAAAATACTATTAAAATTGTATGGTTTATACTATAACACCTGTTAATAAGAGCAAGTGGTAATGGATTTAGGGTTCACTACCTCTAATTTAACGCAAAAATCTTGAAATTGGGTTGAGTGGAAAACTCAAATTTCTTTCTAAACAAAGTCTTAGTGTCTTTAATAAATAGATGATAAAATGTAAAAAATAAATATATAAATTAAAAACATTTGGCATCTAGTTTAAAGTTTTCCAGCCTCCCCATTCACCATTCTTGCCAACCACACTTATTAATCTTTTAAAAAAGTTACATATAATTTTAATATAGCGAGTTACATAAGTGTGTCAATCATCTTGTGCATGTGTTAAATATACTATAATTTAACATGCCTTGTGCAAAACATGTTTCATGTACACATTGTAATTTCTCACATTTGGAAAGAATGGGAAAACTTTTTACATGCATGGTATGTTAAAGAAAAAGAAAGAAAGAGGAAAAAAAAAAAATCAAAATACAATTCAAGAAAAGTAAGATTTTTTTAGTTACATACAAGGATAAAATACACGTCGGCCCTCATTCTTGTAGACCAGAACTGTTATGTATTCTCTATTTTCTTTGAAGTCCTCTATTTGTGTAATGTGCCTTGTAAGTAAAATCCACACAGCACCAGAAGCGCCTGGCTCCACTTCCAGGCTAAACTGGGGGTTTTCACCAATGTTGTAGGCATCCTTTACAGGTCCAGAACCAGCTTGCCATGCTCTGCGATAATCAAAGCAAGAAATTATGTTATAATACATGATAAAATATGGTACAGAATGTAAACAAGAAATTTCATTAAAAATGCTCTACAACATAATTATTCTCAAACAACATTTCTGAAGAATATATTTGCATGGAAAAGTTTGAAAAGATGATATTGCATTCAAAGAACAAAATAATTTTTAATAATATTAATTTTGAAGACATATGTCATTGCTCAAGCACCCATGACAGGGAACAGATAAGTGTTCTTGGGATATAAATTTCAAGTATTTGCACTTTGAGCAAAAACATTGTTTTTTACATTTCCATTCAAATTTTTGATATTGATCTCTTTGTCCTTTCTCTCGAAGTTGCTTTTTACTTGCAAAACCAGTAAATGTTGATTCTCTGTCTTTAATTCCTCTTGGAATGTTGCCTGAAACTGCACAATTAGAGAGATCATCTCTGACAAGTTCAAGACTCAAGATTCTTGAGAAATTGTGGCATATAAAATTCCAAGTTATTGATACAATTGGAAACTATGTAAGAATTTAAGTCAGTGACATTCGTTATAATGAATAACTTGAATGTCTATAGCGCAACTGTAAGCATCACTCAACTTCCTTCGTCTTCATGACTGCTTTTTTGGTGTTCATTACTGGTGTCATTTTCTGTTTCCCATTTTCACATTCATCTTCACCTATTCTAGTCTTATGTATTCAGTTCCGACCCCTGAAAAAGTTGATAATCGAATTGCATTGTCTTCATAACAAGGATTAAATTCCATTGAGATATACATTAAATAAATTAAATTTCATGTTTGATTTATTGATTCATTCACGTATGCCTATCGATTTTGTAGATTGAAATTTTGTCACAAATATCACAATGTAATATAACACATATAAGAGGTTTAGCAAATGTATGAAAGTATATAATTGACATATATGGAGAACTGTGTGTAAAAAAGAAATTTAATTTCACTCTTTGTCATCAAAACATTGTATTACATAAGTTAATTAAGACATTTACTAGTGATAATAATATATAATGTATTTCTTTTTCTGAAATTTTGTGTTATATTAAGTTTAATAACAATAAGCTTAAATCATTTTTTTAATGTTAAATTTGAAACTAGATAAAGATCTATCTCAGAAATCAACATGTGGTGCTATTAGATTAATAATATTAGCTACGCTATTGTGTGGCCGAAAAATTACATAATTGTTAGATTTCTTCACATCTAGTAGTCTTCTTGTTTGCAGTTTAGTCCTGGCACGTACAGGCCAAATTGCTCCAATATTTCTGGCAAATTGATAAAACCATTAATTACCTTATAAAAAAAAAATAGGTTGATCATCTGTTTCCAAGTTCCACGGCTATCACTTAAGTATATCTTAAACATCATCAGTGTTGCTCACATTTTCATCTCGACAGTGGCAAATCAGGAATTTACAGAACTTCCATTCAACTCTCTCAATTCATGTGGTATGTTGGGCTGTGTACGGTAACCAAACTATGCTTCCATATTCTACTATTGGTACTACTAAGGCAGAGAATAAATTAGTGTGTTGATGTTTTTAAATTCTTTTCTAGAGCCGAGTATGAATCCAAAGATTTTGTACGCTTTTTTAGAAACCTAGTCTGTATGATCAGCAAAAATAAGTTTATCATCAATCATTATACCCAGACCTTGAAATGAGTGAAGAAGGTTTCTTCCCTCTATCTTGTAGTTGATGTTTTACACATTGTATTCACAACAAGCACAGGAGAAGATCATCATAGCAATATTCAATTTTCAAGAATAACTTGTTATCCACACACAATTTCTTGAGTTCAGAAATGTTTTGCTGAAGAACAGTCATATCACACTTGTTTTCAATAGATCTGTAGATCTTCATATCTTCAGTATATAACAAATATTCTGATTTTATCTCCTCACCAATATCATTTATGAAGATAATGAATAGTATTGGCCTGACACGAGTTTCCCTCAGGCCTTCATTGCCTTGAGGAAGCCTGCGACATGTTAAGCAAAACGTCAGCCTCTCAGCTAACATCATGGTGTCTCCCGGATAATCAAGAATTTAAGGAATTGCGCTGCGGAAGCTTACGTGTGCATGAGTTCCCTATGGTATACCGGACTTTTATAGAAGTTAAAGTTGCACTAAATAGTACAATGAGCAACAATTTCATTCTGAAAGCATTTTCCAGTTTTTGCTAAATGCTTTCTCAACAAGTATGTTTTGTTCCTCTCTTTTCTTATTTTTTATTTTATCTTTAAAGTACATCACTTTTAAAAGAGGGCATTTACTTACTGGTGAATACAGTAGGTGTACTTGAAGAGTCCTGGGCTCCAATTCAAATAAAACACATCAAAAAATCTAAGGATACTGTCATAGTCTATCCAAAAAATTCCATTGTCAAACATGGCAGCACTACTTGGGTCATAGTTTAAAGCTTGTCTCAACTCAGGAGTCCAGTGACGAACATCCAATTCAGAGTAATTACCACGCCAACGAAGATGTGACCATGGGTTTTTCAGTTGTAATAACCTTACACCCTGTTGAAGTACGAAAACATCATTAAATTTCATCAGATACATAGGACCATTCAGAAATGAGCATTCATTCGTCTTTAAATTTTAGAGATTTGATCACTTGTCTTTCCAAGGACTTAAATCTACAGACAAAGAAACACGCATGTTTATCAACAAAGTATGTCATATATCAAAGCAGTCAAAATAAGTCAACACAAAATATTTACAATTACATAATGCAGCAGACTGAGGAAATTCATGATCCAATATTATTTTATGAGATTATTGTTTGAAGCACCTTTAATGAAAATAAAATTTACTTAAATGTCAGGCTATTAATGCAACATTCTTCAGATAGAAAATCCTTACTTCAATTGTCTCGCATATACAATGAAATCTGTACAAGGGACTAAAAAAAGTGATTTTTGTGCTTAATAGAGAGCACCTCTTACTTTTGCACTTATGCAGAAAGAGAAAGTATTGTAACACTGTGGGAAAAAATGGTGATTTTTCGATCGCAAAACTCTTCTCACCAGGCTCTGGCAATGCAAAAGTGGATAAATCTTCTTTTCCTATATGTAGTAAATTACGTCCTCTGACATGGCATGTAGTCAGAATCCACAATTGTTGGGTCCTTGATACCGAAAAATGGAATGATGGCCAAATGTCTGTTCATCAGGCTGTTAACAACCATAGCAACAAAGCAGAATTTCCACCAAAATTGATATTGCCCAATCAATCTAACTAATGTCGCAGCCTCTTGAATTTGAATTTTTTTTTTTTTTAAAAAGGGTAGAGTTTTATGAAATTGAAGAGTTGTATTGAAATTCCTGCATTCTCAGATTGCAATTTTCCACAATTCAATGTAGCAGCATGTTTACTTTTGTAATTCTTGAAAAGAATTCCTAAATTATATTTTAAAGCAAGGCGAGTTTTCTTTGGAAAAAATACACTTATTTATGCGTTCCAATGTAGCATCCAACTATTTATTATAAATATTTATTTTAACAACTGCATAATAATTTTTTATATAAAATAATAGCATACTTCAAACATCTGAACAATTGTGAAAATTGTTCGTTAAAGGATCTGGTAGCACCGACACATAAAAAAAAAGTTATCAGACTCAAAGACTTGACATAGGTTTCTCGATGTATGTCGTCATGCTGACTCTGAATCTGAAGCCAGAATTGCACCACCACCCTCCATATTTTTATAATTTGTGAAAGAGGCAAAAATTTAGTCCCTTTCAAGAGGCACACATAGTAAACCATAATAATTAAGAATTGTAATTTAAAACCCTTTACATATTAAATTGCAATGTTATTGCCTTTACTTACAAAACTACTTTCTTTTATGGACTTCTTGATTGTTATAAAAGCCATTGGTTTAGAAAGAATAACACATTATTCTATTTAGAGTAATTGTACCACTAGCAAAGCAACCTACCTGTACGCAACGAGCATCCAGGACGGCGTAAGCATGCGTTGGCACCAAGCCTGACCTCTGCTCATCCGCCGCACTCAGCTCTCCTGTGGCAGCTGTCACCAGCACATCTCCTTTGTTCATGCGACTCAGCAGTTTGTCAAAGAGGGCATTGCTATTGAAATCAGGCTCGTTAGGTCGAATGGCAACCCGTTCTGGAATCCACCCCGTCAGCGCATGAAGATCAATATTCTGCAACAAAACAATATCACATTTTTTCAATATGTCTTCCACATTGAGTCAAAGATAGTGCGTTTAGTTTATTTGCACTGAAAATGAAACCAGTGATAAAAAAATTAACAGCATTTAATACTATTTGAGAATTATTATATTTTTTAAATGTGCAGTTAACCAAATTATATTTAAGAAGGTTCAATTCATATGTTTCATCATTTCTAATTTAATTTGGTTTGAAAATCTAGCTAATGTAACTTAGCAAAAGAGAAAATGTATGAGTTTTCTTGGCTGAAATGTCGAAACTCCTTCAAGAGAAAACAGTATGTGCTAAAATACTAGCTGATGATTATTTTTTTACATTTATTTCAGCTAAATTCTGTTGCTAATGATAAAATATGTTTTGATTTCATATTTTTTCAATGGGGAGCTTTTTGTTACAGTTTTGTTTTATATACTATAGATCGCTATTCTAAGTAGGTGTGGAACTCAAATTAATTTGCCAGTGGTAAAGTTCATTACTCTCCCCCTTGCCAACCTTCTCCTTCCCCTCAGGGCACCAGCAGAAGGGAAAGGGAAAAGGGAGGAAGTGGTCCAGGCGATGACCTGGGCATTCTCAGTGCCACTGACTGGTGTGTACCGATATACCGTGTACAATAAAAAAATAAAAGAAAATTTTGGGACAGTGTGCCGATATTTTTTAAATGCACTTAAACATGTGTTTGGCAAGTCCATGTTCTCTTTTTTATTATATTTCTCTCATTCTCTGTATCGTGAGGATATTTGATAACTCGATCGACCCCGGCCCCAGTTGATTCCGGTGAACAAGGTTGTTTCTCTCTCTTTTTCTCTCGCTCCCTGTGAGTGAGTGCGTGTGTGTATGCATGAGCGCGCACGAGTGTGTATATATAATATTGTATGCTTTGTCAAACTTATTTGTAACGTCACCCATGTTCGCTTCTAATGAGTTTGTCACATTACTTTCTATAGGCAATATGCTAAGGTCAGTGTCAGTCTCTTCTGCCCCATTGAATTTTACAGATAATTTTTGATAGTTCTGTATTTTTATTTTCTCACCCTTACATAATCTATCTTACACATATCATAAAAACCACTGATTTAGATTAGATTTATAATTAATTCTTCAATTAAGTGTGAGAACTTGGGCAGAATACACTAACTTAACATTACACAACTTAACAACTATACAAAATCTACAAACTTTACAAAATCATGTGAACATTTCACCATGAACTGTTGAACCTAAAGAGGAAGAGCTTCGCGACAACAATACTGTGGATTACATCTCCTTGGATGAATTAAAGCAACCCTTGAACAGTATAAAAAACAGGAAGGCATGTGATCCTGATGGAGTTAACATGGACCTCCATTTATGGAAACACAAAATATGCAGGCCCCTTAAGCGAATTTAGACTGCTTCATCTGTTCAACGAATGCTGGAAATCTTATAAGACACCCAATAGCTGGAAAATAACAGAGATAATATCTATCTTTAAAAAAGGTAAAAGAAATGAATGTGGAAACTACAGGGGTATCAGCCTCATGAATGTCGCTTACAAAGTATTTGCAAAAATTATCAACGCTCAATTGAAAATTATAGCAGAGGCAAAATTATATTACAAGAAGAACAATCGGGATTTTGGAAAGGACGCTCTTGTAACAACAACATTTTTAGTCTTAAAAGAATATTAGAAAAATGACAAGAAGAAAATAAGGAAACCCATATAGCCTTTATTGACTTCAAGAAAGCTTTTGATAGCGTGGACAGACACAAGCTATGGAAAATAATGAGCGAAAGTGGCTATCCTGGACACCTCATAAAAACCATCAAAAATATGTATAAAGAGACAAAAATTATAATAATTACTGTCATAAAAAAGACTGAAGAAATATATATATAACTAACTACGGTTCTTGATAGCAATAGATAAAGCTTTTTTATTACTGATGGGAAAGTTGTAAAGTGTAAAATATGCATCTACTTGTGCTCTCCAAATGATTTTTAAAACCTTAGCATTATTTTTAAAACAATTATAATTTTAAAATTAGTTCCATAAATTTTTGATAAATGTAATTTTGAAGTAGGAAAGCCCTATATGTGTTTTATAATTAGTGTATTTTAATATTACATATTATACATAATTTTAAACATTAATTACATATTCTTACAATTTTCATTACATATTTCGACATTTCATACAACTATTTTTGGGTCTCTATTAATCATGATATATGGTATGCAAAATTACAGCTTAAAAGAAACTTAAAACAGATTTTCCGTCCCAAATTTCAAGATTGTATTGTAGAGAAGTTTGGAATAGGTTCTTTCTCTATACATATATACTACAATAGAGAGATGAAAAGTACAAATACATTAAGTAACATAGACATTTACTATTTTACATGCTTGTAATGTATCTCGTGATTATAAAATTAGCAACTATTTTGGACATCCTTTCATTGGAATATCACAAAAAATTTAATAAAATTATTATTTTTTTAGAACCCTACCAACTTGGACCAAATGTTTTGGTAGCCAAGCTCTGCCTGTTACAAGTCAGGACAAAGAGGGAAGTGTTAGAGGAGTAACAACTCTTTAAAAAACTTGTGTCCAGCTAGCTCTGGCTGGTAGCACTTCATCAGGGCCCCTTGCCAGGGTTACAGTGAAGACCTCAATGGGAAGATTGACCAGAAGAGGTGTCCATTCTTCAGGGATTAATATGAAGACCTGTCTTGGGGGAAACAAGAAGAAAGTCCTTAACGGCTAAAAGGCTGATGAGGCAGCCCTTCTTATGGGGTTTATACATAAGAGAGGATACTGGGGTCCCCTTCAGCCAGCACATTCAACGTAGGGTTGGTAGCCTGACTCGGGAACTAATCTTACTCACAAGCTTCAAAGGAACTGCCCAACGGAAATGAAGATGACGAGATGATGCAATAAATAAAGGATGAATGAATAATGGAATCCAGAAGAAATTACGTATAGCAGCATAGAATGTCAGAGGGATTATAAATAAAGGAATCAAAGTAGAAAAAACAAATGATTGAAATGTATGTAGATTTTGTAGGTTTATTGGAAACTAAAAAGAAATTAAAGGGTACAATACTATTAGAAAAGTATATAATGATATATAGTGATGTCCCACAAGTAGAGAGGGCCTCAGCATAAAAATAGAATAGTATCATACACATTTACAAATGAAAGAATAGTAACACTATGAATTAAAGTAGAAAGAGGATTCATGACTATATAGCAATACATGCCCAGACGAAGGAAGGAAAGATAAAACATCTGAATTATATGAAAAACTATGAGTTGTAATAAATCAAGTTAACAATAATGATTATCTGATAGTTTTGGGAGATTATAATGCCAGATTTGGAAATAATCCTATCCTTCATATAATTGGAACAGAGGACAAACATGTTTTAAATCAAAATGATCATACATTAATAGAATTTGCAGTATTCAACAAATTAAGAGTAACAAATACATTTTATAGACACCAAATATTCATAAATATACATGGACTGCAAGAGGAAGTGCTTCTATTACAGATTATGTACTGGCAAACAAAAAGACCCAGGCTCTAATAAATAACACTAGTGTTCAGAGGTCCAGATATCTCAACAGAGCGTTTCCTAGTCACCTCAATATTACAACTACGGATTACTGATACGAAAAAAGAGCATCAGAATGCTATATCAAACAAGATTGAGAGTAGAATTACAATCAACACCAACTAGAAATAACATAAATGAATTACAGTATTGTTTGCAGATGATCAAGTCATTATATGCCGTCACAAGAAAAGCAAGAAATAAAAAACAAATTAAAAAATTTAGGCGTGAAATCCATTATTAAAGAATATCAAGAAAAGTGGAAAAATCCTATATTAAGAATGTCCAAAGAAAGGATAGTCAAAGTTTGCTTTGCACTACAAGCCAAAAGGGAGAAGAAATGTGGCAAGATCACTGAGAAGATGGAATGAGCGCGCAGTTTTCAAGAGCTGAAACAGACTGAACAAGTCTTGTCCTTGCAATTGATGATAATGATGAATTTTTTAAGTAATTTATTAAATAATAAAGTGGAAAGTATGAAATTATTATTGAAAGTAGCTTGGAATGTTACCACTAAACGTTTTTTACAGATGTTGGGCTTGTAATGGTTGTTCCTTACATTGCCTATAACATTATCTAATTATTAGAATACTCCATTACATAAAATGTCAATATGTATACAATAAAAACCATCATCATCACAAACGAACAAGAAATTACACTCTTCTGCCAATTGGTTTATTATAGTATTCTTGGAAAATTATTAGTCTCCCAAGTGTTCCTGTTGTTGCCACCTCTTTAGTGGTCTCCTCCTATCTGTGATCCCTATCGGTTTATACTTCCAGAAAATTTTATAGAATTATTTCATATTTATACAGATTATTTCATATAATTTTTCCACATAAATAGAAATTCATGATGATAATTTGAAATATAAAGCTATGACAGATTCAAGTTCACTTTAATGATGATAAATAATTTATTTCACTTTTTAACATTATGTTTGCCTATTGGGCCATTGTCATTACTTTTGTAAATTAATTACTAATATTTGAATGCATTCTAAAAAATAAATAACAGAATGAGATTATTTTCTTATGATGGTTCCAATAGATTGGTTGGAACATTGACATCAATGCCTTGGAATCTGCATATAGATTCATTTGAATTATTGCTGCTCAAACCTTTCTCATCACAATATTTATAAATTTTGTTCACTTTCAGTAAGTTTTAATAAAATTAAGGTTTATTTTGATATTTAATTATTTTTGTAGCAGTGTTCATGATAAGATGCAAGAGACATAACAGTAATCCTTCAAATATGAATTCATGTGATATCAACAACAGCCAAATAAAATAAATACTTACACTGTTTGAACCTGGGAAATCATATCCACCCATAACTTTCATGTAGGCCTTTTCCAGTAATGAAATCCAAAATTCACTACGATTGGTAGAATAAGAACATAATAATTCCCCATGCTTCCCAACTGGTAACTGGTCATCTATTATAACTTTCCGAGGCACACCATTCAGGTATAATTTTATCATGTACTTTCCTGGAAAGCCCAGAATAATGGTTGAAAACTTAAAAATAAAATCACTTCCTAATTCCAAGAGCAGAAATAAATTTTCTTTCCAAACACCAATTACACAAAAATTTCATTTGTCATTTAAGGAGCTCCCATGGGAAAGCACACAAGTTAAAAAAATCACTTTTTTGTTTTTGTATCTTGGACCTGCAAGTACAAACTGACGCCCATGGAATGGTAATGCGGTTAAGACTGTGCATTGTTTCGATTCACTTTCATGGTTTCTGAAGGATGGCATCAGTTATAAGTCCATGTGTTTTGGCAAGGAGAAGTGTGTATGTGCATAGCCATATTGTGCCTATTTGCAACAATTTATGATTCTTTTTTGATAACCGATAAATTTAATAAGTGATTCTTATTACCAATACGAGTAATTAGTTAAAATTCCATTGAATCATCTTAAATGAGGAGTATAAGGATTTATATCACAATATTTAGGGATAATTAATTTTTTCCAAACATTTGATAATGTTCTTGAACATTAATTTGTTTTCAGTGACATGTAATGATGTTTAAACAAATACATTTTTCATACAAGGTTTTCTAAACAGTCTTTTGCTTCTCCTGTAAAATTGCAATTTTGGTCCTAAGTCCTTTCCCACAGGAGCTTATTTGTCTACCACCAACAGAGATGTATGAAAAAAGCAACTGAAGACTACTTACCAAAAGGATTATATACAGGTTCATTGTGGCGATTTCGTGGAAAGATGATAGAGGTTATAAGACGACGTCCAAATCGCTTCTCATAGAGCGCACTAACTGCCAGGGAGGCCACAAAAGAGCAGTCTGAAACCAGCTGTAATTGTTGTCACAATTAAATCCTGGAGAAAGAGATGTGTGCCAAAGCCTTTCAATGAAAATGACTCAAAAGATTCACCACTGTCCAAAACTCAATATTTGGAAAAAGGTAACGGCACTGAATGTGGACAGGTCATCTAAAGCTGACATGCAAAGATTAAATTGTTCATGAAATGAGCATTCTAATAGTTAAGGTGGTTGACAACAAAAAAGGTGGCAGTAATAGTTCCAGACCTTAGCTTGACGTGATAAGTCTAATTAATTCCAATCAAACGATTTATCGATTTGACATGTGTACTTGAGCAGGTAATCCATGGAAATCCCTATGAATTTCTTAAACAATTTGCTTACGTTTTTTAATCAATAATATAAAATAAGTTTGCTTTATGGTATTGGGATGTTAGGATGTTAACAAGGAAAGCATTAGGAAATGTTCTGCACGTTTAGAACCTTACTTGAGTCTATATCATTCATATTAAAAGAGTTGTTAGGTTTAGAATCTTGAAAATTTGACAACAGGGTCAACTTTAGACCCTGATTTTAATTTTGTACTCTTTATGTTGTGTTAACATGAAGAAATTTCATAAATAGGGGGTATTAAGTTAAATAGCCTAATTGGTCCAGAAACTAATGGTGTGTCAACCTCAGGTCCCCCTTATGTCAGTTTTAGGAAACCTTATAATTAATGTGCCTTTTATGCAAATTCAGGTAATATGGCACTCCAAAAAAGCCTCAAGTACCCAAAGGACATGCTGTTGAAAGCAATAGAGGAAGAAGTTATAATGCAGCAGCAAAGGAGATTAGCCAGATATGTATTAAGAAAAGAACTAGTAAAAGAGAAGTAATTAATTTGTGATATCCCAACAATTTTGTATACCGGAAATGATCTCATATGTACTATGTTAAACATTACATTTAATTCAATTTATTAAAAATAATCATTTACTAAAATTAATTTGTGTTTTTTGCTCATGACATCTTTAGGTTCCTTCCATGTCAGCTTTAGGAACCAGTAACAATCAGTCTGTCAGATTCAGGTGACTTAGCAGTTTTGGTTTCTTGTTTCAAAAAAGAAAATGGCTTGAAATATTTAATTATTCATTACAGATGAAGTCCTGTAAACTTGTAAAGAATCCAACTATAACTGAAAAGAAAGGTTGGTGTAATTATTTTGACTACCAGTAATTTTTCCCTCAACCTGTCAGCTTTTGGCGCCGTTACCTTAGAAACTTAAGAACAACTTACCGTTTGTTTGATAGAAAAGTAATCAACATGAGTTCCCACTACGAGACGAGGTTCTTTACAGAGCTCATCAGGGCGAGACCATCGAGCAAAATCTCTCTTCTGTTTTGGAGATAATGACAGCAAACCGTCTTTATCAGTAAATGGAATGGCATACTGAAAACGTTCTTGCAAATCAATAATCATGAAGGGAACATATTCCTTGCCATTGATATTAGATGTTTGAAGCAGAACTCGCTTTTCTTCCTCTGTATAAGTATCTTGGCCGGCTGCAACTTTTAAATGAGCGCTACTGCCTCGATGCAACCCAGGTCGTTCAGGTCCTGAAAAGTAAACTTTTGAAGTAAGTGCATTTTCCTTCTTTTTAAGTAATACTAATTTTACAACTGTTAATACTTTAAGATTTAAAAAAGAAACAATATCTACACTTATATTAGTTTATATTTACATACTTTAAAGAATATTGAAACAAAGCCAAACTTATTTTAGAAAAAAATTGCAGTACGTTAAGTAATATAAATGTATTTCACAATATATTTTCAGAACTCTTAATGATGAAAAAAATAATAAATAAATAAGTAAACAAGTTTTACAATCTAAAATAATTACAATTAAATTTTTTTATGTTCCACATAGCAGAAGTTAAAACATTTCTCCTTTTGAACAGCAGAAGTGATATTCTTTTCTAAGACAGCTTCAACAGCAATGTCAATAATTAGTGCAATGATGTCTCAATTTTGTTCAAATGAGAAATTAAAATCGGGGCAATGAATTGCTTTTACTGAGATTTGTCACATACCTTTGGATGGAGGCACTCTAGATGATCCAGCAGGAGTTGTGTTCTCTGGAACTGATGGAAGAGTAGGTTGTGGTAGCGTTGATTTCAGAGTGGGCTTATCAGATGGGGTTACAATCCCTTTAAGTTCTTCAGCTCGTTCTAAAGCTTGGCGAGCTACAGCAGTAAGTTTTGAATGAAGTTCAGGATCTGAAGTAGCTGATCTCTGAGAAAATATTAATAATAAAAAAAAAAAAAACTGAACCTATGTCAATCATTAGCAAAACATGAACAAAAATTATTACTAAGGTCTGCAATATTATTAAAATACTGTTCAAAATTTTTTTGACAATTAAAATATGATTTAAAAAGTTTGAGAATATATTAATTGTAGACAGTAATGTAATATGTAATTGTAGTGGAAGTCCCCCACATTAAGTTCATCCTGCAACACTGAAGCAATAGAATACATGGTAACAAGAAGTTCTTTGAATTAATTACTGGCAGTCTTCTTGCAATTAGTATTTAATAGTGAAAAGTAGTTGAAGTAAAGAAAAGGAGTTTGTTGCATTAACTAGAAAGAGAGAAGTGTGTTCCTTACTGCCTCCAAACCCAATTCCACAGCCTTCGAATACAGTTCAACAGCATCATCACGATTGCCTGCTTCATCTGCATCAAGAGCTTGTGTAAACAGGAAGTGACACTGTTGCAATTTTCGTTGAGATGTTGGAGGTTGACACACAACCTGTCTCTGTTCTGTAAATTAAAAATAAGTAAAGTTATTTTTAGGATTTTATGAATAGGATAATGAAAGACATATAAACTGACAATAAAAACAAAAGTTTTTCAGAAGTTCACACAAATAAAAAAAGAAAAAGCAGTTTTGATATATTTCATTTTCAATTACTAAAGGCATTATTGTAAGAAAGTCTGTACTCAAGTAAACATAAATATAAAAAATACAAACAAATTTGAAATTTGAAAACAAAAACCTCACTAATAATTATAAGAGCATAAAATTATCACACAAAATAAATATAAAACATACTCAATTCGTTCAGTTGTTCAGCTCTTTCTGAATATTTTTTGGCATGACTGCTCCAAACAGCCACATTTTCATTTTGTGGATGAGCAGAAGTTGCCAAAGTCAAAAAATGAGCTGCTTCTTTGTAATAAAATTGGGCAACTTCAATTTGGCCAGATTTTTCAAATTGTATAGCCCTGGTTGCTGATGTCTGGGCATCTTCAACCAAACCTTGTGCATTCCAACTCATATTTAGAATTTTTTCTATAAATGGAGTTTCATATATGCTTCCCTAAATTGTCATTAATACTAAAAAGTAATGACACAATAACTTGTTGCCATCTTCATATCTTTCACCATTATACTAATAACTCTAGAAATATGTACTCTATCCTATTATGTATCTTCCTTATAGTATTACAACATTCACGTTTTTATCACTAATAATAAATATTGTCCACACTTTTCTATTAATGATATAATATCATTTTCGTGTCAGACAAATCACACGAATAGCTCACGAACTGTCACATTAACATTTCCTAATAAATTGCTACGCAACAATTTATGGTGTCATCTTCTCACAATAAGCTCCCAACTGTGCTGCTGCTGACACATAATGCAAATATTCTGACCAATTTTGACGTTTACATACACTCTTTACCCTAACTTGCATACTACCAACAGCAACACACTCACATTCCTCCACTTGACTTTGACTACGTGGTTAAACGAACTGCCATAGAATAATTTGCTCTACACTCTTGGCACTACTCTTCGTCCTCTTGTATCGTACCGTTCAGCCAACAACGTTCTGGCGGCATATATGAATGATAACCCCCACACTCCATCTGTCAATACGCACACAAGCATTATACAGGAATTACTCTAAGAAGGGACCACTTTGACAGGTCGCGAAACAAAGAACGTCATTCAGGGCGGCGATTCTGTAAGAGATAGTGATAAAGCTTACTGTAAACGAAAACACTGACCAAATTAGTGCATGGATGTAACTTGCAGTTATATTGCCAGAAATGGCAAAGCAGTAATAATAATAATAATAATAATAATAATAATAATAATAATAATAATAATAATAATAATAATATTTGAGTCACACCTACAATTACAATTGTGTATGACGAGGCAAATATGATATATTTAGAGGGAGTACAATTACATACATCTTGGGAGCAGCGAGTGAAGTTACATTTATTTTTATTGTCGAGAAGCAAAACAAGGGCCATCTCAGCATTTGCTCAAAGGACCAGGGAAACTGGACAAAAAACCTGTAGTACAGTAGCTGTCAAAGCTGTCCCTTCTTGTTGTAACATCTCTATACTAATTGTTACACATGGCATCAAGGAGATATGTGCATTGATAAAAATATGATTTACTGTTTTGAAACATTTATGATATTATTTGAAACATGATGATATTAGGGTCTTGTCCCTTATGGTAATGAGTCGATTCCAATGTTGCGAGGTCGGTGAATGAAAGCAAAGAGCGAACGGTGGGAGCAAGGGCTTTCTGTTTCGCACTTCAAATACCAAAGGCGCATTTTAATTCATTAAAAAGTGTTTTGGTGATTAAAGTGTATAATTAATTAAAAATTATTTTGGCGTACATATTACCAGACTCTTAAAAAGTATTTTCGCCAAGACGACATAAGATGACGCCAAGACGACAACATAAGCATGTCTAATCCAAAATAACGCAATCAGTGGGAGTGCTGCAAGGAGATCCCATTAGACCCCTGTTATTCAATATAGCAACCTATGATGTGAAGTCTACGTTAATAGAATATATATATATATATATATATATATATATATATATATATATATATATATTAAGAACTTATCAAAGAGAGAACCTCAACAATTATTGCGATGAAAGAAATTTCACACATAGGTACAAATTTCACTCGAAACAGCAGTAAAGTTTTTTAAAATTGAGATCGTTTGGGAGCACCTGGACAAAAGAGGCTTAAAAGAAATAGGGAAAGTGAAATATATTTATCTGAAGAAAGCTATAGAGGTGTCCAAGTTTACTTCTTCACTAGTGTATGAGCTAACAAGGGAGACCTTTTACGTGGAAGAACTGCGATGCCAAATGCTACTACCAAACACACCACACCTCTAACAATTAATAATGAAAATAAGAAAGAAATATGGAACAAAATTACACAACGGTTACAATGACCACAAGAGAATAGATGGGAAGTGGATATGACCAACGACATTTAGTGACAAGGTTTGCGGTGCATGGATTTCAGCAAAAAGTATGTAAAAATTAAAGTTTTCACGAAACAAACAACCCGTGTGTGTGTGTGTGTGTGTGTGTGTGAATGAAGGAATTATGTGATAGGTATCATACCTTACAATGCAGAAAAAGGAACACAAGCTCAGCGCGGAATAAAAAGAACAAATGGAACTGCAGAAACTCGCAGAAGTTCAAAATAACCCCCCCCCCCATTACGTGACAATTTGAATACAATAGTTCATGATACTTGCTGGAAACTATACTTTGGTAGGTTTCTTGGGAAAAGTTTACTCAATCTTGACACAACACAACAAACATCACATTCACTTATACATCATTCTTCTATACTATTTGTTTTGCACTGTGTTCCAGTGTTCTCAGCGCACACGTATCGGCATTGCCGGGTGCAGTGTGCCCCTCTGCAACTTCGGACACTGTCTGGCGCTCATTTTCATACACCCTACTGAGAATGTCAGCATTTACGTTCAATATCCCTTTCCTATGGCTTATGACAATGTTGTAATGCCGAATCGCCAGAGACCACCTAAGCAATCTGGGATTATTCCCAGCATATTGTTGTAACCAGACTAACGGGTTATGATTCGTTTCTATCTTTAACAAAATATTTCCGTCTAAATAGTAACGCAACTTCCCAAAACCCCAAATTAAGGCAGCACACACTTTCTCCGTGGTGCTCCATTTTAATTCCCCGACTGAGAATTTTTTACTGAGAAAGAGAATCGGATTTTCATTCCCCTCCTGATCTAACTGTGATAACACAATGGCTGCTCCCCTAAGTGCCGCATCACATTGCAGTAAAAATGGCTTACTAAAATCAGGTACATGTGTGACTGCCCCCTGACACAGTGCGTCGCGAAGCTGTATAAACGAGTTCTCGCACTCTTCCGACCACCGGATTTTGCCTTGCCTCTGTGTTCCCCTCAATAGATCAGTGAGCGCAGCTTATTTCTCCGAGAAATTTCTGATGATCCGTTTATAATACGATATCAGATCTATAAATTTTCGGATTTCCTTTTTTCTCGTAGGCCGTGGATATTATTTTATTACTTGAACTTTGGCTTCATTTGGTCTCATCAGACCACTGCCAATCTCGTATCCTAAGAACGTAACCGATTTCCTGGAAAAGAGAAGATGATTATTGTTCGGAAGCAAAACAGGGCATTCAGCATTTGCTCAAGGACCTAGGGAAACTGGCAAAACTGTAGTACAGTAGCTGTCAAAGCTGGTCCCTTTCTTGTTGTAACATTCTATACTAATGTTACACTGGGCATCAAGGAGATATGTGCATTGGATAAAAATATGATTTACTGTTTTGAAACATTTATAATTTATTTGAAAAGCATGATGAATATTAGGGTTTGGTCCTTATGGTGATTGAGTCGATTCCAAATGTTGCGAGGTCGGTGGAATGAAAGCAAAGAGCGACGGGTGGGAGCAGGGCTTTCTGTTTCGCACTTCAATACCAAAGGCGCATTTTAATTCATTTAAAAGTGTTGGTGATTAAAGTGTATATTAATTAAAAATTATTTTGGCGTCATATTACCTAGACTCTTAAACAGTATTTTCGCCAAGACGAACATAGACGACGCCAGTTTACGACAACATAAGCTGGTCTAGTCAAAATAAGCAATGTAGTGGGGAGTGCTGCAAGGAGATCATTAGACCACGCTTGTTATTCATATAGCAACTATGATGTGAAGTCTAGCGTTAATAGAAGTGAATTTAATTTAGTATATATTATATAAGTAGATATATATATATCATAATAGCTTTATATATGATAGTTATATATATAGTATATTAGAACTTATAAAAGAGAGAACTCAACAATTATTGCGATGAAAGAAATTTTCACACATAGGTACAAATTTACTCGAAACAAGCATCAAAGTTTTTAAAATTGGCGATCGTTTTGGGAGCCCTGGACAAAAGAGGCTTAAAAGAAATAGGGAATAGTGAATCTGATTTATCTGAAAGAAAGCTTAGTGAGGTGTCAAGTTTACTTCTTCAATAGTGTAGAATGAGCTAACAGGGAGACCTTTTAACGTGGAAGAATCTGGGACTCCCAATGCTACTACAACAACACACTCGAACAATTAATGAAAGAAACTAGAGAAGAGAATATGGAACATAATTACACAACGGTTACAATGACACACAAGAAGAATGATGGGGAAGTGGATATGACCAAGCTATTTAGTGACAAGGTTTGCGGTGCCATGGATTCAGCAAAAAGTATGTAAAAGAATACCAGAAGTCTGTTCACGAAACCAACAAACCCCGTGTGTGTGTGTGTGTGTGTGTGATGAAGGCATTATGTGATAGGTTGTAAGGTCCTCGTATGTGTCAGGTGTACATTGATTGGGTGAGTGCTGGCGATGAACGATGACCGTTCAAACTAGTGCCAGAAAAGAGGACACAGCATGAGCTTCAGCGCGGAATTGAAAAGAACAAAGGAGTGGAACCTCGCAGCACAGCTCGCAGAAGTATGGTGACCATGAGAGATCCCCCCCCAATTACGTGACAATTTGAATACAAAAGTTCATGTACTTGCTGGAAACTATTCTTTCGTAGGTTTCCTTGGGAAAAGTTTACTCAATTCTTGACACCATACCAGTCAACATCAGCATTTCTTATACATATTCGCTTCTATGTGCGTGTAGTTCTGTTTTGGCATATGTGGTGTTCTACGACGTCGTTCTCATTCAGGCGAGAGAGACGCACACGGTATCTCGGCAATTATGAGGCCGGGATGCAGTGTTGCCTTCTCACCGGCGAACTTCGGACACTGTCTGGCGCTCATTTCTCATACACCCTATGAGAATGTCGAGCGATTTAATGTATCGTTAATTTCAGTAATATCGGATCTAGTTGCGTATAGGTGAACAATGTTGTAATGCCGCAATCGCCAAGAGACCACCCTTAAGCAATTGGGATTTTACCGAGCAATTCTGTTGTAACCAGACGTAACGGGTTATGATTCGTTGCCTATCTTTACAAAATTAATTTCCGTCTCATAAAAGCATACCTTATGCCAATTGAAGACGTGAAGATCTTCGAACAATTTCTCCAGTAAGTTGCTAGCCTCTTCGTGGTCCCATATTTAATTCCCGAACTGGAGATTTTTTGTGACTGAGAAAGAGAATCGGATTTTCATTTCCCTCCTGAATGCCTAACTGTGGGATAACACAATGGCTGCTCCTTAAGTGCCGCTCACATTGCAGGAGTAAGTGGCCTCCCTAAATCAGGTGGCATGTGTGACTGCCCCCTTGACCAGTGTGATTCGGCGAAGCTGTATAAACGCGATTCTCGCCTCATTCCGACACGGATTTATGCCTTGCCATCTGTTGTTTCCCGTTCAATAGATCAGTGAGGCGCAGCTTATTTCTCCGAGAAATTTCTGATGAAAGGGGCGTTTTATAATACGATATCAGATTCTATAAAATTTTCGGATTTCTTATTTTTGTCGCTAAGGTCCGTGGATATTATTTTATTCTTGAACTTTGGCTCTTCATTTGTCTCATCAGACCCAGGCATCCTCAGTATCCTAAGAGTAAACCAGATATTCCTGGCGAACTTACATTCGCCGGTGCACGCATATTGGCTCGAGTAATTTTTTGGAATACGATTTCTGGAGATGTTTGCAGTGATCATTCACGCACGTTGTCGCTAAAGATTGCAAATGTCGTCGCCTATAATGGGAACGGCGAATCCGCACACTCTTTCAGTAAATGCCTCCATTAGCTTACTGCAACATATGGTGCGCAATTTTTTATGCCGAAGGCATCCTGAGGGGGTTTATAAGACCGAATTATTGGTGGTAAAGGTGGGCATACCGTTGAGGACTCTCTTCGTGCATTTGGATCTGACAAAATCCTTAATAATGCAAAGTATTTGTGGCTTATGGATTTTGGCCTCGCCACTGTTTCAATTCGCTCGGCTAACCGACAGCGGGAAAATATTCAGTACGAATAACCTGATTTAATCTTGCGGTAGTCAATTACATGGCCGTGGTTTTTTCATGGTGCTTCGCAAAAATCTGGGGGTCGTGAAAAAGTCAGAATCTGAAGGCTCGGATGAAGCTAGCATCCTTGCATTTTGTCGGTTGATTTCATCCTGGAGGGATTTTAGTTTGGTGATGAGACGTGCGATACGGAGCGCTTCTCACCAACTTGCATTTTCGTTCCAGCAACTCAATGTTCATCTGAACGGTTTTTAGATGAGCGCCGGTTTTCTCAGAAAATAGGATGTCTAACTTCAAATTACAAGCTCTCTCGCAGCGCTTTCATTCCTTCGCGGCTCCATTCGTGCCTGCGGAGCATTGCCTCTACATCAATATTCCTCCGAGTTCTCCTTAGGGCGTATTTCTCTAGTTCGTCCTACATAATTACTCTATTTGTTTATGTTGACAATAAAGTGTAACATACTCTGCTGTCCTTTGTTAGGAATGCTTTTGATCATATTGGATCATGAATATACGTTGCCTGTACTTTTGTTGGGCATCTTGAATGACGATTCGTGTCAGACACCTTTCTCTTATCAATCTCTTCCCGGTCCTATCCATTGACACAGAGTATTTACGAACCTTGTTCGAGCAAACGACTAATGACTTTTGTCTCCTACATTAAATGTACGTATCAGCGCCTTTCCCTATCATACCAGGTTTTGTCTTTTACGCTGACAGTGCCGATAAGTTTTTCATGAGCTGAGTCTCTAATTTACTTCAATTCTATTGCAAGACGAAATATAATATCCGTATACTTCGGCTACTTTCGGCTCTTTCACGAGATTTCTAGTAAGGCAACGTAATATATTCTAAATTTCAAGCCGCAATGACTACATCTGCGGGCGGAGATTCTAAATCTTCATAAAACTTGTTCTTTAAAGCGAATCAGTATGGCCGGGAATATTGTTTTCTCCCAGTCAGTTCCAGCTTCAAGAACACGACAACTTTAAAACAGCATCATTTTATTGTTACTATGTACACGGCTCAAACCGGACTTGGGTCCTGCGGATGATAAGACTGAACTATGGGATCAATTTAATTCCAAATTTATTTGCGAATTCTGCACAGCGTGCTTCTGAAGCACGGGCCCTTGAATCCTTTGAATTTCCGCGCGGAAACGGTCTTCATGCTGAACAAACTGCAAAACATGCATCAATTACAGTAGGAGTTGTGAAATCTGGAATAGGGTATCGCTTCGGGGTACCTCGACGCAACACAAATAGCAAGTAGAGTAGTGGACATTTTTCGGCTCACTGCTTCCCTGAACGGGTATCGTTCTATATCAATCGGAAGACCTCTCATTAGGTGGGGACCAACACTAAAGGTGCTTCTTCGATCACACTACTGAATACGCTTGGGCAGGCTGTCGCAGTGAACCGCACAAATTGCTCCATCTCTTTAAACAATTTGGCCATGCAAGAAGTTGCTTAGACAAATTGTTTCTTCGACTTAGCTATTCCTACAATGAGCACTGAACAATTCATGACAAATCGTGTAATATAGCCCCGAAATTTAACTGGACCAGACTAACATTTCCATAAATGTCCGCCTTTTGCTCTTCCGTTTTCTTAAATATATAAGGATATTCCGAACAAATATGTATCTCTTTCCGATTCTGCTTTTAACGTCCTTATACTTTTCAAACAAACTATTTTAACCCGCATCTCCGCTTTTGCGCCGCGCTGAATTTGTTCTGTATTTACTTGTCAAGCATCTAGCGATCGGGCAGCAGCCAATTCTAGTTCTTCTCCGTCTTCTAACAAGACAGATTTTCGGGAATTCTCCGACGCGCTCATGCTCGTCATCGCGCTGGCTTTGCGTGTGAGGTCGCTTCCGCCGTCCCGGCTAATCCTACGTTGCGGGTCCCCCGCATCCTCTGCTTTCGTCCTATCTTTTCCGTGCAGCCTTACTGCGCGTCGTAAACCATGTTTACCGCTTTGTTTCTTCTACTAAGCCCTGTTTAATATCTGCAGATAAGCTTGGATACGTTCTGTTATCCAAAAGA
>BOPP01000335.1:79927-100488 GCA_017312745.1 Gryllus bimaculatus | reverse complement strand
TAATAATTAAGTTCGTTTTCCTTCGGCACTATAGCGGCCCTGGTGATTACACTACCTAGTTCTGAATGTAGGTGAATTTCCGCCACCGGCAAATTAAAGGCAGCTGAATGAAGCGGCTGTTTGATACAGACCGATTCGCCCGTATAATCTCGATTTGTGACTAGATTCGCGGATACAAGATCAAATGACGCGCCCGTGTCTCTCAAGTTCTCAGTCGGCTGTTCATTCACAGTCCCTGCCACTATGCGCTGCCTCAAGAATTGCCTTGCCTCGGGTTCACACACGTGATTTATTTGATTGCCCTGTTTCCGCGGACAGTTCTTAATCAAGTGCGTGGTCGACTGACAATCATAACACTTGCGGACATTAGGTGTCTCGAATTATTTCTTTGCGCTGTTTTTCTACCCCCATTCGTACTTCCTGCCGGCTTGGGTGCCACGTGAGGAGCAACAGGTGCCCTGTTGTTTCCGAGTTCTTTCCGGAATGTTCTTTCCGGCCGGAAAGATGGTAACTGTGGCTTCTTCCACCCTTGCCGCGCATTCTCGTACGCATCAAGTCTCTTCGCGAACTCAAGCGGATTCGAAAATTCGGCCCATCTATCCACAAAGAGTTCCCGCATATCCCCTGGAACTCTGTGCTTCATTTGGTCGACCACGATCAAATTCGATAAACCCTCGAATGTTTTTATATTAAGTCCCGCTACACACTCTCTGGCATAGTTTAGCAATTCCCTCGCGAATATGCTCCAGGTTGTTCCGTTTTTACTGTGTTTCCTAAACAGTTGTACAATTCTAACAATTTTGATTTCAACTCCGCATAATCTAACGCTTCTTCTTGTTCATCTAAAGTAAACCATGTGTTAACATTATGCGGAAGTAATCCTATTAAATTAACAAGCCAATCTTCTTCGCTCAGATAAGAAGTGATGTCGTCCTGCTCTCCTTTAAATCTACCATTTATTTGGCCTATTCTAATATAATCTCTCGCGTGTTCCGAACGCGCTTCCGAACGAATCTCAGAATTTGTTTCGCCCGTCTGGGCATTTTGCACTCTCGCAAGTTCTAAATGATATTCCCTTTCTTCTAATATTCTCCTATCTCTCTCATGCTGTTGCCCCAATTCCTCTGTTAATTCAACGGAATAATCCTCATGCTCTACTATTAATTTCTTTAAAGTCGGATTTGTTTCCGAACCATCTAATACAATTCCTAAATCCCTGGCGATTCGGATCATTCCCTCCTTTGGAAATCTCAGTAAGTGCGCCATTTCTTCCAACAGTGCCCTAAGCGTTGCAAAAGAACACACTTACCCTTGGCTTCCACTGCTTGTCCGTGGCTGCTTCCTGCTGCTTATGCGTGCACGTTCGGTGCTGACGGGTGTCGTGGTGAGATGGATGGATAGGCTGCAACACGTCCGTCCTTCCGTCCTCCCTTCCCGTCCTTCTGCTTGAAGTTTCGCCCCGCCGATGTACTCGCCCTTTGTTCGTTCGCGTTTTACTTTATTTCGCGCATTTTAAATATGTTTACTTCAATGCTGTCCCTGGCTGAGCCTTGCTCGCTCGCCCACTGTTCAATCTCCCTCCGGCGGATACCTGCGGCCAAATTTACTTGCACTTCCGCGCGCCCGGTCCGCTGTTCTCGGTGACTGTGTCCCGCTGGTACAAAGCGCCCTAAATGCTGGGTGTTTTGTTCTTTTCTATAGCTGTTGCTACAATACAAGGATCCGACCGAACCTCGAACGTGAACCGCAGAATTCTATCCCTTCTACGCTCACTAATTACCCATGGACGGATGAAGCCCCTTTCTGGCGTAATTATACTACCTGCCGTTCCTGGCGTGCTTCTGTGTGATGCTGCCTACCACAGACGAACACCGCACATACACAACTGCGTGGTCGTTTACTAACCATTAACTGCGTGCTTGAACCGCTACATACACTACACTTCCGTGGTAGTTCCTGAATCGCTGACTCCTACACTATACCTACGTGGCAGTTCGTGAACTGCTGCCACCATACTACACCCACGTGGTAGTTCGTGAACCGCTGCATACACTTCACTTGCGTGGTAGTTCGTTAACCGCTGCCACCATTCTATCTCTCCTACGTCTATGGCGTCTTTGCCGGGGCAATAAATTAAAGCCGTGAATGGTTTGTAAATATTAAGTATTTATTAGAATAAAAATACTCCAACACCATAATACTATATACAATATTTACAAATAACAAATTTGACCGTTACAAGAAGGGACTTTCCCTGGTTACTACCACCGCTGGCCCGATAATTAAATACCATATTCGGTGTGATGCACCAGTAGCCTACGTGAGTATACCAGCGAGTATGCCGCACCTCCCGTCTCGACGTAGCACGCCGGCTTCGGTTCCCTGCCTCGGTAGCCTATGCATTAAAATGCAGCGCCGCGGACAACCCACACGACGTCCTACCGACGCGCCCAAGAATCAGAAGTCAGAGCTTAGGTCGGGGTTCGTTTATATACCTTCTTGGCAGGCTGGCGTAACTGCGTCACCCGCTGTGTCCGCCGACGCGTTTCCGTCGCTTCCGGGGTTTCCACGTTTGCCACCCACGACACAGCACCCCTTCCCTTCCCTTCCCTTCCGCTCCCTAGCCTTTGTGCAGCCCAGCGTCTCTTGCGCCAGCGCTGTTCATATGGCTGCTATTTGGTACGTTTGTACTGGCGACAGATATGATGCCACACTAGTATATTAGTAGAACAAGTTAAGAGAAATTAGATGGAGGAAACAAGAATCCGGACAAATTAATAGTTTCGGAGTTACATGCGAAATACGACTTTGGCTAAATGCGAAAGTTCAAAATACCCTCCCCCCATTGAAAATTGGAGAAAAAATTAATTTCAGCGTATCGTATTGAAAACTGGTATAATAGTAGAGAACGTTAAGAGAAATTGATTGGAGAAAACTAGAATCCCGTCAAATTATAAATTTCGGAGGTACTAGCGAAATACGACTTCGGCTAAATGCTATTTACAAAATGATATATTCTTTAAATGATATTTCAATTTACCATTGCCGTAATAACATGTTTAAAAAATCATTTCCCTTCTGTTTGTGGTTTTCTTAAAATTAGTTCTGCCAGGCAGTTCTGTGAGGCAGCGCGAATATCTGTCAACCCAGAGACGAGCCTCTACTTATCGAGGCTACTCGATATCGAGGCCTCTACTTATCGAATGAACTATTCACTAAATGTTATATACTTCAAATGTTATTTCAATGTATAATTGTCGTAATAACATTTAAAAAAATCCTTATCTTGTATTGCTAGTTTTATTAAAATTTGTTGTAAGCATGGCCACGCGAAGATCTACCTTTCCAAAGACAAGCATCTTCTTAACGAGGTTTTATCGCTTATACTATTCACTAAATGTGTTTTTCATTCAATTATACATCAATTGACACTTGTAATCTGCCTACCCAGAGATGAGCATCTTCTTTACGGGACATTATCACTTATATTCTTCGCTAAATGTTATATTCTTCAAATGATATTTCAATTTACAATTAACAAAATAACATTTTTCAAAAATTACTATATCTTGTTCTGCTGGATTTCTTAAAAGTAGATATAAGCGAGGCAGCGCGAACATCTGCCAACCCAGACATGAGCTTCTCCTTAAAAAGGCATTATCGTTTAAACAATTTACTAAATGTTATATTTTTCAAATGATATTTATATTTACAATTGTCGTAATTACTTTTTTAAAATCCTTTTTCATGTGTTGGATTTAATAAAATTAGATGTAAGCGAGCCAGTGTGAAGAGTTGCCTACCCCGAGACGAGCCTCTTCTTAACGGGGCATTATCACTTATACTCTACACTAAATGTTATATCCTTTAAATAATATTTAAATTTAAAATCGAAAAAAAAATTCAAAAAATCTTTTTTCTTGTTTTGCTTGATTTCTTAAAATAAATTTTAAGCAATGCAGCGCGATGATCTGACTACCCAGAGACAAGCTCTATTAACGAGGCATTATCGCTTAATATATTACCTAAATGATATATTTTTCAAATAATATTTCAATATACAATTGTCAAAATAACATTTTTCAAACAATCCTTTTCCTTGTTATGCTGGATTTCTTAAAATTAGTTCTAAGTGAGGCAGCGCGAATATCTGTCTACCCAGAAACAAGCCTCTTCTAAACGAGGCATTGTCGCTTATACTATTCACTAAATGTTATATTCTTTAAAAGATATTACAGTTTACAATTGTAATAACATTTTTCAAAAAATCCTTGTTCTTGTTTTGGTGCATTTCTTAATTACATATAGTGGATTAGCAGTGCGATCATCTGCCTACCCAGAGACAACCCTCTTCTTAACGAGGCCTTATCGGTTATAGTATTCCCTAAATTTTATATTTTTAAATGATATTTTAATATACAATTGTCATAATAACATTTTTTAAAATATTACTTTTTCTTGTTTTGCTTGTTTTCCTTAAAATACATGTAAGGGAGGCAGCGGGAAGATTTGCCTATCAGGAGACGAGCCTCTTCTTAACGAGACATTATCGCATATACTCTTAACTAATTGTTATATTCTATAAATCATACTTCAGTTTACAATTGTCAAAATAACATTTTTGCTTCTCTTTTAATAAAAACCTGTTTGAAAATGCAATTTTTGTAACTGCGATTTTGAACCATCATTTTTTAAGACAAAAATAAACTCCCATATTTCAGAAACTATGCAACAAAAATCAATTCTAGGAACACTGGCGTGTTTTAAAATTCATGTATTTTATGAAAAAGTCATCCTTTGCCATATGCGGATGATAAATGTGCATTGTAAGTACCTTGCATTGAAACAGTTTTCTGTAAACACTAGGTCAAAATTCCGCATTTTCAGAAACGCTAAAGTGCCGCTTTCAGAAAAACACTCAACATTTTTTATTCAAATTTTCGTATGGATAGTGCAAATTAAACACTTTATGATGTCATAAAATCCATTTTGCTGTATTCTTTCGGTTTTAAAAAAATTACACAAATGTATACAAAGATTACACAAACATACTGTTTGGAAAGGTTTCTCACGGCATCAATATGCACATTTGCAGCAAATTGTGAAACAATATTGTATTTGTGAGTAGATGTGCTTCAAGTGACTTCTAATGAAGATTTTCAAAAACTTAAAAATTGTCTGTAAAAAAGGGCTTTAAATTTCAAAATTTAGGAGCGCTTAAATGCTATTTCCTTTAAAACTCACAAACAAATTGCCATTCAGGTCGAGTTTTTACTGTTTTTATAATTCCGTTCTACTATTAATAAACCAATAAGTAAGAAAATTTAAAAATAATAACAGGTGGCGATAGGTGGCAGCTGGCGTGAGTGTGTGGTATGTCAGAATATGTGACCAAATAGAAAACTAATATGAGAAGTCTATGCCATTCTGTATCACTAGTTCTATTCTGATCGCCAAAATAATGTCGCGGGCAGTAGATGTCAGTGACGTATCCAAAGGTTTTAGAGACCACGTGCCCACCTCCTTGTATATCGAAGTAGTTAACGATTTTTTCTCTGTACGTATTACCAGTCCTCAAACAATAACTATCATTGTCATAGTTCAGCATGATGAAACTCTGTTGGTGGTTAATAAAATTTATATTTAATCCTAAAATTGTTGTACCACCTGTATTTTCTTCACTTGTATTGAACATGTCATCATCTATGCTAAAAAAGGGTCCATGCAAGCTGAAATATGAGGTACCTCAAAATAATTTCATATTTTGGTCTAAAAAATGAGGTAAATAATTCAAATATTGGGTTTACTTCTTTCTTGCCTAGGCATAACATTCAAGCTTATATTCTGAATTGTAAAGTGTGGCCACACTAAGTACTAAGTAAACTCTGTATTGTATTTCTATTTTTTATTGATTTACAGGCATGAATATTGAATATTCTTTAACCTCATAAATTAATTCTGACACTTAAACTATGTGTCCTACACCCTTTTAACTGCCAAGAACGTATTCAATATTAAATTTTGGATTGTACTGTGCCATCTGTTTAATTTTCAAGTTGTTCTCTATATTTTATTTTGAATTTTAGGGGTGATTTTATTAAACTAATATAACACCTATTTAATTATTTATTGTAATCAAAATACAAGCTCTGTGTAATTTTTGGCTTGTTAAAACTAATCAATAGTCACTCCTGAATCATTCTGCAACCGGGATTTGATTTGCAACGTCTATTTGCCTGTTTGGAATCAGGATTGAATATTTCTCTCTGTAATGGTTCTGTGGGTCTAGTACGGCCATTGATACTTAGAGAGCAGGGTTGTTGCTGTCAATATCGATGTCTCGTATTTTTCATTTGTCATTCTGTAATTCAGTGAGTCAGTGCATACAGAGGGCATTGGCTGTGAAAATAATCGCTGCAGCAATTAGCTTGCTGCGGAAGGATGCTTGCTTGCGATATTTCTATAAATACGAGCGAAAAAACTTCGCTCAACGCTGTCTTAGCATTGCAGGCCCGTAGTCTTAAAGCTACGTTAAATTGATAGAAATATACTATTTCTTATAAGCACCACTAGCTTTGTTATTTATTTATTTTTTGTTCTCGCCGTGGCTCACTGCTACGTTAATATTAAATGTCTACCTGACAATTAAATGAGATTTAATTGTAAATAGAAGATCGATTTTAGGTTATTTTCTATCTCTTTTTAAGGGGATTCGCTAACGCGTTCTGCCTGTGTATTAATTTTGTATTTGTTCCAGATTTGTGAGACATTCCCACGTTTGAAAGGGTTCTGTCTTGAATTGTTGTATAACACTCTAATATTGGAATTTGTATTTGTTTGCTTCATCAGCTACCTGGAGGCCGGGGCCATTGCTCTTCGTGTCTCAGGCCTGGCAAGCATATGTGCATGTGTTTCCGCAGCGTAGCCGCAACTTTCACGTACTGGTCCATGTGGCGTGCATCCCGTGTTTCGCTGATCACGCTTCTAATCGGCCCAGGAGGCACTGGTGGTGTCTCAGCTCAGAAAGCTCTGCGGCACGCATAAATTTGCGAGGTCGTGAGTGGCCTGTGCCAAGGAAACACCGTGGGGTAAAAGGCGAACGCAAAGGTTGTATTATGGTAGCGAAATCCTATATCTTGAATATTATGAATGTAAATTAGTCTTCTATACTTCAATTATTGCGAGAACTGGTGCTATGTTAGGCCGGCCATTTCCAAAGTTGTATTCGTCAATTAATTGACAAATAATTTCTGTGGAGCATTTAATTATGTTTAATTATTTTCCGAAAGTTCGCTTTGTCAAATTTGTATATTTACGACTTCGGCGCTCTTAGACTCTGTTTAATATTATATATTATATTGGTTCGATCTAATACCGTAATTCGTTAGCTCTTCATTTTTGTGTGCTAGCAAATTTTTGCTATTTGAGGAACTCTGTATAATTGCTGAATTTCGTATACGGCGAGAGTGCCGTCTAATCCAATTGTTCACTTTCAGGGTAGCGGGGAATATTGTGGTTTATATTTTATTGTGTATGCTCCCTATCTGTCAAATAAATTGTAATATTGTATTGAAAGTTTGGTTACGTGTCCGTTCAACGGAACCTATGCCTTCCTAGATGACCCATTGACCCGATACCTGTTTTTCTATATTATATAGGTATTATTATTTCGGAAACGATCCACGCTTGAATCACTGAAGTGTATTCATATGTTGGCCTGTGCTTGGTCAGAGGTTAGAGTTGCCACCTATTGACACATACTCACCCGGAGATTTTCATGAGCGGGGTGGGGGTAGGGTATGTTTTATTTAATATTCACACATATTTTTTGAATTTTACAATCATAACTTTATTAGTTTAGAAACAATCAAATAAATTACATTTCCGTAGTCAACAATCTATAAAAGAAATAATAAATGATTATATTAAAAATAGAATCTCTAAATTACTTTTCTGTAATATTTATTTTTAAAAACTAACTTTCCTTCCAAGTATATTTCTCAATTGAAACGGTTCTTTTTACTAAGCATTCGTGTCTCTTATTGTTTATGAATTTGTGAAATTCGACGCAAGAAATATAATAGTTTAGTTATGTAAAAAGTTCTGCTCTGACTAATTCGACTCTAATCTTGTTTCTCAAATCGTATCAAATGTTTCCCATAATTGAGAAAATCCGTTCTACGTAAGCATTACTTACGGGAATGGACAAAACTCTGCTAACAATTTTGGGTAGTTCTTTAAAGTAATCTGATCCAGAAAAAAAATTGACCCCTATAATGTCTGTCGTGTAGTCTTGAATTTCTATTTTGGAATAAGTTTTTGATACTACTTGTTACAAATTATCTTCGTTAATATTTGTATTTACTATTCCCGCAACTTGTACGAGATTAAACAAATTTCTAATAACTTTTGTCGTATTCAAGAACTGTGTCTATAGTGAGCCAGTAAAACATGTAGAAATATGTAAATTCATTTAATATTTTTATTTGTAATTTATAAAAAAAGAGAAAACACCAACGATATTTATTTATTTCTACGAATTTCATTAAGTAAAACAATATTTAATAAAAAAATAAAATAAAATACAGAAAATGCGTGCAAATTCTTGAAATCTAAGAATCAGAAACATTTGAACGCGTAGCACATTCAATATTGGGCATGACCCGGAACCCGGAGATTGGTCACGAAACCCGAAGTCTCCGGGTGAAACCGGAAGAGGTGGCAACTTTACCAGAGGCTCGCGCTGCGGACATTTCTTTGCCTTTTTAGGCTGGCGACCACGAAATAGATTATTATATACTTAAATTTACGTTCAAACCACAACAATCATATCGCACATGACGTAGAATAGTGATACAACAAAAAATGGCGTTATTTTCATATCAGCTCAAAACTAGAACCTTCATGAAATTATCGACATACTAATCTATTGCTGTGTTGTGCAATGTTTCCTATGTAACTATCTTGTTCAATTAATCTTACTAATCGCATATTGTTGATTGAAATTTGTTTTGTTCAAGGGTAGTACTTACTCAAAATTGCCCAATTTTTATTATTTATTTCCTACTTGTTCAATTGCATTCCAGGGAGTTGAATATATTACTACAGAACGTAAAGCAAGATGCCAGAATTTAATTGACATGCAAATTGCCCATTTTTCAATTGTCACTTTCCTATGTGACGTACGATATCATCAACCACTCGTGATAAAAGTTACCAAATATTCGAATGAATCTCCAACAACCGCCATTACAAGAAGCCGCAGTGTTGGTAAAAGAAAACACCAGCAATTTACAGGCCAAGCCCACAAGGACATCTGCCGCGGATGTATTATTCCTTCTTCATTAAGTTATGGCCGTCTGGAAATACCTTGGCTACGTCTGTATTATAAATACACAGTTAAACTATTTCGATCAGTTTTTTGAGTTCTGATTGGCTGTTGTGGACTCTTTATTACACAGTGAAGTTTTAATTGCACGTATACCTTTATAGAGATAATCAACGATTTTTCATGAAAATAATGAGCATACCCACTTAACTAAATGAAAAATATATTTAATTCTTTGGGAAAAAATCAGTACTAAATTCTCCAATTCGTTTGATGTGACTGGTTGTCCCAGCTTGACACACATCTGGGGAATCGTATCAACATAGGATTATCAAATTGTCAGGAGCTCACCACAAAATAAATGGGACTTCAAACGAAATTAACTTGAAAAAAACTTATTTGAGGATTAAACTTTTTGTATCCAATTTAATCGTTTAATGTCATCTGTCAAGATGTAGTAAAATAATTAACATGTATTGTGTGTGGATTTTTTGTAGTGAGCTGTTGATAACCGCAAAATACATAATGTATACTACGGACAATGGTGTAACCACCAAGTAACCCGATGTGCAATGATACAGAACCGAAATGGGCCCAAAGACTACGGCGTTCCGTTCTGGAAGATTCAAGGAATTCGTTACGATAATATTTTTATAAAATACATGAATTTTGAAACACGTGAGTGTTTCCAGAATTGATTTTTGTAGCATAGTTTGTGAAATATGCGAGTTTCTTTTTCGAGTTAAAAAAAGGAAGGTTCAAAATCACAGTTACAAATATTGGATTTTCAAGCCAGTATTATTAAATGAGAAGCATCATTTAAGACACAAATTAAAGAGAAGAGTACATACTATCTGGGGTGTAAATTTCAGCGTTATAGTTTGAATTGTTTAGGAGATAGAGCCTTGTGAATTTGATTATTATTTTTAGAGCGTTGAGATTTCGAAATATAGGGGTTTGAATTCAAGGTTCTTTGAGTGCACATTTCTCATCCGTTGATGACACACGATAACATTTTCATAAATTATGTGATTTTTAAAACACATGATAGGTTGTAGAATTGATTTTTGTTGCGTAGTATGTAAAATATGCGAGTTTCTTTTTTGAGTTAAAAACTGAACGTCCAAAATCGCAGTTACAAATATTGCATTATCAAGCCACTTATTATCAAAAGTCAAGCATCATTTAAAACTCACATTAAATAGAAAACTACATACAAACTCGTGTGCGAATTTCAGCCTTGTAGCTTGAGTAGTTGAGGAGATAGAGCCATTTGAAATTGACTATTTTCAGAGTTTGCAACAGGCAAAATTACAAGGCTTTCTATTTAGGGTTACTAGAGGAAACAGTTCTCATCCGTTTATGACAAATGACATTTTCTAAAACTACAAGAATTTAGAAACACATCCGTGTCTCTAGAATTGAGTTATGTTACATAGTTTGTAAAATATGCTGGTTTAATTTATGTGTTAAAAAATTAAAAACATCGGTCGATCTATGGACCGACGAAATTTTCCGATTATCGACATGTCACAGATTTTTCTGAAAACACGGACCTAGCACGACATTTTATGGGAAAATCACTGGTGATACCCATTTTTCGGTTAGAGGCTTAGTTTTTATAAAATCGCAAAAGTATCGCAATAAACTGTAAAAGACGGAATTGATCTCGGCAGAAAGGCAGTATTTTAAAAGTGAAATCAGTCTCAACAGAAAACGATACAGAAGATAACAATGTCTTTAAACACAATTAAACCTGTCTTACACGAAATCGATCTGGACAGAAAAGCAGTTTTTAATAAGTGAAATCACTCTGAGCAGAAAACGATCTAGACGAAAACAATGTCATTAAAAATGGTATATCCTGTCTGTAAAAATGGTAAAGACGCAATCAATCCGGACAGAAAGCAATTTTTTTAAAAGATAAATTAGTCTGAAGAGCAATTATTCTAGAAAAAACAATGTCTTCAAACACAGTAAAGTTTGTCTAAGACTAAATCGATGAGGACAGAAAGGAAGGTTTTAAATAGTGAAATCTATCTAGAAGAAAACAATGTCTTGTCAAATGTCAAAATAATAGTCAAATTCAAATGGCTCTATCTCCTAAACTATTCACGCTACAGTGCTATTATTCGCACACGAGTGTGTATGTACTTAATGTTTAATTTGAGTTTTAAATAAAATTTCTCCTTTAATCAAAATTTGCTTGAAATATAAAATTTCTACACTGCTTTTCGGAAGAAATTACCTTTATGGTTTACGTTTACGGATCGTATGTCATATACGGATAATTAATGTGGCCTTTAGGAACCTTAAATTAAAAGGTTTGTATTTTCGCAGCTTGCAAGGTCGTCAATTTAAACCCCTCAATGTCCAAAACTATTGAAGCTACAACGCTGAATATCTCACGCGAGATTGTATTAAATTTAGTAAATACAAAAGTCAAAATGGTATAAAAGGTCAAAATTGTCAAAATGGCCAAATAGTAAAATTGGTAAAAATGGACATAATCGTTATAATAGTAAAAAAGTTAAATAGATATAATGCTCAGGATAGAAAGGTCGACTTATGGAACGGATCCCTTCATTGATCGACTTGCTGGGTCGATCCCCACTTGATCGGCTTGCTGGGTCGATCCCCCACTTGATCGGTATGCAGGTTCGATCCCTCACTTGATCGACACTTTGGGTCGATTCCTCACTTGATCGACACTTTGGGTCGATCCCTCACTTGATCGACTTGCTGGGTCGAACCCACACTTGATCGACTTGCTGGGTCGATCCCTCACTTAATCGACTTGCTGGGTCGATCCCTCACTTGATCGACACTTTGGGTCGATCCCTCACTTGATCGCCTTGCTGGGTCGAACCCAAACTTGATCGACTTGCTGGGTCGATCCCTCACTTAATCGACTCGCTGGGTCGATCCCCCACTTGTTCGACTTGCTGGGTCGTTCCCCCACTTGTTCGACTTGCTGGGTCGATCCCCAACTTGTTCGACTTGCTGGGTCGATCCCCAACTTGTTCGACTTGCCGGGTCGATCCCCCACTTGTTCGTCTTGCTGGGTCAATCCCTCACTTGATCGACTCGCTGGGTCGATCCCTCACTTGATCGACTCGCTGGGTCGAACCCTCACTCGATCGACTTGCTGGGTCGAACCCAAACTTGATCGACTTGCTGGGTCGATCCCTCACTTAATCGACCAGCTGGGTCGATCCCTTACTCGATCGACACGCTGGGACGATCCCTCACTTGATCGACTCGCTGGGTCGATCCCTCACTTGATCGACTCGCTGAGTCGATCCCTCACTTGATCGACACTCTGGGTCGATCCCCCAATTGCTCGACTTGCTGGGTCGATCCCCCACTTGTTCGACTTGCTGGGTCGATCCACCACTTGTTCGACTTGCCAGGTCGATACCCCATTTGTTCGACTTGCAGGGTCGATCCACCACTTGTTCGACTTGCTGGATCGATCCACCACTTGTTCGACTTGCCGGGTCGATCTCTTCCTTGTTTGACTTGCTGGGTCGATCTCCCACTTGTTCGACTTGCTGGGTCGATCTTTCACTTGTTCGACTTGCTGGGTCGATCCCTCACTTAATCGAGCAGCTGGGTCGATCCCTTACTCGATCGACTCGCTGGGACGATCCCTCACTTGATCGACTCGCTGGGTCGATCCACCACTTGTTCGACTTGCCAGGTCGATACCCCATTTGTTCGACTTGCTGGATCGATAAACCACTTGTTCGACTTGCTGGATCGATCCCCCACTTGTTCGACTTGCCGGGTCGATCCCTTCCTTGTTTGACTTGCCGCAAGTGGGGGATCCGCAGAAATATCTAATTATTTTGAAACTTCACTTTTTCAAAAAAGTACCCTGTAGAAGGCATTACACTATATAATAAACTTCCTAGCGAATTTAAAAGCTTAAACTCGTTACACTCATTCAAAAATAAACTGAAAGCTTTCCTGTTAAACCACACATTCTACAGTACAAAAGAATATATGCATCATAAACACGTATCTATATCAACATAAACTAGTACTAATAATTTTTGCTTTTTCTGTTGCATGTTTTTAAACCCCCTTAAACTGGTTGTTGGATATAAAGGACAGACCCAGCCTAGGCACAAACCTATGAAGAATTTCTTTTTTTATTATTATTGGTTTTTAACCTAAGTCTTCTTACACTACCATTATAAAATTAATATTTATTTATATTATAGCTTTCCATTGTAATTAGTACGAGAATTGAATTTTAAATTTAATTTATGTCTTGTATTTAATTTTTAGAAATATCTTTATTGTGTATTGTAAGATCATATACATATCCTGACTTGTCATACATGGCATATGCTGTATTTATGTGACAAATATATTATTATTATTATCATCATTATTTGTATTTTATGAAACCATACAATGTTGTCTAATATATGATAGGACAGATTTTAACAAGTCCATTTGCATGATGTATTCTATAGGCTTTAGTATCTCTATTCGTACCCTGTATTTGTAAGTAGAGTGTTGGTGAGAGGGAGTGTTTCTTAAGAAATTTTATGAAGAGCAAGAATTCTGACAACCCAAATACTGTTGTATTTTTAGATGAAACCTCCACATAAATGAATGATAATTTCATTTACTTTCCTTGTAAAATTCCCTAAGTGTTTAATATCTAGAAGACAATCAAAGGTGTTCTTTAGAGAGTAAACAACTTGATAAATGCTTATAAATTGGATAGGTAGATGTGATAGATTTGTTTTCATAAGAAAGTTGTCAAAAATATGGATAAAAAAAGATGAGGTGAGGGGCTACCTAAAATGGGCAGATAAAGGCAACATTTTTGCAATAGTTCCTGCTAGAAGTAAAAATGAGTTTGTGAAATGTGAGTTACAATAATTTGTTGAGTAATGACATTATCAAAGTACATTTTTCCTGTTTGACAAAATTAAAATTTTGGGTATTATAAGGAATTAAAGAATGTTAATAATGTCCTTGTGCACAATTTGCTCTTTAAATACATTGATGAGAACAAACTAATTTTAGGGGAAGGTTAAATTTACAATACAGATTTAAAAAGAAGCTCAGATTATCATGGTTCCCTTTGAGTGCATGCCTGTGTAAGTCAATAAAACTCAGTTTCTTTTCTTCTATAATTGCCAACATAACAGTTATTTACTTAACCTTCTTCAGAGTAGAAGTAATAAACAGAGACATATCAACGGTATGGCAGATATGGCATGTGCCATGGGCGCCACTCACAAGGGGCACTATTTGGAGTATACTCGCTAAAACAAATAACAAAACTAATTTGAAGAATCCTAAAAAGGGACACAAATTCTATGCTTGCCATGGGCATCTAAATATCTAGACATGCCTCTGATAACAGGTGCATGCAATGATATAAATAACCATCTGTGTAACTAAAAGAACTTTTAAGATAACTATATCTCACACACTCTGGATGTGAAAACAGCACTATTTCTTACATTGCAAAAGAAAAACATGTTTTAGATTTACCAACAAAAACAATTTTATAATATTCATTGAGATGTCACAAAATAGAAAAATTATTATTAAATCTTATAGGTAATTTCTCCCAACTACTGAGTGTCTTGAATTCCTTCATTAATTTTAACATTCAGTCAAAGAATTATAAGTTAATGATGTTATCTTTAGAAAATGTTACCATTTGATATGGCAAAGGAAACTTAAATGCTACTCCTTGGTAAAAAATAAATTAAAAATTATTATTGTTTTAACCTTCTTTCACTAATAATTTTATAGTTCCTCGGCATTTCAAACATTGTTACTTTCCTATATGTACATTTTTTAGTGATTTGAGTGTTTTTATATTTAATAAAATAAGGTAAAACTACAATTTTCATGAAACATCTGTCAACTTTCAGTTCTTCCCATTCTTACTTTTTGTGAATTTTCATTCCGCCCTACCTGTACTCTACATCCTACATTGTACCTACCTTCCACTGATATTCTATTTTGATACTTTCCAATAATTTTGCATCCCTCACCTAATCCCATTTGAATTTCTGTGTTAAAATTTATGATTTTTAAATTCTTTCATTATTTTAATTATGTTCCTTTTTTTTTATTATTAAAAAAAATCATTCTCTATTTTAACACACTGTTTGATTAATTTTCAAAATCTCATTAATGAGATTTCTGTTTTAATGATTTTTAAATCCACTCATAATTGTCTTTCCTTTTCAGTTCCTTCTGGTAACTATTGGTTTTGATGATAAAATACTTCAAGAGGATTCAGAAGGTTGTTTAGGCAATAAATGGAGACTAGCATTGTCAGCTGAAAATCTTCAAATTAATAAACACCTTGTAGTATCATAAACTATTCAAAAGTATCAAATGCATCATTTGTTGTGTTCTATCCACTCTTTGCAACTTGTACCAAGTAAACAAAATGTATTATATTAAATATTTTGAAGTATTTAAGAGTAATTTCCTAAATCTTAATTATTATTGCAAATTTATGGTAGTAAAATATTCATATTTTAAAAAATTTAATTATCAAAATTATTAATTTAATCTTTCACTTCATTTTAATTAATACATTCATCTAATTAATTGTTTTGAATATGATAATTGGACTTTTGATAGGTTGTACTCTTTTTTTCAAAAATAAATTTCTCACCTCTATGTAAGAGGTAGCCACTACAAAGTATTCCTTTTAGGAATGAAAAAAATTAAATATTGTTCTTTTGTTAATAAATGTCAATATGTCAATAATGGTGTTAATAAATGTCATTATGTCAATAATCTATTTCCTCTTATACAATTAAAAAATAAAATACTTTTTATTTTCTCCTTAAACTTTTTGTTCTTGAATTTTGCACATCATCCTATGAAGAACATTCCAACAACGAAAAACCATAGAAACATAGATTGTAAATAATAATGTAATTTATTATCCTCTATTAACCTCTCCTACTGTTTGTAGAACATGTGTCATCTGTTTCCTTTTGAAGGCCAATTGTATACTAAGTAAAAGGAGGATTGTAATGAACATATGTTCACACTTGAATAATGTTCTTAGGGATCATCCTTTAATTACATAACACAAATTTTCAGTATTTTGAATACCTGTTCTCCATCCCATAAAACACCAATAACACGAGCTTGGACCCTCGTTCTAAATAATTACATAATGCTTGTGACAAGACACCCACCACCCACAATTCACTATATGTAAAAATTAAGTATAAATTAGAAACAATGAGTAGTATTAACTTTATTTGGTTTTATATTAAAATTTTTGGTATTAATGTTGGAACAAATTGCTGCTAATATAAATATTAAAGATGTGGGAGACAAGTCACAATAATTACATTTTTGTAATTTTTTAAAAAACAAAAGAATAGAGCAATATGGCATTTATGTCACCTTATATAGTGCATTTAAGTGTTTAAAGAAAAAATTTGGAGCTGTTTTTGAGGCAACTACTATTTTTTTTAATGTACATGATCTTAATGAAATAACTAACTATGGACAACAAATTTTATTTGAAGGAAAAATCTCTATTAGTAATTTTGTAGTTGTAGGAATATGCACAAAAATTCACACTTTTGAAATGTTCGAAGATTCAGTTACCCGTGAATAATGGATCGTTCAGTTTGCTGTGAAATTTAAAGAAAACATTTGGAGCTACTTTTGAGAAAATTCTGAAAGTGTCCAGAGAGCTTCATGTAAAGTTTCCTCAAATTTTAAAGTATGCTTTTCAAAATTTCAAAGCTTTGACTCAAACCAGATGGACAGGGGTTACTTCAATTTTTAAAAAATCCTACCCATAGTTTAGGCGGTGGTAGTGTTCACAGGCGGACAGACAGCTGTCAATTGATTTTTAGGTATCAAGAACCCACAAAACAGGGATTCTGGCTAGACCACGTGTTAGAGGATATTTTTTCTTAACTAGCACTTTTCCATTATCAGGGCCTGAAAATGAATTTTTTTCTGCTGAAAATCCACTGTTTTTGGCGCAGCATTACATGACTTTCCCTATACTATGTGTATTACTCTGTATACACATATGTACATGGGAAAGTAAAAAGCAGATATTTATAATCTCTGAATCCCATAGTTTAAATAATTCCATCCTATTTGCTATAATAAATCATAATTATAATGATTCAAATTGAGGTGAACTTGTGGTTTGTAAACATTCATACAAATGGGTAATGTATGGATACAATACTTTATTTTACTTAGTGAAGATTTTATTTTATTAATTTTTATCAAAGAAAAATTAAAACAGCTCATCAAAGGAGGAGAAGAAGTATAATCTGTACAAATACTCTTGAATCCCTGAATCTCTTCCCTACTCCTTTACTGTACAATAAGTAGGGGCTACTGTCTGTATTTTTATTCTTCTTTCAACTGTTTTGTTAACCTGTAATATACAATACTGTTTCAAACCTCTCTCAAACATACATACTAGCTCTGATCTCTAATTTAACAATTTATGGGAAAATGACCACTTATGTACAATAATTTTTTGCTAAAACCATAAAAAACATCATTGGCAGAGTTGTGTTGGAAATGCACCTTTGCCAACTTCTTGAAAACTAAGTTAAAACTTTTAAAAGTAGACGTTATAATTTTAAATCGAATTTTTAAAATGTTAATTATATTTTTTAATTAAATACAAATTTTTATCATTAATTTTATTATTTTCCATGTAAAATTTACTAATTGAATTATCTTTAGATACTTACTAGATATATTGAATTATTAACAAAGGTAATTATCAAAAATAAGTATGAAAATTGTTTATAGTTAATATTTAAAATAATGTGTAATCATCTATGTACACCTTTGTGAATATTGATATTGTGAGTACAAGAAAGTTCAATATCAAATTTATTAATATTTTTTTATATTTATGGAAAGATTTAGTTTATAGTTAATAATGTAATCAAAATTATAAAAAATGTCTACTTTTATGTTAAATTACAATAACGTCAAACTAACATGCAGGAAGAAGGAACATTAACAATTTGGAAAAACATTACACAAGAATCTGAGAAAAATAACGAAACAACCTTCTATGTTGATTAAGTTTCACCAAGTTTCCAGTAGAAACATTGTCAATTTACAATATTAGCCTACTTAAAAAAGCGCAACAAAATCAACTTCAATAGTGCATCTGAAAGGGGATTAGTACATGCTGCATTAAAACAAAAAAAGGACGAGACTTAATTATTCAAGAAGACAAAAACAATTGATACGTAAATCCTACAAACAAACGATAAGGCTGAAAATTGGGCAATGACGTCGGTGATGCCTCTATTTGTTGGATCAGGAACTGGGCAAGGCGACGAAAAATATAAACTGTAATTTTCAAAAACTGGCAAAGTTGCCCCGGGGGCAAAGTTGTTCCAGTTTACAGAATATAACTGAATTCTGTATTCCTCCATGGTTGAATGGTAAATGAAAGTTCTAAAAGCGAGGTTAGCAATATTTGAAAACTTGACGTCTTCGCTCCCGAGTTACAGAAAACTTATTTGCTTCGATAAATGCTTAGAGATTTGAATTTTTGTATTATTGCTTACAAAATAGCAACCCACTTCTAAACTAACAGGGGAGCTCAACAAAACCCGCGAAACGGCGAAAAATATGATCGAGATGTTTTCACTGTCTAATGCCATCTGGCAATGTGTTGTAAAATTAGGTACATGTGTGTAAATTTTATAGTAAGCTGTGAAACTGAATCTGAGAAATTAATGATTCCTAACGATGCTTGTTGAATAAATTAAATAGTAGGTATCTGGTATTGCATTAACTTCTCACCCTTAAATAAGTCAATTCTACTAACACTACAGATTTGGAATTCAATTGGCAAGGTAAGCTTCCAAGCTCAATGAAAGACTTGCAGAATGCATGGGTGGCATTTAGCTTTTTATTCGTACAATTTGTTTCTAGTTCTAGGTCTTGTGGATTATTATTACTATTACTATTATTATTATTATTATTTATTATTATTATTATTATTATAGTATTATTATTATTATTATTATTACAGGAATGTGTTTTCCTAGAATATTATGGCGAAGCTTTTTTCCCCCATACTCGTAACACGCCATGAGCTGCATGTTGGCTGACTGATTTGAAAAATTTATGTATGCGTAACAATAGACACTATAAGCAATCAATTCATTTATTTGAATAATTCATTTTGAGGTTTGATTGCATGAACCCGATATTTTCTTCTTCTCCGAGGATTGTAAACTCATGCCATTTTTTATTATTGTTGTCATCGTTAATAGTATTATTATATATTATAAGTAGTAATAGTTGTAGTAAAATCAGAAAACTAGATACATTTTATTTAAAAAATGAAACAGTACGAAACGATTTTGAAATGTAAACTCATTTGCTCTCCAAAACAATAATTTTATTGTATTATGTTTTTATTTCTACCTGTAACAAGTATTGTAATTCAGTTTTAAGGTTAATGATCCCACCTCGAACATGGATTCGTAGTTTTCCTTGATTCGTTGAGAAAATGCCGCGATTGCCTCCGGCTTTGCTTGCGGACAGTAAATGTAGACTAACTCCACTCTCTGCACAATTTTTTTGGAACTCTTTTGTTGCTAGACGCGATAGGAGTAGTTAATTTGTCAGTCGTATTTTCAAATTAAATTTGAAGATCATTGCCGTTGCAGTTCTATTATAGCCTATAGAAGTGAACGTTTACTTGATATTAAAATACCCTTTTCTATTTCTATTCAAAACAATGCGTAGTAAGAGAGTGAGGGGATTATAAAAACTCAGGAAGACATACGCAAATACACGCCCTTCGCATCATCATATTTGACTTGTCATACAAAATTGAAATTGTATATGTGACTTAATAAATGTTGTTATTATTATTGTTTATTTAACATCAGTCAATTTCATATTGTTCATTTTCAGTGGTACTTGCCATTGCCTGTTTGAAATGCAAGACTGCATTATCTGTATCTTACATTATATATTTTTACTATTAATGTATTACGAAACAAATTTGAAGCATCTCTAATCACACTATTTACTTTTTCTTTCGTTTCAAAGAACATTCATGTCATCAGCAAACATTATTATTCTTTCGTTTGTAGGAGTAAAGTATAAATTGGAGGGTCTTATTATTTTCTACTGATTTTAAAAAAAAAATTGTTGCGTCTTCAATTGATGCAACGCGTCTCCAAGCCCCGGGGGGGGG